>JAZKJV010008016.1:0-509263 GCA_037367405.1 Ottelia alismoides | reverse complement strand
TAAGTCTGCAGCTGGATGACTTGGCTATACTGGTCAGGCATCCCCGGATAGGTAGCTACACTGGCTATCGTCCATTCTTTTCTCCACCCCTCCTCTTGAGCTGGTCGCACTTGAACTTAGAAGGGAATACCCCGCTCCTCGAGGAAAGAGTTACTAGACCAGGTTATTTGAGTTACCTTGTTAGCGGAGGTTGGTTCTGAGCTATTTCTGATGTGGAGAGCTATTTATCACTTACACAGTACAACTAAGAATCCTAGTCATCAGAAATTTATTTATGAGGATTTGTTCTGACCTGACTGTTAAGGCATCTTGAATAGAAGACTTGTCGAACTTGAAGTCTGTTAGGTCTTAAGTTTATATCTCAATAAGGTTCTGCCACATAATTAATCCAAAGGTCGATTCAAGCTCCATTTTCAACTTTTGTTCATGACCTTGGTATGGAACCCAAAATCATTTCACTCTTGCATTTCATTTCAGTTGCTCGGGGACGAGCAAGGTTTAAGTATACTGGGTTGATGAATCTGTGATTCATCACTCTAAAAGTTGAAAATAGAACTTTGTTCCCAAGTAAATAGCAGCATATTTCCCTTTATCTTGCATAAATAACATTCATGCACGCAAGTATAATATCTACATTTTAGCATTCATATTTGCATAAAATAAGAAGCCAATTTCACTTGTAAATATTCACCTGTATATTCGATAAAATACCTTATTTGTATATATTTTATACTAACTCCGAATCTAATAAAATCAACTCTATTGTGTATATATGACTAACACTAATTAAGAAAAATATCAAAAAAATACTAACTTGTAAAATTGACCAATAAAACCCTAATCTAAGTTTGAAACTAGGAGCCTTAAAATGCGCATATATCACTCATACAACCTCTGAATTAGGTCACTCACTTTTAAAGTAATATACATTCAAAGACCTTCAAAACAAGACCAATTTCATTAAAATCGGAGCTCGTATGCAAAACTTGGGTTTTGGGCCCCATTGTATATTGTACATATTGACCTTTTTGCCCCTGTATTTTTAACATTTTATTTTCTTAATTATTAAAAATCCAATTGTAAATATTCTTCTCATATTTTCTCTATTTTTATTTTGATTTTTCTTTTTTAAAAATAACAAAAAAATTACAAAAGATAAAATGCGGTATTTTATATCTATAAGGTACCACCCAAAAATACATTTTTATACAGATGACTTCTTTTGATTTTCGACCCTTCATGAAAGTTGTAGATCTCATTGAGGCGAGCAACTTTCGTGTTGACCTAGTTTTGCTTTAATCCCTTTTGTTATTTCTTTTTGATTTTCTTTACATTTAATTTTTGAATTTTCTATGAGCGACATGTGGCAGCTCCTGGAGCCACACATGTCACCCTATTTTGTCATTATTTTCGGATTTATTATTATTATTAATTTATTATTACTATTTTAATTATTTTTAGTAGCCTACTGTATTATTTTATTAATTATTTGTTTTATTCCCCTTTTACCTCTTCTCCTTACTTGTCTTCCACTCCAAGCAATAACTCCCTATTTTCTCCACTTTCTCTGTCTTTTTTCTAACTCCCTCCTCCTCTTTATATTCACATCATCCTCCACCATTTTTCTTCATCTGCCATTTCTTCAATTGAGAGGGAGAGACCACCAGCCCCTGAGTGTTGTCGGTGACAACATCAATATTCTTCGGTCAAGCAACGACGGTTTCAAAGGCGTGATCCACGAGGACTCCTCCTCCTGTCGTTGTGCATCACTTCAGGTCACAATCGGGCTTCTTCGATTTTTCGTCGAATCGAATCGAGGCCACGACAGAAGCCGCACGACGCGGCTCCACTTTCGGCGAACCACACAGGTAAGTATTTTCCATCATATCTTTTCATTTCATTTTTTATCTAACATATTTTCTTTCTTGTTCTTAATCACAAACATCATCGCATTTCCATCACCACATTTTTTTACCAAACATCATCACACACAAAACACATCATTCATCACTTTTTTACCACTCTTTACTGTTTACAAAGAAAATATAAAAAAACTACAAAAGAAAATAAAAATAATAAAAAAGGAAACATGAGCTGCAGCCTTGCACGACCAAGCCACCACCTCCAGGCCGACCACTGCCGTGCGTTCCACCGCTCCGTCAACCCGTCGCGCCACCCCAGCAGTTGTTGCGCGCGACGCATCGCCCGACCAACCACAGCTCCTGCACGGCATCTCCATAGGCGTTCCCAGTCGCCCCCCTGCTCCTACTGTTCCTCTGCGCCGCCCTCACGGTCGTGCGAGGCGCAACACCGCCACCGTCTTGTCAGCAGCTCCCCCTCGGTTGGCCACCACCTCCAGGCCGACCACCGCGCGACCTGTGACGTCGTTTCTCCTCTGCCCGTGGCTGCCGTCTCCTCCCTCCCTACGACACGTCAGCCGCCCACAGTTCGCCGCCACTCCAGCCCGCGCGCTCCCAGCCGCGCGGCCAGCCTCCGCGCGATGCCACGATCTGCTCCCCACGGGTCGCGTACCGCCCGACCTCGACCACCCTCCCGCCGCTGCATGCGTCTCCCCTCGCGCGGAAGCCGCCAGCCTCGCCCTCCATCCGCGAGATCCTTCCCAACACGGCCGCGCTTTCAGGTCGCCGCCGCGATCGAGGCACATGCGCCGCCACCTTGCCTCCCCGTGCGCCTCGACCGCCGCCCCATCTTAGCTGCGCCAACCCGCCCCAGCCATCGCGCAGCTCCGGCTGCCCCCTGCGCGCCCCAGCTCCTCGTCCTCCCACCGTGCGCACTAACGCCGCGCGCCGCCGCCCTCCAAAGCTCCCCACCATAGCCGCTCCCCACCTGTGCCCTAGGGCATCCAAAGGTTTTCTTTGTTATATTATTATTTTTGAAATTTGCATAATCTTCCTGTCACATTTTTGAAATTTCAAAAGTGCCCTCGTGCACATTGTTCATTTAATTTCAATTTCATGTATTGCAAAGGCATCCCTGCATTTGAGCGTTAATTTGGACATCGGTTTCACATTAATTTTTAATCAAAAAAATAGCATGTTGTAGAACAATTAATTCTTTATCTTGTGGATATTTATTTGAATTTTTATGAGCATTAAATATTTTATTAAAAATCAGAGATTGAAAATCAGTGATATTTTGCCCATTATTGCTCTAAACTTTGCACGTAGTCATTTATTTCTCCAAAAAATATGAAAACATTTTGAATGATGTATTAAAATGTTCTTTAATTACTATCCAAGTTTCATCCAATAGGATTGTCTTGTGCATAAAATAAATTCTAGAGCGATTTCTGTAATTGATTTTTAATTAATCTCACGAATAAGATTTTTGAGAAATTTCAACTCTCCTGGATTCCTTATTGAAATACCTATTTGAGATAAATCAATATATGGATAATTTAACTTCGTGTATTTATTAGAAATTAAATACCCACAGTCACCCTATTTTCAGTAAAATATTCATAAAAAATCAAAAAGTGTCAGAAAATTCCAAAAATATTAGTGTAGCTTCATTTCATCATATTTATCTTCCAGCAATTTTTTCATATGTTTTGCATATCATTTGCACGAATAATTGCATAAAACCCTAAAAAAGTTTGCATTTTCATTTGTGCATTTTAAAATCAAAAATTCAAAAAATTCATTTTGCAGTCATTGTTGGATTAGGTTTACAGGAAAAATATAACTTGGCTGATTTGAATTAATTTGACATTAAAATTAAATTTGGCTATGTTGTTGATTTTCTTAATAACCTAATTCCTTCGCATCATTGCATTTGGAATTTTTATTGTATAAAAAAATAAAAAAACCACTTGGAAAACAACGATCTAATACATCTAATCTGATCCCGAGTTGTTCCTTTGCCTCCTTGAGTTGACCCTGGGGCTTTCCCAGTCCAAACAAACAAAAAACCGCGCATTAATTTCATTCGACGATTATTCGACCCGTGCGGTTATTTTTTATCGACACGGATCTATCGACTGCAACGAAAACGTCAATTAGATACAAAAGGGTAGGTCTACGGCTCGTCAGTCACACTATAAAAAAATACACGACTGGCGTGCACGGTATAACTTGCATGTGCTCGCCAATAGCTGAGCGAGTACTTGGCTTACACATGCTCTCACTTGTGCTGATCGCCCATTTGGATTTTGAGGCATGGCTTTTCTTAATATCTAGGAGAGCACTTGGGTTACACAAGTGCTCACCTACAATGTGCTCACCATTTGAAATTCAAGGCGTAGCTTGGGCTAGCGCATGTTAATATGCTGGCGAGCACTTGGAGAGCCCTGGGCGAGCACATAAGTGTGCTCGTCCACGTCTGCAAACAGAACGTCGGCTAGCTTCTATTCGTTATACTTCCTGTGACGATCCGGGTTCTGCTGTCCTCGCCTCCAGCGATCCCCTATTGGGTCATTCAATCACACATACATCTTTGTTTAAGTATATTCCTTCATCCTTTTTTCTCATTTTTTTATTGCTTTACATTTCATTCTTATTTTTATGATTTAGGTTTTTTCATATTGTTGATAGTTTGGTTGTTATTTTTCTATATTCCTAGTGCTTAAACTTGTTGTTTATGCTTCATATGACTTGATTAATATGCAGTTGTTGTTAGGTTTGATTATGTTTATCTAATATAGATGGAAATTCATAGGCATGCCAAGTCTATGATGAAATTATACAACCAGTAACATGACTAAATTTTGTATAATAAATTAGAATATTGAATTATATAATAACACTAGTTTCATTACACTAGTAACACAACCAGTAATATGATCATATCTCTCAGTCATGCATGGATGCTGTCCTACTCTATCAACTGAGCTTGAATGTCCTGGATAGGTGCCAACATCGTGATGTCGATCTCGATCTAATCTGTCATGGTTCCTTTGCCGTTAGGTGCCATTGAGTCCTCTATATCTGAATCAGACTCTAAAAATGTAAAAGAGAGTCGATTAGTCTTCAAAAATGAAGGAGTCTGAAAAGAAAGTTCGAGATGAGAGTCTATATCGAATAATGGATTTACTTATGAAATAAAAGGAGTGACAGAAAAAGAAGAAAGCTCGAAAAGATAGTCATACTGAAAAAGTTAAAGACGAACGATATGGAGAGTAGATAGATAAGTTAGTGAAGTCCAAACACAAATCACTCCATCCCGGTATCTTCGAAACATGAGGAAAGATGCGAGAACATGAAGGTCAAGTCAGAAAGAAAATATGAGAAAAGCCACGAGTTGTTTAGAAGGATCTTTATTCTCACAAGCAAATATAAATTAAATCCTCAATTTCATCAAATCAACTCAATGAAGACCATGAAGGTTCGATCGCTTTTCTTTTCAATTTTAGAGTTAAGTGATAACACAATTATTTAGCTCATAAACTCACAAGTGGTGTCGCCTTGCCGCCCAGTGTACGCCTTCACACCCCCCAAATAGTGGAACCATCTACCCAGGCTACTGGGTTATATCACGCCCAAAGAGGAATGTGAAGCTGAACACACCAAACAATTTTCTAAGGTCAGAGACAAGTACTTGTAGCTCGACCTGTATCGAGAGTAATACATGTGTGCTTAGGTCACAAGTACAGGGATTTTTAACTCTAATCCTTAGGTATACGTCCTCACCTGCTTTGTCTGGAGGTAAGTACATGTGTCCAATGCAGGGGGGTGGGGGGCGGGGGGTGGGGAGTACTCTCCCCAAATCAAATGTGGATCGTTACATTTCTTTTTAGGGGTCGAGTATAGTTAGCAGTCACAAATTTATTATGGTTGTTACTTTTTTTTATTATTTTTGCAAATCACCTAAACATTTTTCCAATTCCTTCATGGTCCCAAGTCTAAGAAAATGGTGGAGGAATTCAGAAAAGTTGATGCGCATGAAATCAAAGATGCATGCACGAGTAAGAATGCATACTCTTCTCGAGTAGTCTGCGTGCAATATGATTTGTGCATAGAATTAAAATCTAACCTATATTATGCAACGAGAACCATCCTAGAAGGAACTTCTATTAATGGGAAGCACTGATTTTATTTGACTAAGTTCAGTCTGAAGAATTATAAGTACATGAAGTCAATTAGGGTTTGGACCTAATGGTTACCTGGCTCAAGCAAATAGAAAACCTAAAACTAGGGGCTCAAGCACATAAAACAAAGAAAAACAAGATCAAAAAAATCTCTAATCGCAAGAAACAAAAAAAGGAAATGGGAATATAGGGAGGAAAAAAGATAGAAGTGATGAAAATAATGAAAAATCGATGAAGCCCTTATGCGCATTTGATGACAAAAGAGGCTTCGCAATCACAAATCAAGTATCCAATTTCTCTAGAAAATAATAAAAGGGCAAGTCCCAAAAATTATTATAAATATATTACAGGAAGGAAAATGAAAACTAAGAAAATGCAGCTGATTCCCGTGGCTCCTCCTCGTGCTACTCCTCATCAACTGGCTCAACTCCTGAACACCGATCTCCATGCACTTCAGCCACTCGCCACCCTAAGATGCTGACCTCCATTTGCAGGCCCTGCAACAAATGAAGAAATAGAAATCAACAGAATATCCAAGATAAAGACAAATAAGCAAGCAAAAGAAATAGAACAGGAATAAAAGAAACAAATAAATAGAAAATCCTATTTATTAACCTTCCCACTTAGCAGTGCCTCACCAACAATGGCGCCATCTGTTGAGCTCAAACAAACCTCAATCAACTACTCTAAAAGAAGTAGTGTCACTGTGCGACCGAGTATGTCACGAAAAAGTTGTGTAAAGATCCTTTGATTTATTTTATAATCCTAATAGTTGCATAATGGTAAGTGTACAGGGTGTCGAACTTAGAGAGGTAAACTTTCATTTGAGTGGCAGATGAATCTATTAATCAAGAATTTTCTACAATTTTTAAGAGTTTTTTCTAAATAGTTTTCATGAATGTTTAAGGATTTTTAACGATATTTATATTTTTAATCAATTTTAAAATTTATTTTTTATTTTTTAATTGATTTTTTAAAATTTTAAGTATTTCTAATTTTCAAAATAATTTATGAATAACTATATATAAAAATGAAACAAAAGCCTTTTTTAGATTTTTTTAATGTAAGAAACAAGATCAAAATGTTTTTGCATTTGTAATATTTTTTATTATTTTTTAACAATTTTTGCAGTATTTTTATTTTTTATGGATTTTATATCGAATTAAAGTTGAAAATACTTTATAAGGTAAATAAGCTATGGTTTTTGGTATTTTTAAAATAGATTATGAAGTCAACGGTCTGGAAATTAATTTTATATTGAAGTATTTTTATTAAGATTTAAAATAAGACCATAAACACATTTCATTGTTTTTCCTCTTTTATATGATTTTTATATTTTTAAGAATATTTTTATTTTAGAGTTTTTTTGTATTTTTCGTTTGTATATGTTGCAAAATACAATAAAGCTAAGTTAAAAAATATTTTTGGAATTTTTTCAAAAACTTTTCAAATTTTGTGAATTTCTACGGATCAAACAGAGAAAATGAAGGTGTTTTGAATTTATAAAATGAATTTATTTTATTGAACAAACATTACTGGAGATAGAATTGAATATTTGGGACCTAACCTATTTTTAGGGATTTTTTAGTTAAAGGAATATAATTATTCTAAGCAATAAAAGACATCAATAAATCTGCATAACAAGGGTACTTTTGCAATTACTAGAAACTATTAATGCTATTATTAATAAAATAAATAATATCATGATAAGATTTGCAAAATGTCCTCTGAAAGATATGGATGATGGAACACATGAGATGCTCTGGTAAGGTCTAAAATGCAATTAAACTAAAACTTCTAAGGTCTTTTTAATCATAAAATCATGTTTCTGGCAGACCATGCAATTAACACAGATGACATGTAGTCATCCACGTGAGCTACTTGAACAGTACTAAAATGCAATTAAAAACATTAGGGTTTATTTTGCAATTAAAAACATTAGGGTTTATTTTGCTAGCCCAAGACCAAAATGTAAATGATAAAATAAGGAGGGAAAGAGTTTTAGTTTCATTATTGAGGTGAATCCCATCTCGGGAGGTCACCCTCATCTTCTATTCAAAAAAAAAAGTTTTAGTTTCACAAAGGTGTGCATGCGAGACCGTTTGAGCGGTGGAGGGTTGGGATTAGGACCTTCAGATCCGATCACAATTTCGGCGCTACTCAATGACATGGATTAGATCTGGAACTCCTCGATCGAACAGTTACGAAGGAGACTAGAAGAACTGGGAAATATGTGTCCTCCGAAGTTCAATCACTCAGATCTCTCTCGATGTGAGATCGTTGAGTACTGCGACAGTCGAGATAGGTTCCTACTACCAATCCACGTCAATTTATGATGCTCCTTGATTCTCGATCTTACTGGGAAGAGATCTGGAGGTGTAGCTTCTCAACATGAGCGGAAGGAACTCAGGTGGCTCGATCCACCTCCAAATGCTGCTCACGATGATCCTGCATGTTATTCGATTGCTCGAGGGCTTGCAGACCTCGACTCCACGTTATTAAACACGGAAAAAAGGGGTGGATTATGGATGTGGATCTCCGCTGATGGTGGGAAGGAAACCGTGCTCAGATCTATGGATCTGAGGTGCTTGGGTTGCGGATCGAGAAATGGAGTAGCGGAAGTTGGTGAGGATGATCGGATCTGGTGTTGAATTCTATGAGATTGACCTCCGATAGAGTAAATCGAAGATCTGAATTAGTGTACTATTACAGAAACTAAGATCAGCAAAATCTGGAATGATGGAAGTCGGATGAAATCAGGGTCCTCGCCTTGACGATCTGATATCGAAAGATCAATTACGACGGAGTTGCTGCTCTCCGAAATTGGATCTTGCCAATTATTCTCTTCACACGCTCCCGCTAGATAGAGATTGGCTCTCTATGTCACCGTGCCTCTCTCACGTACACTCAAGCTCAGAGGAAGAAGTCCAAAGACGGACCAGGGATGAAATGGGGACTTGGAGCTGGCTTTATAGGTGAGGAAACATGAAATATGAGTGAAAGTTCTAGTGCAAGGAGAAGCGAATCGGATGAAAAGAACAGCGGGAATGTATCTAGATCATGAGGATGTTATTCGGGGTGAAGAAATCAGGTTTTAAGAAGGTCTGGTTTAAGAGAAAGAAAATGGCGAAGTGGGTGGGTAAGGATGGCTGATTAAATGGATGAAGATGAGTTGACCGATCGGGTCAATAAAATTGGTTGGACCAGTAGGAGATATGCTCGAATAAAACAAACAGAAAAGGATACAATTAAATATAAGAAATAAATGGAAAATAAGTAGAAAATGCTTTCAAATTTTAAAATTATCAACATAAATAATGTTCATAATTTAATAAAACTATTTTTTGTTATTTTTAATAAATTAAATCATTTAATTGTGTAGTTAAATAATTAAAATACATGTATTTACAAATATAAATTACATATGTAAAATGTATACATATTTTTTATTATATTTTTTAAAAATACACAATATTTTATATTTAATTTATTTTAGATTAAAGGTCAGAAATATGTATTATTTTATTTTTAATGATTTATTTATTGGTACAAATAAATACAAGTCTGTACAATATATGTACGTTATACATATATAATAAATACAATTATTTATTTTTGTTCCAATTTAACTTTTGCAAATATTTATTTGCATTTGATATAAATAATATAAATAATTTATGAAACATTAAACATGCAATATATACAACAATATATAGAATGAAATAAATACAAGTGATATACATATGTATAAATACTAGAACACCCACAAGAAAGATGATTTTCACATCTTAAGTCCAAATTTTTTGAAACCATTTTCGTTTAAAGTTATTTATTTTAATTTGAGTATAATGGAAGCGAGTTTAACTCATTTTGGTTCATATGAAGTATATATTAAGCGTTCAATTCTCATTTTACTGCTTTTTCTGAGTGATGTACCTTTTATTCTATACTTGATTTATTCTTGCAAATATTTATGTTATTCAATACACATTTTTATGTACAAATTTCATGAAGAAAACATTTTTATTTGAGTTTAAATTAATGATAAATAGAATAGTACATGGTATTTACAAAATGAATATGATGAGTATATACAAAGTGAACTTTGTTTTCTGATATTTTTATAAATTAATAACCCTATCTCCCCGTACTTTATTCCTTATCCACTAGGTCAACACTTGACCTACTCTCGGGGTCAGGATCAGTCGATCTGTATCTATTGTACATATATACAACCTTTTTTCTTTCTTTTTCTTTTCTTCTTTATCTATTTATTTTGGGTTAGAATAATGCTAATAATATATTATTGTCAAATGTTATTAGTTTAGTAATAGGTGATAATTAGTGATATTTACATATATTTATACGAGATGTTAAGTCAAAATGAAGGACTAAAGATGATGAATTGCCAATTCATCACAAAGCCATGCACCTCTGCCTTCGAAGCTACTAGGATCAACCATTTCACTTTTGATCTTCCTAGAAGCCCTTCCACCATCATCATCCACCTTCATCAACAAAGGGACTCGATTATGTTCGAAATTAGACCTAGTCGATCGTCAGAAACCCATCGTCCTCCTTTATTATGATGGAAATCAGACCTAATCTATCTTTGGAAACCTGTCATTTTAGGTTCTTCATCAGTAAAGGGATCCGATTGTGCTAGAAATCAAACCTAATTGATCCTAAAAAACATGTCATCCTCCTTGAGCCTCATAACACCTCAATTTCAGTAGCGCCCCCGCTCATTATATCATCGAAGGACTACCGTGGTTCACCCATTATCAACAAATGTCGAGGAAGAAGATGGGCCAAGACCACCATTTCAACCAACATGCATGAAAACTCGAAATATCAGTCGAAGAGAAGGGTGTTCATCAATATCTTGTTGTTGTGCCACCAACGAGAGGTCGAGGTCAGCTCAGGATCGCAGGGGGTTGGGATGACGATGGAGGGGTTGGGTTTGTTTCGACAAGTATGCCCCTCTTAACTACACCATGGTTTGAATTACCATGATTTATCTTAACTCATTGACGATCAAACTAATAAAAGGGCACGAATACTAATAGTGCAAGAATGTAGGAGCATATTTGATATTGCAAAAAAAAAAGAATGACATGACTGATATTGCAATATCTAAGAAGAGCAAAAACCGATAAAAGATTAAGTTTTTTCTATCTAGAGTAAGTTACATAAAAGTCCCTAAGCTTTACACTCAAATTCAATAGTTCCTAAACTTTTAAAAGTCACAATGTGATACCTGATCTATACGAACGATTTCAATGTAGTACTTCCGTCATTTTTTCGTCAAATTGTCCGTTACTTTCTTATTTATGACCATTTTGACCTGCCCCGCTGTAGAAGATTGGAGGCACCCTCCCTCCACCTCCATGCCCTCCTCCCTGTCAACCCCTCCCTCCCCCTCCTCTCTTGGGACATCTCCACCTTTCTCAACCACTCCCTCTCCGAGATGGCCGACATTCCCTCTAGGTCCCCTTTCAGTTGCTCCATATGTTCCCTCATGAAGTCTATGGAGCTCAAAAAGGTTTCCATCAAGCCAGGTGTTAAGATGAAGATCATTGGCGAGAGCCTCACGTCCGCCATTGTCTTCTTCGAATGCAGCAACATGGAGCCGATGCACACTACACATTTGGGCATGGCATAGCTATGATGAAGTAGAGGAAGAAGGTGTGGAATCTGAGAAAGGGGAAGAGCTTCGTGCTTGACTTGAGGTGACATCATAATAACAACAAAAGGGTTATATGCGAAACAAATGAGATGGATCTATTTGTTCTCCAGAGGCTGATGATGATCAGGCATAGCAAAAAAGGGCTTGGGGCAGAGATCCTTTGACCTCGGCTCACCCTAGTGGCGGGTTCTCCGGCCGATGCTCTTTGTTGATGGTTTCCTATCAACAAGCTTTTAAATTGAGGCAGGGCATTACGTCTCAACTTTCCCAATGATGGCAGCTTGCAAAGTAAAATTCTTCTACAATTCTAATTGAACTTCAAATCACATTAGAACTCGATCTACAGAGACCATGCATGCAAATAAATTTGATCTAAATTAATATAAAATTGTTGAAACAATTTTCAAATTTCCATTCAAATATGAACTTCAAAGAGTAGTCAATTCCATTTGATGGAATCGAGAAATCAATGCTCAACAGATACGTCAGACCAAAGACTTTGGTCGAATATTAAGTTTCAATTCATATTGATAGTTTCCTGATCGACAATTCAAGCGACTCAAATATGCATTCATTCAATGTTAAAGAATATCAAAAATGTAACTGAATGGGCTAATCTCTGATATGTTGAGAAGGAAGAGATCAAAACTCATATATGAGTATAAATATGATCTGAGTTCCAAGGCCACCGAATCTCTACCCCTCTCTCAGATTTGACACCTTCTTCCCAACCGCGTCCTTCCCAAATGTGTGGCAGTGAGTCAGCTCCATGATCTTCATCTCAGCACTAGCTTTGATGGAGACTTTGCTGGACTTCCTGAGGGCACGATGGAGCAACCGAAGGGGATCCGAAGGGGATACGAGCCATCTTGGAGAGGGAGTTGTCGAGGAAGGTGGAAATGTCCTGAGGGAAGAGTCGGAGGGAGGAGTTGACGGGGAGGAGGGTGTGGAGGTGGAGGGAGATGTGTCTCCATTCTTCTATAGAGGGGTAGGGTAAAATGGTCATAAATAGTAAAGTAACGGACATTTTGACGAAAAAGATGACGGAAGTATTACATTGAAACTGTTCGTATAGATCAAGTACCACATTGTGACTTTTAAAAGTTTAGAGACTACATTGAATTTGAGTGTAAAGTTCATTAACTTTTATGTAATTTAATCTTCTATCTATTTAGGAAAGAGGGAGATCTGAGAAGCATAACCTCATTAAGAGCCCCGCACCAAGAGAATATGAAAGATCTCCCACAAGGGAGCGAAATATACATAATTAAGGCATGAGATGTTGCATTTGTTTGAACATGGACATGGATATCATTCTTATCGGTCCGGTTATAGGAAGGTTATCAGAAATTCAGAGATGAGTACCAACGTCTTTATTACTTGCCTTATACAATCAATTACTTATGCATTGTGTTTCTTCCCTTCATATGAAGATACTGCCGAGTCCCATGTGTTTGGAGTCATAAGGAATGGACTAAATCAACGCACGAGGTTAAGGGAAATATTACATGCAGATAATCCAAGTCATGGCAGCTGGTAGGACAGACATGGCAGAGTTTAAACATACTGCCAAACTACACACAACTCCATCTGGATATGGGACCAACAGAAACCCTAGATTTGATCCTCCCCACCCCTTGGAATTACCTGTTTGGAATTATGGGACTGAGGGATCTTTGGGAGAGGTGGTGGGCACACTTGTCATGCCTTGCTTCCTGTGCTCTTCTAACCCGTTGCTCATCATTCCTAGAACTCCTCAAAAGGCATCCAGAGGTAGTAGGTACTAAAAATAGAGAAGCAAATTCAGAAGGCTTAGTAGCAGTTAATTACTGATATATCAGACACGTTCCCCCAGTTTCAACTTATACACCACTCTTTCTGCAGAAAAAAGGGATAATTATGTAATATTATGATCTGTATGAAAGAATAGGGAAGATACACTCTGTCTGGTTTGTTCACAGATTATTTTTAAATACCATTTTGAAGTCAAAATTATTTTTACAGATTATTAGGATAGGATGATTATCAGCTCACAGATGGTTGACCGTCATAAGATATCGGTTATTAAGGAGGAAGGTCACAGGAAGTTTCTCTGTGAAATATATAGCAGCGATGATATGCATGCACGGTTCCCACCACCAAAGGGAGCACAGCGGAAAGGTTTAGTCGCAGTCACTCGTACCTGAATGTGCATATGAAAAGGACGTGAATACTTTCTTACTTTGGAATATAACGAAAACTTACACATCAAACAAAAAAAAAGGACGTGAATAATCAAAAGATGGAGAATCTATACGTGTGGGGTTAGGGACAAAAACTCCAGATGTGTCTTTTGAAGTTTTATTTCTTACAGCGTACGAGTCCTGATACTATATGACATACGTATGTTGGTGGCAGTTTTTATGTGCATATGTATCGAAAGTTATCTTACATTCTTCTTTTTCACCGTTTGATTTAAGTTTCCTTTTATGTTTTATGTTGAATTATAATAATAACAAAAAGGAGGAGTTGCGTATATCTCGTCTTTATATATACTTTTGCAGAGATCCATTTCTCAGAATTTGTTAGCATACAAACCACTCCAATGCCATGACGAGGAAGATCATGCATCCAATGCCTTCTCAGAATTTGTTAGCATACAAACCACTCCAATCCATTTCTCGTATTTATATATGTATGCTGAAGTCGTAGAGGACGCATGGAATAGGGAGGCTAAGGGTAACCCTCTTTATCGGGTGGCAGCTAAGTTGAAGTATGTTAAGCAGGCACTTAGGACGCGTTCGGTTCGGGAATAAGCAGGAATAAGGATGGGGAATAAGAAGAATAAGGGTCTATTCTTTGTTCGGCTGGAGGATAGGAATAAGGAGAATAAAGTGAAATAAATGTAGGTAAGGTGAGATAAAGACATGAATAAGAGTGAAACAAGATGGAATAATGGGGAATAGTCGTACCACTGGGAACCGTGTCAGGAGGAAAATTGGCTCCTTATTCCAAGACCTATTCTCTAACCAAACAGGGCCTTAGAGTATGGGCGCCGGTTGAGGGGAATGTCTACAAGGAGGAGAGAGACACCACTGCCTTCCTCAACTCCATCACTAGCGCACTATCTGTAGACCCCCTGGACCCGGGGCTTGCGGCCTTGGAAAAAGAGACCAAAGATTACATTATAAGGCTACAGAACAATCTCGAATCCGCTTGGAGACAAAAGAGCCGTATTGATTGGCTAAGGCTAGGTGACAAAAACACAAAATTCTTCAACCTTGCAGCCAAAGCACGCATTAATAGAAATAGCATCCCGATTCTTTTGGATGCCAATGGGTCAATAATTGATAAACCAGTGGAAATCGCCAACGAGGTGGTCTCGTTCTTCTCTACGCTCCTGGGTCCTGAGCTCCCGCGCCCGCTACGACCGGCTCCTCCCACTACCAGATGCAAGCTGATGGTGGAGGCTAGGAACTGGCTATCACACACATTCTGCGAGAAGGAGATATGGGAGGCACTACGCACCATTGCCTCGGATAAGGCCCCCGGGCCAGACGGGTTCAACGCTAGCTTCTTTAAGACGCATTGGAACCTCATCAAAGCGGACATTGGCGCGACTATGGCTTTCCTTTGTAAAGGGGGGAACATGGTTAGGCAAATCGCCCACGCCTTCCTCACGTTGGTGCCCAAAAATTCTACCTCGTCTAGACTCGGTGACTTCCGACCTATTGCTTGTAATATCGTTTATAAAATCTTTGCTAAGATGCTAGCCGCACGCTTGGGGGAAGTCCTCCCTCACCTAATCTCTGTGCACCAGACGGCTTTCATTCGGGGAAGATCCATTGGTGATAGCACCAGGCTTGCTCAGGAGCTACTATGGGGCTTTAACAGACGAAGATGCGCCAACAAGGCAAGCTTAAAAATCGACCTCACAAAGGCCTTCGACTCGATAGAGCACTCCTTCATCCTACAATCTTTAAAAGGCATGGGCTTTGATGATACATGGATCGGCTGGATCAACAACTGCATATCTACGGCTTCCTTTTCCATAATGCTCAATGGCGCCCCGTTTGGGCTTTTCCACGGCACGCGGGGGTTGAGACAAGGGGACCCCCTAAGTCCGCTACTCTTTACCATTGGTATGGAATCTCTTTCATGCCTTCTTGAGAAGGTGGTGATGGAGGGCAGTTTCAAGCCCATGGGTATGGGCAGGACAAAGGCCCCTACCCATCTTATATACGCGGATGACCTCCTCTTCAGCAAGGGCTCCACTAGTTCTCTCTTGGCTATCAAGGGTATTCTTAGTGAGTTTTATCTGATTTCCGGTCTCCAGATTAATGCTCGGAAAAGCAAGATCATAAGACCAAAGTACTATCCGGACGCCTTCAGCTCTACACTCCGCGTTGGCATTCTTAGCCAATGTCTGCCGGTCACATACCTGGGTATCCCCCTAACTACTTCCTATAGGGTTAAAGTCATTTGTAGGACGCTGGAGGATCGCGTGAGAGCTTTGCTTGATGGGCGGTAAGCCGCGGTGCTGTCTATGGCCGGTCGGGCTCAACTTCTCCCCTCGGTGATCGGTGGGGTGCTCATTTACTGGACCGCAGGTACCATCATACCGCACAATGCGGCAAAAAGGATTGACATGATGTGCGCAAACTTCCTATGGGGAAAGAAAAGGCATGATATTGCTTGGAGCACTATTTGCCTCCCTAAGAGTGAGGGGGCCTTGGCTTGAGGTCGCTATCTTCGTTGAGGGAGGCTATGATTGCCTCCTGGACGTGGAGGCTTTTATCGTCCAAGGTCTCCATTTGGGCGGACTTCATGCGAAGTAAATATCTTTCTACGGGCTCTTTCTGGGACACCCATCATTCCCCCTCGCACAATCGTATGTGGAAAGCCATACTTGATGGGAGAGATGCAATTAGCACGATCATCAACTTGGATACCAACTCGTGCACCTGGACACACAATGGAAAGGGATACTCCTTCGCAAGTGCGTATGAACTCGTGCGGAACAGGGCTGAAACTATGGACTGGCACACCGTCGTTTGGGGGAAAGATATACCTCCAAAGTTCTCTCTAGCAATTTATAGATTGGCCCAGCTGCGACTGGCCACCACCGATCGGCTTGCCAAGCACAAAATTTGCGAGCACACAGCTTGCTATCTTTGCCAAAACGAGCTGGAGGCTAACCGGCACATCTTCTTCCATTGCCCATTCGCCAGTAATAGTTGGATGGGCACCTACCACCGTTTGGCTCTTCCTTGTCCAGAAAATCAGAATGTATTTCCTATTCTTCTCTGGATTGCCCGCTGCTCAGATACTGAGACCCGAAGGAGGCTTGCTATTGCTCTCGCCGCTACGGTCCACAACATTTGGGAAGAAAGGAACCGCAGATGGACCAAGCACTCATCATCGCCTGCTGAGAATATTATCAACAACATTATACAACACTGCCGCGCCATACTGTAAAGAGGGTTTGAGTTTTTGTATGTTCCCAAACCCTACTCACTCATTTAGCCATACTCTACTTCACTTCCTCCTTTTTGAGTCCTGTAAATGGGGCCGACTGCCCCCAAATTTGTACAAGTCTATAGCTACAGGAATTAAAAAGTTTTTACTTATCCAAAAAAAAGATCATGCCTTCTTACTTCTTATCTTCTTCGTCTCTTTCTCGGCGAGAAAAGTGATCGTGCATTGTAAAATGGGAAAGATGGATTGCAGAAACTCATCTGTACATCTATTAAAGACTCCAAGTCCGTCTACTCACATTAATTTCTTACATCAAAATTCCGTTTACCCTTTCCGAAGTGATTGAATAGCATGACCGTTATATTTTATAAATATATTTGGAATATTTACATCTATAATCTTGAATAGGTTCGTAATTACTTCAGAATCCTCGATAATCAAGAATCACACCTTAGACCCTCAATAGTGATTAACTCTTACATAGCATACCCATATGATAACTTCCATCCAATTTCCCCTTAACTATGATAAAATATGTTAGATATTTACATTTTCTACCCTTTAAGTTCTCATTATTTACAAATGAGCAGCTCGTCCATGGCTCTCCTTGACGTGCTTCCATCCCCCAACTCCTCCAACGCACTCTCCTCGCCTCCCTCAACCTCTCCCACAAAACCATCCCCACCTTCCCCTCCATCAGCTCCCTCACCTTCATCTCTACCTCCTCTGCCCCCACCAGCCCCTCAACATACACCTCCAATCCGCTGAAAAATCCAAAATTACACTTCGCTAATAATGTGGAATTAACGTTACATTTCGTTCAAGGCAGTCAATTTAGATTAATAAAAAAGACCACTTAATTAATTATCAAATTAAAAGAAAGCGGTCAAAATTTTATTTTACGCGGACAAGACCAAGATCGAACTCAGGGAGGCCACTACCTCCTTAGGTTGATTAATGGACATTCCAACACCTAGGTTTTCAGCGAGACATTTTTTTACTTTTTTATGCAATTAATAAATGAAATGCGAATTGTGACAAGTTCAGGGGTTAAACTGCAACTTTCAATCAAATGAATTCTGAACTCAATGAAACTTAACCAGAGTGTGTATGAATGCAACTTAAGCTACTGTGATTTTTTAGACTTTTCGGATGAAAAAAAACTACGAATTAAAATGCATGCAAGGTGATTTTTAACAAATTAATTTTAATAAATAAAAACCTAATTATTTTCAAGAACTAAAACTAGCCTACATGTATCTAATAAGGATCTATCCATAAAAAATTCTAAATCCTAAAAATGTTGAATTTATAGTCTACTAAAAATTAATTATGCTAATCACAAATTAACTTATTACGACCTCAATATGCATGTAAATGTGATGATTTTTGGGCAAAAGATAAAATAAACTTTAATTTACCTACTTTGAATTTTTAGTAATTTTCTGAATAATAATTAATTTAATAAGGAATTAATAGCACACAATGGGTAAAATATGTAATGTTCCATAAAAATAATTATATTAAATTAATCACATTTCACCAAAAATCAAACAAACACCCATCATGATAAAGCATAAGCAGTTCTACAACATGCAACTTTTAAAATAAAAAATGATCCAAAAAGATGTTTAAAGTAAGGCTCAAAGACAAGTGTCTATGCAAACTCAGAAACAAATATAAGAAGAAATAACGCAACAAGCGCTTCTTTAATTAGTAGAATTCGCAGGGCACTTGCGCAATTTGGTCTGACGTGCGAGTGACAAACACATAAGTTGGCTGATGTGGAGTGTATCGAGAATCTCCAGAAGGGCAGGGGCATGAACCAAATTTCTCCAAAAGGAAGGTGGTCCTACACGTGACGGGTCGAGCGCCCTTTTCTTCTTCATCTTAGGCTCGATGAGATGAATGCGTCGGTAGTGGAGTCGTGGGCGGTGGCGCTGCTGCTGTTGTTATCGGCCAAGGCAAAGCCAAGACGGAAGGAAGACCTGTCGATTGTGAGCGGCTGGGCCAGCGGGTGCTTGCGGTGTCGATGGAGCGGAGTCGGGCGACTGGTGATGAGGCACGTAGGTGAACGACCGTGTGCAAAAGATGCGGAGAACCAGGACTCCTCGTTGACCTACTACTTTTGGAGGCTGGTGGTGAGGCGCTGACGTGGCCGTGCAACAGGGCAAATTGAGAGTGATGCTTGTAGACGGAGGGCTCGACCGCACGGAGAATCCTGTCGGTGGAGGTGCCTCGAGTTCAGAGGCGTAGGGCCGTGATCTCAACTGATACACAACCGAGCCACAGGGATGGAAGTCCTCAAGTTGACGATCGATCTGGCACGGGGCAATTTGAGGCGGCTGGGATGTGGAAGACAGTGAAGTAGGATGAGTTGTGAGAATGGCGGTAACGAAGCAGTGGCCGCTGACGAGGCGAGCGGCTGTGCTGCAATTTCGCCATGACGTCTGGAGGATGAAGGGAAACCATTGGTAGGGGGTGTCGATCAATTGGTGAAGAAGGTGGGAACCCCTGTGTCCCCAAGCTTTTGCGAATCTTGAGGATGTCGGTGAAGGTCGGGTTGAGCGGTGGAAGGATGATCAGGAAGAAGGCGCAAAGGTGATTAACAAAGATGCTCGATTTGGGAAGACATAGGCGGAGGGAAAATAACAGAGAAAGGAAAAGAAATCGAAATGGGAAAAGGAGTCTAAGGAAGGAGAAAGATACCTGATGCTTGGAAAGCTGAGCAAAATATGTTGATGTGCCTGGGAAGGATTGAACACGACAGAGCTCAGGGATTGTTGCTCAAGGGCTCGGCATAGCCGAGCTTAGTAGTTCTGGGGTGGATGGTTATGACGGTGAAGAGATCACCTGGTCTCACTTGGTAAATGGGGCTCTGTCGTCGCTCACCAGCGGTGGCTCTCACTCATTGTCACCGAGGAGAGGGCCGAGATAGAGGGATTTACACTCTATGGGTTCGTTTGGTTGATGGGTTGATGCAGGTTAGGGTGGGTTGGGGTAATCTAATAGAAATAGTAGTTGTTTGGGATGGTTACGAGAGTTAGAGAAGATTGGAATAAAGAATATGATGTGATGTCACTATGATTTGTGATAGAATTCCATCCCAAGAAAAGAAGGGGGTAAACTGGGTAACCTCGGGGTAACCCAGGGATAACCCGGTTACCAAACGAGCCCTATATGGCGGACGCGATGCGATTGACGGTGGAAACATCCATTTATGGATGGTTGGGTGCTGCGAGATCAACAGGGGTAGCTGGGTGGGGATGGAGATCGTGGAGGTTGGCGAAGGATTCAGAGGAGATGGTTGAGGGAGTGGGTCGTGGGAAAATCATGGGTGATTGCAGACGGGGTCGCGCGGAGGATGCGGGCAAAGGGAGGCGGTTGCGCTCCGTCACGATGAGCGGAGGCATGGGTGTGGAGTCGTGCACTGGCCGCACGTTGCGCAAGAGGAGGGGCGACTCACATGAGAGAGAAGGGGGAGGGCTTGCCACTTGGTGTTGCGGGGGGTGCGACCATGTGGCCAAAAAATTAATTAAAAAAAGAAATGGGATTAAAATAAAAATAATTATAAATAAATAACTAATTAAAGTAAAAATAAACAATAAAAATAATAAAAATAAGTAAATAAATAATTATATAATAAAAAACAAATAACATAATGAAAACAAAATAAAGTAAAAAACATGGTGACACGTGGCAGCTCCAGGAGGGGCCACGTGTTGCTCCCAGAAAAAAACACATAATAAATGTAAAGAAAAATATAAAAGAAATAAAAAAGGTCAAATTAAAAATTGGTCAAAACAAAAGTTGCTCGTGTCAACGAGATATACAACTTCTGTGAAGGATTGAAAATCAAAATAAATTATTTGTACAAAAAGTACTTTTGAGTGGTATTTTATTGGTATAAAATACTAGATTTTTATTTTTTTGCAGATTTTTTGGCATTCTATATAAGATAAAAATCAAGAAAATAAGAGGAAATAGGAAATAGATATTTACAACTTAATCTAATTTTTTAGATTTTTAATAATTTAGAAAATAAAATATGAAATAAATTAAATAGAGGGACATATGTACAATATACAATGAGGGGCCCAAAATCCAAGTTTCACATGAACTCTGGTTACTTTGAATTTGGTATTGTTTTGAAGGTAATTGAACGCACATAAATTCAAAAGTGAGTAGGGTTCATAGGAGATTGTAAGAGAGATATTCACATTTTAAGGCTTTTAGTCTCAAACAAGGGTTTGAGTTTTATTAGTCAGTTTTACAAGTTAATATTTTTTTAATACTTTTCATTATTAGTGTTAGTAATTATATATGCATGTTAAAATGCAAATATTAACTATATGTGCATGAATGATAAAAAATACTAAATAAACGGTGAAATGCATCTAACTACTTGTGAACGAAGCCCTATTTTTCAACTTTTAGTGTGATGAATCACAGATTCATCATCTCCCTATACTTAAACATTGTTCATCCCCGAGCAACTAAAATGAAATGCAAAAGTGAAAGGATTTTGGGTTCATACCAAGGTCATGAACAAAAGATGAAAAATGGAGCTCGACCCAACCTTTGGATTAATAGTGTGGCGGAACCTTAGTGGAAAACATGTTTGCCACTTAACAACCTCTAGAAACCACGCAACTCTGCTCAATTCTCCTCAATATCCAGATTAGAATATACCAACTCATACGCAAACCCTTATGACTATGCATCCATCTTGTGTAGTGTAAGTGATATGTAGCTCTTCTCATCTAAAGCAGTGAAAGCCAGTCTTCTCCAATATGGTGACCCCAATTCCCTAATCCAATAACTCTTTTCTCGAGGAGTGGGGTATTCCCTTCTAAGTTGAAGTATAACTAGCTCAAGAAGAGGAGGTGGAGAGAAGAATGGATGGTAGCCAGTGCAGCTACCTATCCTAGGATGCTTGACCAGTGTAGCCAAGTCATCCATTTGCATGCTCACAATATCTGACTTTAAAGCTCAAGCTTGCTTTTTTGACTATACAAATATACCTATATTCCGGCAAGAATTCTATTTTCAATCAGACCCATCCCCCTTTTTTGGAGTTCTTTCTTCTTCTTTTTTTGACATATATATACATGGTGCAACATGTTCATAGGAAGTTTTTCCTCTTGAACCGGTAGACTATCCCTCTTTTGAAGCTTTACTGCAACCCACAGACTCTTGTCTTTAGACCTCATCGCTACTAGATCGGGTTGGGGTAAAATAGCCATAAATATGTGACTTCTGATGTTTCCATTGACTTATGTCTCATGCTGGCAAATTCAACCCTCTACCACTTCAACTGAGGTGAGAAAAGTATAATTGCAGCCGTGCAAACTAGGTCATTATCAACAAAAATCATGCGTGTGCTCCAAAATATTCTACTTAGGCAGTCAAGACGACACTGAGCTAAGTCGTGTGGTTCTCAAAGAATTAAGTCACTCGACCTTAAAAGTCTCAACTCCAGTTCCTATAAGGTTCCTATGAAAATAAGTAGATTAAGGTAAAATCAAGTCTACCCTTAACTTCTATTCATAACTTAGTTCAGAACCCACTAACTTTTCCCTTTGCGTATGCTAGATATACAAATGAAATGCAGATGAAATGCAATGTATATGAATGAAGATGGTTTTATTTTAAATGAATGAATGCAATGATGATATGAAAGAGCGAATAAGATGCTCTCTTTTATAAAAGATTTTTTTAAATTTTTCTAGTATACCTCCTATTTTACAACAATTTTACAAAAGTATAAAAAGAATTTTACACTTTTTATAGAGAGTATTATCAAAATTATTATAGATTGTATACGATATGCATATTATACAAGTATACATGTATTTTACAATTTTTTCTTTATTTTTTTACCAAAATTTACCCATCCCATAATTATTGTATTTAATATACAAAAATACACAAAAGTATGAGATATGGGTAAAGTATATATGTAATATATACATGCCCCCTGTACTTAACATGTGCTATGTCCTCAGAGCACAAGAAGCGAGGAAAAGACATAGCTTGTGCTAAGCGTAGGCGAGTGAAAATCAAAATAAGTATTGAAGTTGACCTGCCCTATACTTATGCTCTAGACAACCTAAGTGTAGAAGAAGAGAAAAAATGGAGCGGCCGAGGCCGGGAGGAGAAATGGATGTAAATATACACATGGTGGGTATCGGTCCCCCTAGACTTAGGCTCTGGTCAGCCTAAGTATAAGACATGAGTAAATGTGAGAATCGATGTGATCAGGGAATATACAAATAGAGTGTGGGGAGTGGGAAAGATGCATGGAGATAGTGGATATGGTGGGGATTCATGCATTCCGTAAGGGTGGATCATGGAATTGGATACACATGAATGAGATCTCTTCAACATGGGCTAACTTTCATCTAATCCTACAAAATGCTTCAGCAACTTCCCATTCACAAGGAATGATCGTGTTGAAGGATATTGTCTATCCTTAAGCGTATCACGGAAGCGTGTCAATCGCATCACATGTAATCGGAGCAACTAGTCGTACTAGATGCTAGATGCAGTGGAAATTAAAATTTTAACTTTAAAGATGAAACCACATGATCACGAGAACACTTCTCGGATCGTTTCATCAAACCACAAAGTACAAGGAATACCTCTTGAAGCGTGGTTGTGATCGCGAGATCCCAAAGTAGAGATCCTCCTATCTTAAGTCCGACCCACGGAGAATGCGCTTGCGGGCACGATGATGAGTCGCGTCCTTCCCGCAATCCTTTGATGAAGATCCAAGCGTCGAGGCGTAGCAAAAAAAAGGATCTCCTTCCTAATACACAAAGTGGACGGCCACTTGAATATTAGGGAGACCCCACGAGAATGAGAGAGAGAGAGAGTAGAGTTCTTCAACTCAAGAATGTTGTAGTTTGGAAAGGCTACCCTAGCCCTCCTTTTATACTAGTTTAGGATCCAATGGATCTCAATCCATGGGACACATGGATCCAAGGGCTATGCTTGGTCCATGCTAAATCAATGGCTATGATTGTTGTTGGTTAAAACCAACAACATTAATTTAAATTAAAAAATGTTGCAACATTATCAACATAATTTAATTTAACATTAACTAATTAAGAGATAATGTGATAAATAAAAATGGAGTCAACCAACCACCCTCAAAAATAGGGGGTGTCGCCCATGAACATTTCATGGGTGACGCCACCTATGCATGGTGGTTATTTGGCTCCCTTTTATTTATCTTATTATTTCTTAATTAATCACAAAAATATTCACCAAATTAATTCCAAATTAATTTGTGAATATTTCAATCATGCCATTGAATATTATGTGAATCATATTCACAACCCAAACTAATTAGTAAATTGCATTTCCAATTAACTAATGAATGTGAATCCAATACACATTATTAATTAACAAATGCTATTTACATAAATTCTCTCTCTTATATATGTGTATTATAAATCACATTTATAACATACATATATCATGGATAGTGTTATCCACATTCTCTTAATCATTGAAAATTAAATCCAATTTAATTATCTTAGATAATCATTTTCATAATATGAATCATATTCATATTTAAGCTTGATAATTAAATCTCATTTAATCATCAAGTCCTTGCTTGGATATTTCATCAAAAGAATTATTCTTGAACCCTTTCAAGAATAATGTGCTTTCTCCGCAGATACTTGGAGATAAGGACAGGGCGATTGTATTATTCCATGTATAGTGGCTTGGATGTTGAGATATTATCTCAAATCCAGATCGAACGAACCTCCCACAGATGCTTGATTAAATCAAGACCGCAAATCCAATCTTCTCATTGAATCTGAATCCCATTCAGACCAATGTCCAACACTTGGACTAAGATCGGATTGCTTCTCTACTGAAAGGAGTCACTAAAATCCAGACCTGTTTCATCACTCCCTCGAAATGGAAGCGTCATGGATATACAATCGTTTATGATCACATCACCCTTCAGATATTCCCAATACCTGTACATTCTGCATACTGGAAGACCCATGATCAACCCGAAGATCAAGATCATTTTATACTGTCTTCTTCAGGGTTTAATCATTAAGTTTCTCAATCTTGGTCATTGGGATTTGGTATTGATCATATGCTTTCCCAAAGCATATATCATACCTTCAAATTCATGTCATGCTTCCAAAGCACGACGACCATGCATGGAATTTGATCGGTCCCAATACCTCATGAGTGAGCTCATGTCTTCCGGTTCACAAGTGAACCTGTATGATCCCTTTGAGAGATCATATTGCTCATATACCCTTATATGCGCACCAGCTCGCCGGTGTATAGACCTTGGTTAGGTCATCAACCTATTGGTCTGCCAAATGTACATACTCAGATATATAGCAATATACCTGTCTCTGGTCAGAGGATGCGTGCCTATGCTGTGACGGCATTCAACATAGGACTTAGGTTATCTCGATCTCATTAGGTCAACCCATTGACCTAACTAATCTGACACCTCCGAATCACTATTCCCATGCAGAGGACCTGCATCAAGAAGTCGGTCAGATATCAGCCTATGTGAGAAAGGATTGCCATCTCCTACTCAGGCTGGAGATCTCCACTTGACAATCATTTGACGGTGCTTGATGAGTCCTCTATCTAACTCTTTAGATATTCATCCAAACACCAGCCTCTATGATTCATTTAATGAATCAACAGCTATATGATCATCAAGCTGGCCATGGTACATAACCCTAATTGTATAGAGGGACCTTATAGTGCATTCATTCATATAATTTCAGAAAGGGAGTGAAACATCAATAACTTTTATTGATAAACTTAAATATTACAATAACATTTATTGTGAGAATGGTTCGCCCAGGGCTCATAAGTCTAACAATCTCCCACTAGCCCTCAGAACCATTCAGGTACAATCCGTAAACCCATACTCATTACATGCTGGTCAAAAACCTTCTGTGTCAGAGGTTTGGTAAGAGGATCAACAATGTTGTCGGCAGAGGCCACCTTGGTGATGATGATATCACCGCGCTTTTGAATCTCCCGAATGATGTGGTATTTCCTTTCCACGTGCTTGCTCTTCTGATGGCACCTGGGTTCCTTTGCTTGGGCAATGGCTCCAGTGTTATCGCAGAGTAACGGGACGGGAGTATCAGAGGAAACTACGCCAAGTTCCAAGATGAACTTGCGCAACCACACTGCCTCCTTTGCAGCATCCGATGCGGCAATGTATTCTGATTCTGTTGTTGAATCCGCCGTAGTGTCCTGCTTCTTGCTTCTCCAGCTCACAGCACCACCGTCCAACAGGAATACAAATCCTGATGTCGACTTTCGATCATCAATATCTGACTGGAAGTCTGAATCTGTATATCCCAAGACTTTGAGATCACCATCCCCATAGACCAAGATGTAATCTTGCGTCCGTCTTAGATATTTGAATATGTTCTTTACTGCATTCCAGTGTTTTTCTCCATAGCAGGATTGGTAACGACTTACCACTCCCACTGCATGGCAGATGTCTGGCCTAGTACACATCATGGCATACATCAAGCTTCCTACGGCTGATGCATAAGGGCATCCAGCCATGGCCTTCCTTTCCTCAACACTTTGAGGAGCCATCCCTTTGGACAGATGGATACCATGTCCTAAGGGGAGGAATCCTTTCTTCGAACTATCCATACAGAATCGTTCAAGAATCTTCTTGATGTATCCATGTTGTGATAATCCCAATATTCTCTTTTCTCGGTTTCTGAACAACTTCAGGCCTAAGATGTAAGAGGCTTCTCCAAGATCTTTCATCTCGAAGGTATGGGATAGCCAAATCTTCACACTGGTCATCATTCCTGTATCATTTCCAATGATAAGGATATCATCTACGTAAAGCACGATGAAAACAATGGCGCTCCCACTAAGCTTCTTGTACACACAAGGTTCATCAGGGTTTTGCACAAAATCATAACTCTTTATGGTTTCGTCAAATCTGATGTTCCAGCTACGAGAAGCTTGTTTGAGCCCATAGATGGATTTCTTCAGCTTGCATACTTTACCGTCCTCAGCTATGAAGCCATGGGGCTGCTCCATATAGATATCCTCTTCGAGGTATCCATTGAGGAAAGCCGTCTTGACGTCCATCTGCCAGATGTCGTAGTCAAGATATGCAGCTATTGCTAGCAATGTCCTGATGGACTTAAGCATGGCCACAGGAGAGAATGTCTCATCGTAGTTGATGCCTTCTCTCTGTGTGTAACCCTTGGCCACGAGCCGTGCCTTGAAAGTCTCTACTTTCCCATCAGGTCCCCTCTTTCTCTTGAAGATCCATTTACACCCAATGGGTTTTACCCCTCTAGGTGGATCCTCTAGGGTCCATACACCATTCTTATGCATGGAGTCAATCTCTGACTTCATTGCTAGCATCCATCTATCCATGTCATGATCCGCAAGTGCTTCATCATATGAAGAAGGATCATTGTCAGTCTCACCTGACACATGGAATCCATACCTTTCAGGTGGTGCAACTACCCTCGAACTCCTTCGAAGAGGTATGTGTGTTTCATCTTCATTTATTTCTTCAGTTTCTGGTTCGGGAATCTCAGAATCCTCAGGGGATTCAATGAGCTCCTCTACTTCATTCTTGTCTTGACCTTTAAGGAAATCATCCTCCAGAAATTTCACATCCCTAGAGACAAAAACCTTTTGGGTCTCAGGGTCATAAAGGTGGTATCCAATACCATCTTTAACATACCCAATGAAGTAGCACTCACGAGTGCGAGATTCTAGCTTACTTGCGTCCACGTTCTTCGCATGAACCAAGCATCCCCAAACCCTCAAGTGATTGACACTAGGTTTGGTTCCATATCAGAGCTCATGAGGAGTCTTTGGTATAGACTTGCTAGGAATCTTGTTTAGGATATATATTGCAGTCTCTACTGCATATCCCCAGAAACTAAGAGGTAAATGTGCTTTACTCATCATTGAACGGACCATGTCCATGATGGTTCTATTGCGTCTTTCGGCACCACCATTAAGTTGAGGAGTTCCAGGAGGAGTGAGATTGGAGACAATTCCATTTTCTTTAAGGTATTCCTTGAATTCATCTGAGAGGTATTCACCACCTCGATCAGATCGAATCCGTTTGATCTTCCTGTCGGCTTGGTTCTCAACCAAAACCTTAAACTCTTTTAACTTTTCAAAGGTTTCAGACTTATGACGTAGTAGGAAGACAAATCCGTATCGCGAATGGTCATCGATAAACGTCAAATAATATCGATATCCATTTCTAGTCGCGGTACTGAAGGGACCACATACATCAGTATGTATTAGGTCGAGAATACCTTCGCATCTCGTAACCTTGTTACGGAAAGGCATCCTGGTCATTTTACCTCAAATGCAATGTTCACAGGTAGGTAAAGTTTGAACCTGTAGAAAATCTAAAGGTCCATCCTTTATCAATCTATTGATCCTATCAACAGATAAATGACCGAGCCTTTGATGCCAAATCATAATCGAATGATTTCCATTCTCCCTGGATCTCTTAGGGTTTTTATTATCAGTGGTAGTGACATTTATGACACATTCATTAATGCACAATTCATAGAGTCCACCAGAAGTCAGAACAGCTTCCGCAACAAATTTATCATATTGATTAATGACTAATTTATTACAGAACAGGAAGGAGTACCCATATCTAACAAGCTTAGACACAGATATCAGATTCCTCCTGACCTCAGGTACATAAAGACACTCTTTAAGTACTAGGACTCGACCACTAGATAACAACAGTCTGCATGTCCCGATGGCGACTGCTGCAACACTTGCATCAGATCCCATCTGGATAACTATCTCCCCATGCTCCAGATTCCTAGTTTCCTGAAACAAATGCAACGAATTGCATACGTGAACAGAAGCACCAGAATCTATAACCCAACTTCCTTCTTGTCCAATGAGAAAGCTGGTTTCAATGATGAAAGTAGATTTCATACCTGCTGGGGCTTTACCTTTGTCGGTAGACTTCAGGTAATCCGGGCAGTTACGCCGCCAGTGCCCCGGCTTCTTGCAGTGGTGACAGACATCGGTCTTTTTCGATGTCATCAGTGTGGAAGCACTAGAAGATGAACCAACTCCTTGATTCTTCTTCTTTCTCTTCGAGGCTGGGCCCTTCTGAGAACCTTGCTTCCGCCCGCGCTTTCCTCTCACCTGTGCAACCATTGCACTAGCAGAGGGGCCGTCCTTTTTCATGATGTCTTCTGCAGACTTCAATGCAGCTAACAACCCAGCGTTTGTGAAGTCACCTTTATTCATGTGGTAAGACACAACAAAGTTGTTGAAAGACTTAGGGAGTGACAGGAGAATGAAATCAGCTTGCATTTCAGAATCCAAGTAGGCTCCCAGGGTTTCCAGCTCAGAGAGGTACCCAAACATTTTGAGTACATGTTCTCTGACAGAGGTCCCTTCCTGCATCTTGCAGCGAATAAGCTCTTTCATCACATTATAACGCTGTGTGCGGTTTATGTCACCGAACATTTCTTTCAGATTCAGCATAATCTCTTGGCAATTGTTCATTTCCACATGTTGCTTCTGAAGCACATTGGATAATGACCCAAGGATGTAACACCTTGTCAGATTATGGTCTTCATCATATTTATCATTATATGATTTATCTTCATCAGTCACAGGGTTTGCTATCTTGTCCTTGCTAAGCACGTAGGAGATACGCTCTGTAGAGAGAACAAGATCCAAATTTCGGATCCAATCCGAATAATTTGGTCCGGTCAACTGGTTGACCTCTAGAAGCCTGCTAAGTGGGTTCATGGACTTCATTTTCTGAAATTAAGAATGCACTATATTAGAATAATTATATATTCATTTTAAGAATAATTTGATTAAGGCATTTTAAATCAAATTTGTCCTGCCATGTCGACTTTGAAAGATTATTCCCTTATTTTTCTTTCAAAGTAAGAGATATACTTACCGCTATATCTCAAGCAAGATCTGGGATCTCCTCTCTATCCTTATCACATCCCAATAATATGAGAACCTGTGACTCGAATAAGAGAAGCGGGAACACATTCCGCCTTGCAAGTCCAACTTGCATTTCCCAATTCGGTCTTTAACACCCGGGCTCACCACCCCTAAGATGATGTTGACCCGTTGTTAATTGAACCAATCGTCAACAGGCTTAATACTCGCTATACGCAATCCAATATCGCTCCAATAATATGAGGACCCGATATTGGGGTCACTACGTATACGGCCTTACTCTTTCGAGAAGCAAAGAACCCGATCCAATTAAATCATGCACAGGATCTGTCACTTTGGACATGCATCTCCTATACACAACAACTGGCGACGAAATCCTTTGCCTTGACGGGAGACCATGGATGTCACTTATGTGATCCTCCACCTCATATTCAATTTTTATAATTAATTATCGTGAATCACATTCACATAATTAATTCTTCCAAGGGAAATACACATCTATTCAAAATAGAGTGTTTATTGGATATGATTAATTTAATCATATTAAATTAATCATTAATCCAATCATCAACAAACATGTCTTTTACTTGAATAGTAGGTATATTCTCAAAATATGTATTATTCGAATTTTAATAATTAGAAAAATACATATTGTCTGTCTCCGGTATTATACAGTCCCTACCCACTGTCATGACCAGTACCGACGAGAGTGGGACGGACCACATACGTTGCAACCCGCTACCCCAATGCTCTCCGACTAGGCACCACATCCACCTCGGGAAAGGATAATACCAGATAGACCATCATGTACTTTGAGATGTTCATCGGTTTTTCAACCGAAAATTATACCATATAATATAAATCAAAACATTTTTGATTATAAGGAGATTTGTTAGACAAATCCCCAATCCTATTCAAGCAAAAAGGGTTTTTCATGTAAAAGTTGTCCTACAACTATTGTAGGATAAACTATAGTTTTCATGAAAGCAATGTTTGTTGATGAAACAATGATCAAGATCTAATATCTCATCATTGTAGTTTAGGCAAATGTCATTCAATGAAATAATTATTTCTTTAAATATTTCACAAATATTTATCACTAATTATTCCAGAAAATTAACAATTAATTTTCATCATGATAATTGAATAACATATCACAAGGTTCAAGATCAAAATTGTTAATTTCCAGCAGTGACCCCCAATCACTAAAATTATATTATCTTGATCAATTTAAATCCAAAAAATGCAAACTCAGTTTCCAAAGATTGCCTATTTGATTTATTAAAGAACCCAAGCGATAATTCACGCATTTCAAGGCGGATTAAAACCGTAATTATCTCATCAATTACGTTCAAATCCACAATTCCCGCAACAGTGAATATAGTCATATTCAAAAAGCCATATCTTGAGCAAATAAAGTCCAAATTTAGTAAACTCAAGTCCAATTGAAAATTTCGTGTTTAAAAATTTTAAACAGTACAGAAAAAATCAATTAGACAGAGGTGCGAAAATTGAAATGCAGTAAAAATTTCGCAACCCTTTCAAGAACCAAATCGTCTAAGGTGTATGGATCATATCCAAAACCTTATTCAACCTGGCTCTGATACAACTTGAAGGATATTGTCTATCCTTAAGCGCATCACGGAAGCGTGTCGATCGCATCATATGCAATCGGAGCAACTAGTCGTACTAGATGCTAGATGCAACGGAAATTAAAATTTTAACTTTAAAGATGAAACCACATGATCACGAGAACACTTCTCGGATCGTTTCATCAAACCACAAAGTACAAGGAATACCTCTTGAAGCGTGGTTGTGATCGTGAGATCCCAAAGTAGAGATCCTCCTATCTTAAGTCCGACCCACGGAGAATGCGCTTGCGGGCACGATGATGAGTCGCGTCCTTCCCGCAATCCTTTGACGAAGATCCAAGCGTCGAGGCGTAGCAAAAAAAAAGGATCTCCTTCCTAATACACAAAGTGGACGGCCACTTGAATATTAGGGAGACCCCACGAGAATGAGAGAGAGAGTAGAGTTCTTCAACTCAAGAATGTTGTAGTTTGGAAAGGCTACCCTAGCCCTCCTTTTATACTAGTTTAGGATCTAATGGATCTCAATCCATGGGACACATGGATCCAAGGGCTATGCTTGGTCCATGCTAAATCAATGGCTATGATTGTTGTTGGTTAAAACCAACAACATTAATTTAAATTAAAAAATGTTGCAACATTATCAACATAATTTAATTTAACATTAACTAATTAAGAGATAATGTGATAAATAAAAATGGAGTCAACCAACCACCCTCAAAAATAGGGGGCGTCACCCATGAACAATTCATGGGTGACGCCACCTATGCATGGTGGTTATTTGGCTCCCTGTTATTTATCTTATTATTTCTTAATTAATCACAAAATATTCACCAAATTAATTCCAAATTAATTTGTGAATATTTCAATCATGCCATTGAATATTATGTGAATCATATTCACAACCCAAACTAATTAGTAAATTGCATTTCCAATTAACTAATGAATGTGAATCCAATCCACATTATTAATTAACAAATGCTATTTACATAAATTCTCTCTCTTATATATGTATATTATAAATCACATTTATAACATACATATATCATGGATAGTGTTATCCACATTCTCTTAATCCTTGATAATTAAATCCAATTTAATTATATTAGATAATCATTTTCATAATATGAATCATATTCATATTTAAGCTTGATAATTAAATCTCATTTAATCATCAAGTCATTGCTTGGATATTTCATCAAAAGAATTATTCTTGAACCCTTTCAAGAATAATGTGCTTTCTCCGCAGATACTTGGAGATAAGGACAGGGCGATTGTATTATTCCATGTATAGTGACTTGGATGTTGAGATATTATCTCAAATCCAGATCGAACGAACCTCCCACAGATGCTTGATTAAATCAAGACCGCAAATCCAATCTTCTCATTGAATCTGAATCCCATTCAGACCAATGTCCAACACTTGGACTAAGATCGGATTGCTTCTCTACTGAAAGGAGTCACTAAAATCCAGACCTGCTTCATCACTCCCTCGGAATGGAAGCGTCATGGATATACAATCGTTTATGATCACATCACCCTTCAGGTATTCCCAATACCTGTACATCCTGCATACTGGAAGACCCATGATCAACCCGAAGATCAAGATCATTTTATACTGTCTTCTTCAGGGTTTAATCATTAAGTTTCTCAATCTTGGTCATTGGGATTTGGTATTGATCATATGCTTTCCCAAAGCATATATCATACCTTCAAATTCATGTCATGCTTCCAAAGCACGACGACCATGCATGGAATTTGATCGGTCCCAATACCTCATGAGTGAGCTCGTGTCTTCCGGTTCACAAGTGAACCTGTATGATCCCTTTGAGAGATCATATTGCTCATATACCCTTATATGCGCACCAGCTCGCCGGTGTATAGACCTTGGTTAGGTCATCAACCTATTGGTCTGCCAAATGTACATACTCAGATATATAGCAATATATCTGTCTCCGGTCAGAGGATGCGTGCCTATGCTGTGACAGCATTCAACATAGGACTCAGGTTATCTCGATCTCTAGGTCAACCCATTCACCTAACTAATCTGACACCTCCGAATCACTATTCCCATGCAGAGGACCTGCATCAAGAAGTCGGTCAGATATCAGCCTATGTGAGAAAGCATTGCCATCTCCTACTCAGGCTGGAGATCTCCACTTGACAATCATTTGACGGTGCTTGATGAGTCCTTTATCTAACTCTTTAGATATTCATCCAAACACCAGCCTCTATGATTCATTTAATGAATCAACAGCTATATGATCATCAAGCTGGCCATGGTACATAACCCTAATTGTACAGAGGGACCTTATAGTGCATTCATTCATATAATTTAGAAAGGGAGTGAAACATCAATAACTTTTATTGATAAACTTAAATATTACAATAACATTTATTGTGAGAATGGTTCGCCCAGGGCTCACAAGTCTAACACGTGTACCATCTATAAGCTCTGAAATCCATACATTGCCATTATGTTTACTTCTCTGACAATAAAAGGCCCCGTTCACTTGGATTTCAACTTGCCCTGAAAAATCTTCAACATGGCATTGAATAACCATACCTTCTACCCTGGGACAAAGTTCTTGCGTCTAACATGATGATCGTGCTAACACTTGATTCTGTCCTTGTAGATCACGCTATTATCATATGCCTTGTTTATAATTTCTAGAAGTTCATTTAAATCCATCTTTCTTCTTTGCTATACCTCATGTGTTCTAATTCTCTTTCTTTAATGCCCATTTAGATTTGTGTATCAATTCGGCGAGCAGATGACACAGCTTCCCATAAATCATCCGTAATGGAGAGGTTCCAAGTGGGGTCTTGTAACAAGTCTGGTATGCCCATAGAACTTGGTACAAAACCTGTGTCTAGTTCTCCCAGACATGTAGGACTAGCTTCTGCAAAATGCCTTTCACCTCCCAATTCAACACCTTAGCCATGCCATGCAATTGTGGGTCGATGTCGTAATCCTTTGTTAACTTTTTTCATTTCCCTGTTAATAAAGTGGCTACTTCATTAGAGATGATGACTTTGGGATCTTGAATCGTGAAATGATGTGATCTTTCATGACCTTATAAATAGTCTTGCTGTCTGCGGCTCGGGTAGGGATAACTTCCACCCACCTAGAGAGATAATCAAATGCCAAGAGAATATGCTCTTAGCCATGACTACTATGGAATGGGACCATGAAATATGTGCCCCATGCATCGAAAACATTAACTATAATGACCGGTTGCATGGACATTTAGTCTTTGGGACCGTCGATCCCTCCCATTCTCTGACATACTGGACACGACCTAACAAATGTATATGCATCATGGAACAAGGTCTCCAATACAAACCACAATGAAGCACTTTCCAAGCAATCCTCTTCCCGGAGTGATGTCCTCCTGCCTCCAAGGAATTAAAGTAGGTGAGGACACTCATGTATTCCTACCGAGGAATACACCTCCGCTAGACACAATCCGGACTTTTAAAGAACAAGAACATATCCTCCTATGGTATTTCTTAGATTCCGACTTGAGTCGGTCAATGCTGCTCTTGGTCCAATCGTGGGAAACTATCTTATACACCAAGAAATACACCATGATGGCATACAATGGAAGGGAGTCGACAGAATAGATTGACTCGTCAGGGAAGGAGTCCATGATGGGGTCAATCTCAGAGGAACCATGTGACTCAATGCGGGAGAGGTGATATCCACCTCATTCTGCACTCCCGGATTATCCCTTTATCTACAAATCGAACTCTTGGAGTAATAGAATCCATCTAAGAAGATGCCTTCACATCCTTCTTTTCCATGAGGTACTTGATGGCTATGTGATATGTGAACACGATAACTTTAGATCCTAAAAGATGATACCTGAATTTGTCCAAGGCTAATACTACAACAAGCATTTCCTTCTCTGTGACTCTAAAATTCCATTGAGCCTGATCAAGTACTTTGTTTGCGTAGTGACCAACATAATGAATCCCTTCTCTCCTTTGTCCCAACACAACCCCATCTGCAAAGTTAGAAGAGTCTGTCATGATCTCAAAAGGAAGAGACCAATTTGGGGCCTGTAGGATAGGAGAATCCATGATCTTCCTCTTTAGGAGCTTGAAGGCCTCAAGACACCTGTGATCTATAATGAATTCCATATCTTTTCCTAAGAGCTCCATTAGCAGTAGGACGATCTTTGAGAAGTCCTTTATGAATATGGGGTAAAAACCAACATGTCCTAGGAACGACCGCACTTGTTTAATGTTGGTTGGTGATTGAAGTTTCTTGATGACATCCACCTTGACTAGATCAACCTCCATTCCCCTCTTGGAGAGTTCATGCCCCAACACAATACCCTCTTGAAGCATAAAATGGCTCTTCTCCAAGAAAGCACCAGATTCACCTCACTGCACTTCTTGAGGACTCGATTCAAATGAGATAGACAAGTATCAAACGAGTCGTCGTGGACCGAGAAGTCATCCATGAATATCTCTAGGAAATCACCCACCATCTCGACAAATACTGCAATCGTGTACCACTGGAAAGTCCGTGGTGCATTGCATGACCCAAAGGGCATATGCCTGAATACATACGAACCGAATGCAAATGTAAAGGTGTTTTTTTCTTGATCCTCAAGAGTGATGATTACTTGGTTGTAGCTCGTGTACCCATCTAGAAAGCAAAAGAAAACCTTCCCTGCAAGTCTTTCCAAGATATGGTCTATAAATGGTAAGGGGAAATGATCCTTTTTCATCGTGGCGTTCAAGTGTTTGTAATCCACACAAACACTCCACGACGTGGGTACTCAGGTCGCAATCTCCTCTCCATCCAAATTGGTGACTGTTTGAAGTCCTACCTTCTCAAAGGCTACGTGAAGTGGTGCCGCCCACTTGGAATCAGAGATGGGATATATAAACCATGCATCACACCATTTTTCGACCTCCTTCTTGACCACATCTCGTAAGTTTGGATTCAACCGAGGCTGTAATTCACGAAAGGGTCTAACACCTTCCTCAAGGTAAATATGGTGTGAGCACATAGTGGGGTTAATCTTACAAAGATCAGACATATTTTGGCCTATGGCCTTGATGTTCTTTTCAAGAATCTCTAGCATGTGAGATTCTTGTTCTCTAGAAAAGCTAGAAGTGATAATAACCAGGAACTTTCATAATGGGACCACATGGAAGTCGTACTTCAAGGTGGTGGTAGAGGTGTGAACTTGGGAATGGTATGATCATCAGTGGCTCAACTGCCTCAATCTAGCTTTGTGGTATGTGGTTGGATCTGCTGTGATAGTAGGCACCAACTGGTTCTTCTTAGGAGTCAGATTACCAAAGGTATCCAAATAATCAGCTAAAGCCACATCCGACTCGTCCTCTGATTGACCTTAAGGGAATGCGTCTGACAAGACAAAGTCGGCTTTTAAGTCATCGAAGATGTAGGGGGATGCATCAGAGAAGTCCCCTATGGGTAAGGTTTGATTCAACAGGATTTGTCAAATTGCCTCATCTGCACTATCCTATCCTAGTGAGAGGTACTCGTCAACCCATGCTGACTGCTGCTGCTAGTGATCAACTGTGTCAACTCTGTAGCACTCGGTCTTCGATGAGAGATACTCTGTGCAGCTCTCCAAAACAGGTCTATACCATTTTATTTGCTGCATCTCTTATATAGTACCGTTCGAAGGGTCGATAAGCTAATTCCTGTAGATGTGTATTTACCGGGCTGCCCACCTAAGCCAGAGGCTGTTATAGATGCTATAACTCGTAAGAAGATATCTCGAGAAATCTCATGAGTATAGTCAAAGATAATTCTGATAGTCCTCAGAATAAGAATGACCAAGGATAATCTAGGAATCCTGCCATCTTCAAGGACACTCCATGTCTAGGACTGTGAAGTCCACCTTGTACTGCTTCCCCTAGATGTAAAGGATAATATCCCTCAACATTTCCTTGGGCCTCTTAATAGATCGATTTGCAAACTATAAGAGTTCTCTCGATCTCTTTAGAGGTCCTAAACCTAGATGATCTAGGAGGGAATGTAGAAGTAGAGTGATTGAGGATCCATTATCGATTAAAGTTCGAGCAAATGATATGTCAGCTATCTGACTGGTTGGCGAACCCAAAATCTGGCCTCTAACAAGTGTAGAGTTAACACTTCAAATGTCATTGCAGTCGGTCGAATTGAATACGTCAAAGATTTCTTGATTTAAGATAATCAATTAAAACAAGGCGATTGAATTTTTATTTTTACTTGGGCAAGCCCAGGGTTGAACTCAGGGACACGAGCCTCTTAAGTATTATTTAGAATCTTATTATTTAAATTAAATGTCATATTAAAAACTCATAGGTCAATGAATGCACATGAAGTCATGATGCATAAATAAACATGAGAAATACATTTTTATTTGATTTTTTTACAAGCAAGGAAATGCGAGGTTAGAATGATGCAAATGTACCCAAATCAGATTAAATAAATGAACAATAAAAGATACTCAATTTCATTTTTTATTTTCCGAGCACTTTTCATTGGCTAGATAACTAACGACATAAAAATCGATAAGCATATGACACGATTTATTTAAAATTAATTAATGTAATCGAAAGTATCAAAAACAAACTAAAAGCTATGCCATTAGAAAGACAATGAAATCAAGTTCGCGATGCAACTGAAATCATTTAAAAAGGAGTTCGAATGCTCAAGATATGCAAGAAAGAAACCAGGGGTATAAATACAAGAAAACATAAAAATAAATTTAGAAAATGCTATAAACAGGTCCCTGAAAGGAATAAAATGTAAATAGAAATAAAAGCGGGGCCTTCCCTGTGTGGGGGTATATAAGCAATTATTAAAACCTGCAAGGGTTTGGATGCAAAATACCCCAGGCGCACATGATTTCCCATCAAGACCCATTTGTATATGTAGAAGTCGGCGGGGCATCACTGCAAAAATCCCGACCAGTCATGTGAGGGCAAGGTTCGGGTGGTTATGCAGGGTCGAAGTTGGATCGGGGGCACGCTGGTGCTTTGGGAATGGCTTTGGAGCAGCTCAGCTTTGTCTCTGGCTTGGAGTAGGCTCGATTTTGGTTTGAGGGTTCTGAGCCCGGAGGGTCGGTTCTGAGGCTCGGGGATGATGACGTGGATTAAGGTGGGCCTTCCGATCATTATGATCAGATGATGACTGTAGCTTGCGGAGGAGGAGACTTCGCCGACTTCGATCTGTTCGATCTTTGACGTTCTGACGGTAGCTGGAAACTCAAGGCTAAGATGAAATGGTCGAAGATAGGCCGTTGGATATCCACTAGGGGGTTCCATCCAACGACACATGTACATCTTGGATCTCCTTCCTCCACCACAGTGGCGGCGGCATGTTTTATCCTTCGTTAAAGTGCTCCTAGATTCCCCACCTTCTAGCATACTTAGTGAAGATCCCCGGTCGCTCTCGAACTGCTAGATAACATCGTTGAAGCTTGGAAGAGTAGCAGGGATATGTGGCAGATGTTGCTGCTACTTGTACGTCTAAGACGAAGCTACTTGAAGGTGCTCCGACGTCAGCTCCGGCCAATGATGAAGGAGTCCTACAGTGTCAGCGTGATAACCGTAGCAACGATAGACAAGGCGTGGTGGATGGAGTGGAAGCCTGGAGAAGCGAAGAGGATGGAGGCTTGGTAATCTTCTCTGGCGAGCACAGAGAAGAGATGGATCGAAACGGTAGAGGTCGCGGAGGAGAGAAGAGGTGATCTAAGGGTTGTGCGAAGACGGTGGTGGGTATATGAAGCAAATGTGATGGTCTGTAAACGATGATAGTGCGAGGAGCATCCTAATTAATTCCGAGAAACTAAAAGAAAGACACAAAAGGGAGATCAGAAGCTTACCTGGGCTATGGCAGAGGAGGAAGCTTGGGCTTGAGGTCCTAGGAGAACTCGGGTCATCACTGGACCCCCGCAGCAACTGGGGGAAGCTTAGCGGTGGAAGAGCACTACAAACCTGGCCGAGTTAGCCAGGGGTCAATGCCGGGGGTAATCTTCATCTTCGTGCTCCATGGCATCTCCTCGCTGTCACCAAGGAGCTATGGAATGCTGGGCGGAAATCCACGTAAAGGCAGACGACTTGGAATGGTGGAGGTGACGACGTATTTGAAGAACGAAAGTGTCGGTTCCGATGATGGGAGAGCATGATTTGCAGGGGCTATTCAGAGCAAAGTAGAGGGAATCTTGGAAGGAGTGGATGCTTTGAGGAAGAGGGATGATTGGTCTCCAAAGTGGTGTGGTTATCGAGACGAGGGTGGCATCGAGGCATTGGTGAAAATTGGAAGGGGGAGATGGTCGCACAAGGTAGAGAACGTGGGATAGAGGGGGATTTGAAGGAAGATGATGAAGCCCGACCGTTGGATCAAGAAATCCAACGGTCCGGAAAGCGACACTTGTGAGCGACGTGGATTGGATATGAGGCAGCATGATCAATGGCTGAGGGCCTTGCCATGTGGCTTGCGGAGAAGAAGGGTGTTGATGATCGGCGATGATTCGATCTGGGATTGATCGAACATGTGTGAAATGAAGCGGGAAGGAGCGGCTAGGATCAGATTCGTGGAGACGAGATCAACGGTGAGGATAGCGCCACATGGCAAGTTGAAAGGAAAGCGAGAGAGGACGAAGGAGATGAGAGATGGGAGTCGATCAGACGGTCAAGGATGGGGCGATCACATGTGGTGGTGATGGCATCTCCGTGACACGATCGAGTGGCTATGATGAAGCCATGTGGCGAGCTGGAAGAGAGGCACGGGTGGATGGCCTGGATGTGCTCTGAAGATGAATGGGGCGATCTAATGATGGGAAGTGGAGGGCAGGTGGCACATAGAGAGAGGGCCACGTGGCGCAACCGGAAAGTGCCAGTGGCCCAATTAGGTTATTCCGACAAAGAAAGTGAATTATGAGGAAAAAGGATGTCAAATTTGGAAAAACTCAAAACATAAAAGTTGTAGATTTCAATGAGATCTACAAGTTCTACAAGTTTTATGTTTACCAAAAATGGAGATTAGGTCAAATAGAGGGAGAAATATTTTTGTGAGTGTTTTTAGGGGTATAAAAACACTACAAATTTTTGTTTTGTTATTTTTTTTGTAATTTTAATTTATTCTAAGGTTCCGATATATACAAGGATTTATCTGGTTTTTATTGATATTAATTTAAGAAAGGAGGTTAAAAACCACGAATAACGACAGTGAAATTGGGTTTCATCACTAGTGGCAAAGTGTGCTCCTAGATATCTCTTCTTCCTTGGAATCTTATTGTGGATCGCATAGGTAGTGGCTGTGGATAGCACATGTTTGACTGCTCAAATGCTCTTTTTCCTGCTAGACCTAACATGTGTGCATCTCACCTTTAGGTACTTCTTGAATGCATGAACCATATCCACTAGTTGGAGGAAAGGGATCTCAACTTTAACATTCTTACAACACATCCTTTCCATCTCCAGAACATTGAGATCATTTTTTTGAGAATTTTTCTTCTCTCTCTTAGATAAGGCATGAGGGAAAGGGATTATTGGAGGCTCACGATATGAAACAGAAAACAACATCATCTTAGTTCTTATTGGAATCAAAATTCAATTGTACATGACTCTGACTCGGACTCTATACAGAACTCAACTGACATGCATGAAATGGAACTGAATATGAAATCGAAAAAGCTGCTGGTGCTGCATCTAAGGTGGTCTTCTCATCTCCTGAAGATCCACTGGTCACTATCGTGATCGATGTTGCTTTATTCTTCCTTTTGGTTTTTCTTGATTTTTTGATTTTTTTATTCTTGGGGATTTAAATACCTTTGGTGATTATGAAGATGGTGCTGTTAGTGATGCTATTGATGATCCTCCTCTACTGAGCTATCCACAGGGGGTAGATCATCGGTATTGTCCGCTCCACTCCGCCGTACCTGATCAGGTGTTTGCATGATCCTACCGCTCCTGAGAGTAAGATGATGAATACCATGAGATAGAATCTCATGATTTGATTCAAAGAAATCAGAATAGTATACCTGATACTTCTGGTGATTCTGTCCTTGGTTCAGGTTGTTGGGGTTAACCTGAACCTATGTTGGGATGGAGGTCCTAGGGGCAATGAACTCATCACACCAACATGAAAGTCGATTGATGTCAGATCTCTGATCATGCAGCTCATTGTGCATGTGTTTGAGCTCATCAAGGATCCCTGAAGGTCAGAGGTACCCATGGATGAAGCTCTGTGGTCTTGTCTCTGGGAAGGCTGCTGATGACCCTGATGTGGTATGTTTGGTCTTTTATGGACCTGCTTACGGTATTGGCTTTGTTGAGGAGGGTTCTACTGATATTGAAACATACCTTAATAGCATGACTAGCGCTGCTGGGAGGATGGAAACTGGCGATACTGGGTTTGACGGGGGTACTGTGGGCATTGCTACTGCTTTGATTGGGTGGCATTGGGATCATCGGTATACTAGATCCCATTCTCTTACCACACCCGTAGAGGCTCCTCGGTGACGATCTCTATGGTTGGCTCTATGAACTATTTCTCTTGAACCTCTGGGTGGCCGTGAGTCCATGTGCTATGCGGCCCCTGTATGGGCTGCTCCTGAATGTGGTGCATTCGGTAGATAGGAGCATGGGGTGCAAATGGGGCATGTATCTTCTTCTTAAATACCCTATCAACTAGCTCCACCCTCTGCTTTGGAAGCTTGGCGAGGTTCTCCCACTCGACGATCTTGTGTATCTCGTTCACCTTCATTTTGATCTAGTTAACCTTGCTTAATTTATCAATAATAATCCCCATGTTGGGGAGTAGGCCATTTGCCAAATCGGCAGTAGTTGTTCTTGCCACCTCCTGGTGCACGCGAGAGGGAGGAGGCTTGTCATAAGCCCAACTAGATGATCTGGTACGGATGGTCTTTATCATCTGCTCTAAAACTGTCCAAACCACATAGGCTCCTCTGTTAAGCTAGCTTCCACCACAGGAAACATTGAGCAATCCTTGAATCTCAGGAGTCAGACCACTGTATAGGTTTTGGACTAGGATTGGTCGGTCAATATTATGACCTGGGCACTTCTAAATCAGGTCCTTAACTCTCTCCCATGCCTCGTGGAAAGTCTCATGGGACATTAAAGACAAGAATATCAAGATCGCGTAAGGTGGAAAAATATGAAATGTTGTTGTCTCTAATCAACCGAATCGATCACACGAAAAATAAACCACTAAAGAAGATAAAAGCAATCAATGTCAGTACCAAGTTCGAACACAAGGAGCACTATTAAAAAAATGAGTACTCAAATTTTGAAAAATAAAATATTTTTAGTGGTTTTTAATTTTTCAAAATTTTAATTTTCAATCTAATGCAAACAAGCACACAATGCAAGGTACACAATGCCGGATTTTTCAAAATAGCTAAAAATGCTCAGAAAAGAGAACTAAAAATATTTTTGAGTTTTCTGGGTTTTAAAATATTTTTTTGTAATTTTCTAGATTTTTCAAATTTTTAAAAATCAAAACAATGTCAAAAATACCAAATAGTGCATAATAAGGACCAAATTACAAATTTAAAATATCTAAAGTGCCAAAATATCTTGGATAGAAATTTTAAGATAAAATATAGATAAAAGGCCACAAATAGGAATTGAAAACACAATTTTCATGTAAATACAACTCCAGAAATTTTTATGGATTTTTAAACCAATTTTTGAATTTTTATATTTTTTTGAAGGCAAACATGTCTCTTTTTGGTGGTTTTCGAAAATTTTGAAAATAGGAAAAGACAGGTAAATCAAGGCACCAATATTACTGTAAATAATATGCCCTAACATGAGATAGATGTAATTTTTATGTAATTTTTAAAGTTAATTTCCTATTTATTAAGTCCAATAAAAGACAGGTTATTAAACATAGTTCATAGGGATCTATAAACAAAATTTTTAAGTTCCTAGACCAAACAGGTAACTAACTATAAAAGTATAAGGTCAAAATTGCAATTAATCTAAACAACACGCGCGCAACATGTGATCTAGGCTCATAGGGGCATAAATGCAATTTTCAAAACATACCGTTCATTCATTAACAACATAAAAGTGCAGGAGAAAAGTAGAAAATATCCTAGCATGCATGTGGAGACACACGCGACTTTGACTCAGAAGTATTAAAATACAAATACTAAAAAGTACGTGGTCCAAACTATAAATATTTTTAACTACACATTTTATTTAAAGGACTAAATCTAAATACTGAAAGATGCATGGAAAAATGAGAAATATACCCAATAAGGTGGCATGTAGCACACACACGAGGAAGCAGAAGTGGACGATTGTGATATCCTTTTGCAAAGATCTGATGGATCTAATCTTGTCGGAACATGCATGTCATATGGCCCCACTGGATTTGATTAGACTGTTAAGATGGAAGCTTGGCGTTGGCTCTGATCAGATCTGGAAGGCTACTCCAGATTGAACGGCCAAGACGGGTCATGGATGAACTTGTCCAGGGTGAACTTCAATCACGCGCAGAGGGAGATCCGTCGCTCTGACGAAGGCTCTGAGGGGTCCGACAGTGTTATGAGGATGGGCCGCATCAGATGGGTTACTCTGATGAGATGGAGTATGGTCGGGTGGGTGGGACCAAGCTGGTCCTCCTGGAGCTGCTCTGCCAGAGCAGTAAGGGAATCGTCTGGGCTTCCTCTCGTGAACAAAGACCTACAAGAGATAGGGAGACTCAGGGGAGTGGCTCTGATCGAGTTATTGCTTGGTGAGGGGAGTGAGTGTTTGGATCTCCGACGAAGGCGGGTGCGGAGTCCCAACCCACTATTGACTTGATGGCCAATTTTTAGGGTGATCAGGTTGCGTAAGAAGGTGCGGAGTGAGTTGATGAGTCGATCTGAGCGGATGAAGGGGTGCTGCGGAGCTCTGACCAGTTGGTCAGAGCATGAAAATGTACGACAGAGTTGGGTTGAAAGATTGAAATGGACAATGGAATATAGAGGATATGAACGATATCTGAAGCTACCAAAGAACTCAGAAGCTCCAGTTGAAGGTGGTCGACGACATCTTGGCCTCAACCAAGCTACGACTGGCTAGGAGGCTTCACGAGGTAGAGCACCAACCATGTCTTGAGCTACGAACGTCCAAGCATCTCCGGATGATACTGAGCTACTCCAACAGTTGTTGTAACTTCACTAAAGGGAGCAAGGGGAGAATGTGATGTGAGGTACGAGCTGAGGTGCTAGAGGAGAGGAAGAGGATATTTATAGGATGCTCGAGGGTCCAAGAAGATCAGAGCGTGGAGAGGAACCCTAGGGTGATCAGATTGTGCCTAGAAATCCATGTGGTCATGAATATCAGGTCTGTAATTAGGCACAAAAATCGAGGTTAAAGGTGGTCGGATTCGAGCACTAGAAAATGAAGAAGGAGCTCCGGTGAGACAAGGCGCAATCCGCCTCACATGGAAGAGACCATTGACTGAGGACAACATCCCGACGTGGACCAATGAGAATTCGGAATGTATAAAAATAAAATAAAATTGAATTAAAAATAGTAAACAAATTTAAAATAAAAAACTTGTGAAATAAGGAATTATTATTTTATAAACTTTTTTCTATGATTTTGAATTATTTTTATGAAAAATAAAATAAGTATATACAATATATAGTATTATATATATGTATAGTATAACTATGCATTGTCACAAAATCAACATCAAACAGAGTGGAAGAAGTATCATGCAAAACTTCACTAAGAGTGGTAGTCTCTGTAAACTGTACCTGCTCAGATTTTCTCTTCAGATTGTTCAGATTTGGTTCAATCTAAGATGGTATGGAGGCTTTTCTCTTGATAATCTCCCTTATTTCTTGCTGGAACTCTTCCATCTCTCTTCGAAAGGAGGCCCGCTGGTTAGATAGTAAGCAGGCGAGGTCATTGAGGACTGCGTTCTCATAAATAGGAGGATGAGAATCGGACGGGTTGCCTCACTGGAAATGAGGCTGAGACTGTTGCTGGTGGTGGTAGTGAGGAGGAGGCTAGGAATAATGTTGAGGCTACTGTGGCTACCTCTACTACTGTCCCTCATAGTGGGGGCGAGGAGCCTGCTGCTGGTAATACTAGGAGTGATGGGACTGCTGCTGGTGCTGCTACTGGATGCTCTACCCTGCCTGAGCTGGAGGCTGCTGCTAGGAAGAGGTACCTCCAATAGACAATCGAAAGCTGGGATGGTTATGACGAATCCCGGGCCGAGGTTGGTACTGGGAGTACCAGATCCCGTTGACTTCCATCAACAGCTCCTGCTCGAGGTGTGGTGGGGGGAGGGCTGCTAATGGCTGATCCAACTAGTAGAGTACCATCTGAGTATTCAGAGATGGTGGTGACTGCTGGATGTGCTAGAGCTACTGATCCGGCTCTGCTTGAATATGGTGAACCTGGTAGTATGAGGCAGATGGCTGGGTGGAGTTGCTTCTTGAATTGCCCCGTGACCTGAGACAGGGCTGGGAAGTCACCTGTCCCTCTTGGAGATATATGATATGAGTCTTCAGGTCACTCAATGTTTGTGCCAACTGATCAATCTGGTTCAGGACCTGGGACTGCATCTTCTCTATAATCTCGATTCGGTCCAACTTCTCACTAATGATGCCAATGTTGACAACTGAAGACTTGACAAGTGCTGTTGTTGTTGATGAAGTAGAAGGACTGACATCGATACGTGTAATCCTATGATAGGAAATGACCCGTGGGAGGGGCCTCCCCTGAGTATAGACTCAGGTTTGGGACATCACTGTATAGTTTTGTGCCATCTCCTCATAGATGGCCCAGACCTGGTCCTCGTCCTTGGCAAAATAGGACCCTTTGCATGAGATGTTTACTAGCCCTACAACTCCAGTGTCAGCCCATAGAAAAAACTCTGAACAAGGTTGGGCTTGGATATCTCATGATGTGGACACCACTTAATGAGATCTCTTAATTGATTCCAAGCCTCATGGATTTACTCATTTGGGATCATTATGAAATTGCTGATCATTGCTCGTGCTGCATTCGTCTGGCCAAGTGGATATTACTTGTTGAAGTACTCAGTCTGGAGCTACTCCCATGTGGTGACATACTTCCCCATATTCTTCAGCCAGTAGGCTGCTCTATCAACTAGGGAAAATGGGAAGGCAATCATCTTGATTGTGCTGTCGTCCACAAATCTATCGTGGATAGTACTGTATATCATCTTGAATTCCTGCAGATGGAGGTGCGACTCCTCAGTGGCTAGCCCATGGAACTTGGGCAATAGCTGAATCATCTGGGGGTGAAGCTCGGCGTCTTCAAGGATCTCTGGTAGCCGGATCCATCTATGTGTGAGGGTTGTACCGGGTTGTGCAACTGCCTCATCATACGTGTTGATCTCTGTGAATCCTACGGCTACTTGGGACATCCGTCTCCTCCTTCTGCGCAGGGAATCTGTCCACCGACTGCTCTCTACGGCTTTACTCTACTTTCTCGCATCTACGTTAGTTCCCTCCTCACCTCTACCATGAAAGCCCCCTAGTCCCAAGTCTGACGCTGCATGGTCTCTAAGGAAGCAAGTAATGAGTTGTTGATGGTGGTATTGTCTAAGAAATAGTAAGAAGTCTACAGCTGCTCATCACTATAGTTCTCTCTGCTGGCCATCTCTCCGGTCTCTACAAAGGCAAAAGATCCCAACTCAGGTTCCGTCAAATGTACAAATAACTGTGCTGGCCTCTGCTCTGGTATCTCAGGAGTGGTAGAAGGGTGGTCGAGTGGGAATAGGGTGGTAGAAAACTTAGGTTCAGAGAGCAGGTCGGAGCTCTCTGAAGCTGCCCTAGATGAATGGAGAAAAGTGCTCGAAAGCGGTGCTACCAAAGGTAGACTAAGGGACCTCCTTCCCATCATCGTGATGTGGGAATTTATGAGGATTGGATCTAGAATGCAAACAAGATGAGAAATCAAACCCCCTTTTCACCTACTCAACATGAGCTGATGACATGAAAGATCGACCGTTAATCTTGTCAAATTTTATTAAGGTGATAAATCAATCTATCAAAGCGATTTAAGCGAGCTGCTCCCAGGAGACTATCCCAATCTCAAAACTAGTTTTTCCCAACCAATATGGGTTACGAACCATTTACCGGTTACCCGATCTACCCACTCTGCTAAGGAAGTTTCGTACCAATTACCGGCTACCCGAAGAAGTCCTCACTGGAGAACAACTAACCACAATACCAGTAGTCTGAAAGGAGTTTGGACGTGGCTCTATCCTAGTTTGCAGGTCGCTCTCTCATTGCAGATAAATCAAATAAGGAGGGGGTGACTCTCCCCAAAACTAAGATTTTTAGGTGAAGTCAGTTTTCGGTCAAGTTTGCATTAGTAGTCCCAATTTTATTTGGTTATCTCTTTTTAGGTATTTTCTGAAATAATACAATATCTAACGAATTTTTCGATTTCCTTAGTTATTTTGAGTCCAATAAAATAGGGGGAGAAAGTCGGAAAAGATGATGCACGATCAAACACAATGATGCATGCAGAGATAGAAATGCGTACCTGACTACAACACTCTACATGTAAGGTGATCCACACATAAAATAAAGATCGAGATCGACTAAGGTGAAAAAAATCTGAAATGTCATTGTCCCTAATCAATCGAATCAGTCACAAGAAAAGTCAACCACTAAAGAAGATAATGCAATCAATGTCAATGATTTGCTATTTTTATTTACTTGGAATAGCCACCAGGGTCAAACACATGGAGCACGTTTGAAAAACGGAGAAGTCAAATTTCGGAAAACAAAATCTTTTTAATGGTTTTTAGATTTTAAAATTTTTAATTTTCAATCAAAAGCAAACAAACACAAAATGCAAGGTACACAACACTTTTCATGATTTTTTAAAACAATTAAAAATGCTCAAAAAATAGAACTAAAATAGTTTTTGGGTTTTAAAATACTTTCGGTATTTTTTCTATATTTTTCCAATTTTTTCGTGAATTTTTAAAATCAAACAATGCCAAAAATACGAAACAATGCATAACTAGGACCAAATTGCAAATTACAAATATCTATATTGCCCAATGGTCTTGGGTAGCAATTTTATGACAAAAAAAACAAAAGACTACAAATAGGAATTGAAAATACAATTTTTTGATTTTTATTTGGTTTTATATGACTTTTGTATTTTTTGCTTATTTTGTGATTTTTAAGGTTTTTACAAAGAATTTACAAACCAAAATTTTTTTGAAGATAAAACCCAACAAAATACTACTACAGAATTTTTATGGGATTTTTAAACCATTATGAATTTTTATAATATTTTGAAGGTAAACATGGCTTTTTTTTGGTGGTTTTTGAATTTTTGAAAATAGAAAAGACATGTAAATCAATGAACCAAAATTATCATAAATAATACAAGCGAACATGAGCTAGATGTAATTTTTAGAGTTAATTTACTATATTTTATTTCCAATAACATACTTGTAATTAAAAACAGTTCATAGATACCTACAAGCAAATATTTTAAGTTTCGGGACCGAACATGTATCTAACTATAAAAGCATAGGGTCAAACTCACAATTAATCCAAACAACATACGCGCAACACGTGATCCAAGCTCTGTTAGCCATGTGAGCCCGAGGCGAACCATTCCTACAATAAATGTTATTGTAATATATGATTTATCAAAAAAATATTGATTGTCTCACTTCCTTTTTTGAGATTAAATGAATGAATGTACTATAAGGTCCCTCTATACAATTAGGGTAATGTACCATGGCATCTTAATGATCATACAACTATTGATTCAATAATTGAATCATAGAGGCTGGTGCTTGATGAATATCTAAGGAGTTAGATCGAGGACTCATCAAGTACCGTCAAATGATTGTTAAGAGTAGGGATGGGCATGGGCCCGTCCCTGAAGGGCCCAGGCCCAAGCCCATCTATTTGTTTTTGGCCTTGGACCGCGCATAGACCCGCAAATCTTCTTGTTGTTCAGCCCAAGCCCAGGCCCGACCCGTTTCCTTTGGGCCGGGCCGACCCATCTCCATTTCTCTCTCATATTATGGTCGATGGCGGTGAGTGCTCTAGTTTTTGTTTCGACTTTATAATTTTATTTGATTTTATCTATAATAACACAAAAAATGATTACTGTCATAAGTTTAATTATATAAGCTAGTAGTATTCGGATCTAGCCAGATATGATGACAGAAATCACGTAAACATTAATCTACAGAATACCCTAATTAAAGGTTTTTGACTGGGGTGATTCCATTTTAGATATTAGTCCACAACTTGGCAATATAGTCCCCTAAAGAGTTCTATTTTTATTCTTTTAAAAGGTAAAGTTTGAATCATGGATGATCATATATGTGGAAGATCATTTTGAATGAATTTTACTACTGACGTCGCAGTAACTGGGGCATTAACTATTGATTTTCCATAGAGAACTTCTAATATATAGAGTTGTGCATCTGGTGTTTTTTTACATAACCTAAGGCTCGTTTTCTTTTAGAGGGGATCCGAAAATATATGTGATAAAGTCGATACAATTTATTGCATATAATAATAATAATAACAACAGTGGTAAGTTGCAATAAAAGAAAAGGAATAGACATCCAATCCCTATCCCATTCACTATTACTACTATTTTGTAAGAGATGAAAACTCGAACTCAGCTAAAACAAAATATAGATGTTACAAGATTTCATTCAGTGAGTACTTTGGAGAATGTGGAGCTATTTGTCGCTGTTGGCTATACTCCATTTCACAGATCAGTCTCTGCCAAGTTTTCTACTATGTTCTCTATCCCATTTTCCTCTTAATATCTAATAAGTAATATTAGTTGCCAATATTTCCTTATCTTGACACTCTCTCATGCGGATTATTTGTGATTGGAGCAATTGAGCAATTGGAGCAATCAAACATGCTAACTATTTGTGAACAACTTTCAATAGATGAAACTAGGATTTCATATGATAACTTAAAGAGGCATTCTTTCATATAAAGATAGATTGGCTACGAATAATTCCATAAATTGCTTCCCTTGAGATGTAGAGGAACGACGATGGCACAGTGGGGGAGAGCGAGGTTTCGATGGAGGTGAGGCTGAGGTGGTGTGGCTCTGGCGTTGTGGTCCGGACGTCCTATGGAAGAGAGACGATACCGTAGTCGGTGTAGCGGTGGCTCACCTCCTTTGAGATGTGGAGGAACGACGATGGTGCTGTGGGGTGGAGTGGGGTTTCGATGGAGGTGAGGGCCGCGAGGCTGAGGCGAGGCTGTGGTGCTGGGCCGCTGGCGTTGTGGTCTTGTGAGGGAGTGGCGATGGTGATGTGGAGTTTCTGAGGAGGAGCAGTGCACGACGGTTCTGTTATGGTTGCGGGCTGCGATTGATTGGGAAGGGGAGGGATCGAGCGCCGAACCGAAGGGTTTTGTTTGGGTAAGTGAGGAGGGAGTCACGTGCCTCGGGCTGGGCCTACAGGGGGGCTTGGTCATCGGGCCTATAATCAGGCCGGGCCGTCGGGCCTAGCTTTGGGTCGGGCTGCGGGCTTATATTCGGGCTGGGCTGCGGGCCGGGTTAGGCCGGCCGAGGAAAGCCTGGGCCCGACCCAAAAATAAATTGGGCCTGTATTTTCAGCCCAAGCCCGGCCCATTGTTCATTTGGGCTTGGGCCGGGCTGGGTTTGCTGGGACGGGCTTCAGGCTAGGTCGGGCTGGCCCAACCCAATGCCCATCCCTAGTTAAGATATGATCTCCAGCCTGATTAGGAGATGACAATCCTGTCTCATTAGGATGATATCTGTCTGAACTCTTGATGCATGTCCTCTAAATGGGAATATGGATTTGGAGGTGTTAGATTAGTTAGGTCAAAGGATTGAATTAACAAGATCAAGATAACAAAAGTCTATATCGATAACTGTCACGATATAGGCACACATCCTCTGACCAGAGACAGATGTGTTTCTATATGTCTGAATGTGTGCATTTGGCAGACCAATATATTGATGACCTAACCAAGGTCTATACATCGACAAGCTGGTGTGCATGTAAGGGCATATGAGTAATACGATCTATCAAAGGGATCATACATGTTCACTTGTGAATAAGAAGACATGAGCTCCCTCATGAGGTATTGGGACTGATCAAATTGCTTGCATGGTTGTCATGCTTTGGAAGAATGACAAGAATTTGAAGGTATGATATATGCTTTGGGAAAGCTTATGATCGATACCAACTCCCAATGACCGAGATTGAGAATCTTGATGATGAAATCCTAAAGATGACAGTGTACTGATCTATATCTTTGGGTTTATCATAGGTATTCCAGTATGCATGATGTATAGGTATTAGGAATACCCGAGGGTAATATGATCACAAACGATTGTATAAACATGACGCTTCCATTCCAAGGGAGTGATGAAATAGTTTTGGAAATTAATGACTCCTCTTAGTAGATAAGTAATACGATCTTGGTCCAACTGTTGGACATTGATCTGAATGAGATTCAGATGCAATGAGAAGATTAGATTTACGGTCTTGATTTAATCAAGCATCTATGGGAGGTCCATGAGATCTGGATTTGAGATGTGATCTCAGTATCCAAGTCCCTATATGTGGAACATACAATCACCCTGTCCTCATCTCAAAGTATCTGTGTAGAAAGCGCATTATTCTTGAAAGGGTTCAAGAATAATTCCATAGTTGAATTATATCTAAGCATTAAGAAATGGATACCTAAATGTTCTTTAATTATCATAAATGATGTGAATTTGATTCACAATATTTGAATGCGTGAGAATGATGATCCAATATAATTAAATGTGATTCAATTATACGGATGGGAATAATGCAGATAATAATTTCCAATTATTCATAATATATTATAAATATGATTTATAATGTACTAAGAGATATCTTATTATGATTTATATTTATTGATTAATTATTTATGTGAATTGGATTCACATTGGATAATTAACTGAAAATGTAAATCACATTTTATTTTAGGTTGTGAATGTGATTCACAAATTTCCAATGATAAGAATGCAATGTTCACAAAATAATTATGAGTTATTTTTGTTGAATTATTTACAACAAGTATTGTTGTAAAATCATGGATATTTCAACGGAATAACGCAATCTCATGAGATTGCATAAGATTCCACCCTTCCATATTGGAAGGGTGGATGACCACCAAATCCTAAATGGAAAAGGTGGCCATCCACACTCATATATGGAGGGTGTAATCTCCATCCTATTATCTATATGTTTGATTGATTTAATTTTAGGATTAATATATATTGATTTATCAATATATATTTAATATAAAATAAATTGATTATAGTTGTGTTTTTTCAACAAGATCTTGACCATTGAAAGAAGCACAAATCAATCTCATCCATTGATTTTGTGTAGTCCATGGATTGCGATCCATGGACTCCCAAAATCCTATATAAGAAGAATCCCTTACTCTTCTAATTTAATACAACTCTTGATATCATTAAGCTCTCTCATCTCTCTTTCATTCTCACATCCTCTCCCTCTCTCCTTGGGTGGCCGTCCACCTAAACCCTAAAGGGAAGAAGCCACCGTCGTCGCTTTGTCACTGTGCTGGTGCCACGACTGCCCTTGGTTCTCCATCTTATTTTGTGCGCTTAGCTCATGAATAAGATGTACAATCTCATGCGATGAGATCAAAAGTACTTTTTCTTGGATCAACATCTTGGATTGAGAGAAGCACATGACCCATCCCCGCGCTCGCAAGCATCTCCTCGGAAGATCGGACTTGAGACTGGAGGTCTCTTTTCTTAGAGGGTTCAATCTCAACCACGATATGAGAGGTATTCCTTTATCTATTATGTGGTTTAGATGAAACAATCCAAGAAGTGTTCTTGGATCATGTGGTTTCATCGCATGAAAAGTTTTAAATTCCATTACATCGAACAAATAGTGAGACTAGTCATTCTTGATCGTATACGATACGATCCACATGCTTCCGTGATGCGCTTAAGGATTCTTACTTATTCTTCAAGTGGTATCAGATTTAGGTTGGAGGTTTTAGATATGATTCATAAACTTAGGAAGACTTGGGTTTATCAGGGTTTGCGAAGGTTTTATCGCATTTCATTTTCGCATCTCTCTTTAGTGAATAATTTCTGACCTGTTTAAAATGTTTAAATACGAAATACTTAACTGTATTATGTTTCCCTTTAAATAAGGAAACCATGGGATTTGAGTTTGCATGATTTGGAATCCGATTGCTCAGGTTATGATCTTTTTAATGAACATGTATCCATTGTTTCGAGAATGGTGAGTCATGATGTAATTAAAGAGTTAGTTACTATTTTGAAATACTTATAAATGCATTCTAATCACTTGAATTCTGTTGTAAATCAACTTGTCAAAGTTTAAAAACTTATTTTTATTGATTTGGATTTAAATTGATCGAGATACGTTAATTTTAGTAAGTGGGGTCACTGCTGGAAATTACATTCCTAATCAAGAACCATGTGACTATCATTTAATCAATTAGTGAATTAACGGTTAATCTCTTGGAATAATTATGTATAAATATTTGAGGAATATTTGATGATAATTATTTCCTTAAATGACATTGTCTTAATCAATAACATATTGGATATGATCTAGATCGCAATTGGTTACACAATCTTCTTTCCAAGAAAAGAAACTTGCTTTTATAAAATTGGGAATTTGTTTAGAAAATTTTCTTATAATTTGAATAAAAAAGCTTTTGATTATTATTATATGGTATAACTTTGGTTAAAGAATCGATTATCATCTCACATACAAAGTGATCAGTTTGGTTTTATCCTTTCCCGAGACGATATGATGTCTTGTAGGGAACCGTTAGGATAGCAGGTTGTACCGTGTGCAGTCTATCCCACTTCCGTCGGTATTGTCCATGACACAACATAGAAATTGATAATGTTGGATAGATCATGATGTATTTTTCTAATTACTAAAAATCGAATAATACGTACTTTAAGATTATACCATCCTTTCAAGTAACAATCAAGTTGTTGATTTAATAGGATTGATATTGATTTAATGTGATTAAATAAATTATATCCAATAAAAACATTCTATTATGAATAGACGTGTATTTCCGTTGAAAGAATTAATTATGTGAATGTGATTTACGTTAATTAATTATAATTTGAATATGAGATGGAGGATCACATAAGTAACATCCATGGTCTCTCATAAAGGCAAAGGGTTCAGTCGTCGGGGATTGTATGTAGGAAACACATGTCCGAAGTGATAGCTCCTGCATACAAGCGCATCTGGATCGGGCTCTTCGCTTCTCGAAAGAGTAAGGCCATATATGTAATGACCCCAATATTGGGTCCTTATATTATTGGGGCGATATTGGATTGCATATAGCGAGTTTTAAGCTTGTTGATGGTTAGTTCAATTAATGACGGGTCGACATCACCTTAGGGATGGTGGGCATGGGTGTTAAAGACCGAATCGGGAAATGCAAGTTGGACTTGCAAAGCGGAATGTGTTTCCGCTTCTCTTTATCTGAGTTACAGGTTCTCGTATTATTGGAATGTGACAAAGATAAAGAGGAGATCCCAATTCTTGATAAAGATTAGCGGTAAGTACATCTCTTGCTTTGAAAGTAATTGAAGGAATGAACTTTCAAAGTTGAAAAAACAAGACTAACTTGATTAAAAATTCCTTAATCAAAGATTTGAAAACTGAATATATAATTATTTATATGTTCTAATATAGTGCATTTTTAATTTTATAAAATGAAGTCCATGAACCCTTTAAGCAGGCTCCTAGAGGTCAATCAACTGACCACACCAAATTATTTGGATTGAATCCGAAATTTGGATATTGTCCTTTCCATTGAACGCATCTCTTATGTGCTTTAAAAGGACAAGTACACATACCCAAAGACTTTGGATGAATTTTCTTTTAATCAAAGATAAAGATCATAATCTGGTAAGATATTACAGTCTGGGTTCATTGTCCAATGTGCTACAGAAGTAACATGTAGAAATCAATACTTGAAATGATATTATGACGAATATGAGAGAAATGTTCGGTGATGTGAACCGCACAAAACTTTACAATATAATGAAAGAACTTATTCGCTGCAAGATGTAGGAAGGGACCTCTGTCGGAGAACATGTACTCAAAATGTTTGGGTACCTTCATGAATTGGAAACCCTGGGAGCTGACATGGACTCAGACATGCAAGTTAACTTCATTCTGCTATTAGTCCCTAGTCTTTCAACAACTATGTGGTCATGTACCACATAAGCAAAGTTAATTATACTAATGCTGAGCTATTGGCTGCATTAAAGTATGCTGAAGACGTAATGAAGAAGGATAGCCCCTCTAGTAGTGCAGTGGTTGCACATGTCAAAGGAAAGTGTGGTTGGAAGCATGGTTCTCGGAAGGGTCCGTCTCAGAAGAGAAAGAAGAAGACTCAAGACGTTGGCTCATCTTCCAATGCATCCACGTTGATAGCATCAAAGAAAACTGACATTTGTCACCACTACAAGAAGCCAAGGCACTGCAGGCATAATTGCCTGGAATACCTGAAGTCTGCCGACAAAGGTAAAGCCTCTGTAGGTATGAAATCTACTTTCATCATTGAAACCAACTTTCTTGTTGGACGAGAAGGGAGTTGGGTTGTTGATTCTAGTGCTTCTGTTCTTTGTATGCAATATGTTGGATCTATTTCAGGAAACTAAGAATCTCGATGAAGGGGAGATAGTCATCTAGATGAGATCTGATGCAAGTGTTGCAACAATCGTCGTCGGGACCTGCCAACCATCATTATCTAGGGGAAGAGTCCTGGTGCTTAAAGAATGTCTTGATGTACCTGAAGTCAGAAGAAATTTAATATCTGTATCTAAGCTTGTTAGAAGTGGGTATTCATTTCTTCTTTGTAATGAATTAGTCATAAATCATTATGATTAACATATTTCGGATGGTGTTTTGACTTCTAGTGGACTCTATGAATTGTGCCTTAATGAACATGTCATGAATATTACTACTACTAATAAAACCCCTAAAAGATCAAGGGAGGGTGGAAATCATTCGAATATGATTTGACATCAACGGCTTGGTCATTTGTCTATTGATAGGGTCAATAGATTTATAAAAGATGGACCCACAGATTTTCCACAGGTTCAATCTTTACCTACCTGCGAACATTGTATTTGAGGTAAAATGACTAGGATGCCTTTTCGTAACAAGGTTACACGATGCGAATGTATTCTTGACCTAATACATACTGATGTATGTGGTCCCTTCAGTACCGTGGCTCGAAATGGATATCAATATTATTTGACGTTTGTTAATGACCATTCGCGATGTGAGTTTATCTTCATACTACGTCATAAATCTAGAACCTTTGAAAAGTTCAAAGAATTCAAGGCTTTGGTTGAGAACCAAACTGATAGGAAAATTAAACAGATTCGATCTGCCCGAGGTGACAAGTACCTCTCACATGAATTTAAAAAAATACCTTAAAGATAATGGAATTGTCTCCAATCCCACTCCTCCTGGAACCCCCCAACTTAATGGTGTTTTTGAAGGACACAACATGATCATTATGGATATGGTACGTTCAATGATGAATAAAGCACATTTACCTCTTAGTTTCCGGGGATATGCAGTAGAGATTGCAATATATATCCTAATTAAGATTCCTAGCAAATTTGTATCTAAGACTCATCATGTGCTCTGGTATGGAACCAAAGATAATGTTAATCACTCGAGGGTTTGGGGTTGCTTGGTCCATGCTAAGAATGTGGATGCAAGTAAGCTGGAATCTCGCTATTGTGAGTGTTACTTCATTGGGTATGATAAAGATGTTATTGGATTCCGACTTTATGATCTTGAGACCCTGAAGGTTTTCATCTCTAGAGATGTGAAATTTATGGAGGATGACTTCCTTAAAAGTCAAGACAAAAATGAAATAGAGGAACTCATTGAATCTCCTAAATATTCTGAGCTTCCTGAACTAGAAACTAAAAAGATAAATAAGGATGAAACACCCATACCTCTTCAAAGGAGTTAGAGGGTGGTTGCACCACCTGAAAGGTATGGATTCTGTGTGTCAGGTGAGATTGGGAATGATCCTTCATCATTTGATGAAGCACTTGCGGATCATGACATGAATAGATGGATGCTAGCAATGAAGTCAGAGATTGACTCCATGCGTAAGAATGGTGTATGGACCCTAGAGGATCCACCTAAAGGGGTAAAACCCATTGGGTGTAAATGGATCTTCAAGACAAATAGGGGACATGATGGGAAAGTAGAGACTTTCATGGCACGACTCGTAGCGAAGGGCTACACAGAGAGAAGGCATCGATTATGATGAGGCGTTCTCTCCTGTGGCTATTCTTAAGTCCATCAGGACATTTCTAGCTATAGTTGCATCTCTTAACTACAACATCTGGAAGATGGACATCAAGACGACTTTGCTCAATGGACACCTAAAGGAGGATATCTATATGGAGCAGCCCTAGGGCTTCATTATTGAGTAAGGTAAAGTGTGCAAACTGAAGAAATCCATCTATGAGCTCAAACAAGCTTCGTAGCTGGAACATCAGATTTGACGAATCCATAAAGAGTTATGATTTTATGTAGAATTCTGATGAACCTTGTGTATATAAGAAGCTTAGTGGGAGCATCGTTGTGTTCATCGTGCTTTACGTTGATGACATCCTTATCATTGGGAATGATGACTAGTGTGAAAATTTGGCTATCCCATACCTTTGAGATGAAAGATCTTAGAGAAGCCTCTGAAATCTTGGGTCTGAAGCTTTTCAGAAATTGAGAAAAGAGAATATTGGGATTATCGCAACATGGGTACATTAAGAAAATTCTTGAACATTTCCGTATGGATAGTTACAAGAAAGGTTTCCTCCCCTTAAGGCACGATATCCACCTATATAAAGGAAAGGAAAGCCAAGGCTAGATGCCCCTATGCATCAGCCGTAGGAAGCTTAATGTACGCCATGATGTGTACTAGGCTAGATATTTGCCATGCAGTGGGAGTGGTAAGCCATTACCAATCCTACCACGTAGAGCAACACTGGAATGCAGTGATGAACATATTCAAATATCTAAGATATACGTAAGATTATATCTTGGTCTATGGAGATGGTGATCTCCAAGTCTTAGGATACATAGATTCAGTCTTCCAGCCTGATATTGAAGATCGAAAGTCGACATCAAGATTTGTGTTCTTGTTGATCGGTGGTGCTGTGAGCTGGAGAAGCAAAAAGTAGGACACTACATTAGATTCAAAATAGAAACTGAGTACATTATGGCATCATATGCTGTAAAGGAGGCGATGTAGTTGCGCAAGTTCATCTTGGAACTTGGCGTAGTTTCCTTTGACACTCCCATCTCTTTACTCTGTGATAACACGGGATCCATTGCCCAGGCGAAGGAACCTAAATGGCATCAAAAGAGCAAGCACGTGGAAAGGAAATACCACATCTTTCAGGAGATTCAAAAGCGTGGTGATATCGTCATCACCAAGGTGGCCTTTGTGGACAACATTGCTCATCCTCTTACCAAACCTCTAACACAGAAGATTTTCAAATAGCATGTAATGAGTATGGGTTTAAGTATTGTACCTGAATGGTTCTGAGGGCTAGTGGGGATTGTTAGCCATGTGAGCCTGAGGCGAACCATTCCTATAATAAATGTTATTGTAATATACGATTTATCATAAAAAGTTATTGATTGTTTCACTCTCTTTTCTTAGATTAAATGAATGAATGCACTATAAGGTCCCTCTGTAAATTGCGGTTATATACCATTGCCGTCTTAATGATCAAACATATGTTGATTCAATAATTGAATCATAGAGGTTGGTCCTTGGATGAACATCTAATGAGTTTGATTGAGTACTCATAAAGCACCGTCAAGTGATTGTTAAGAGATGATCTCCAGCCTGAGTAGGAGATGGTAATACTTTCTCATTAGGATGATATCTGATCGACCTCTTGATGTAGGTCCTTTGCATGGGAATAGGGATTCAAAGGTATTAGATTAGTTAGGTCAAAGGGTTGACTTAACAATATCGAGATAACCAAAGTCCTTTATCGAATACTGTCACGATATAGGCACACATCCTCTGACCAGAGACAGATATGTTGTTATACGTCTGAGTGTTCATTTGGTAGACCAATAGGTTGATGACCTAACCAAGGTCTATACATCGATGAGATAGTATGCATGTAAGGGCATATGAGTAATACGATCTCTCAAAGGGATCATACCGGTTCACTAGTGAACCAGAAGACATGAGCTCACTCATGAGGTATTGGGACCGATAAAATTCCATGCATGGTCATCATGCGTTGGAATCATGAAAAGAATTTGAAGGTATGATATATGCTTTGGGAAAGCATATGATCGACACCAACTCCCAATGATTGAGATTGGGAATATTGATGATGAAACCCTAAAGATGAAAGTGTAAAATTGATCTATATCTCTGGGTTTAACATAGGTCTTCCAGTATGTAGGATGTACATGTATTAGGAATACCTGAGGGCAATGTGATCATAGATGATTGTATAGCCATGACTCTTCCATTCCGAGGGAGTGATAAAACATGTTTGGATTTTAGCGACTCCTCTCATCAGACGAGTAATCTGATCTTGGTCCAAGTGTTGGACATTGATTTGAATGATATTCAGATGCATTGAGAAGATTATATTTACGGTCTTCATTCAATAAAGCATCTATGAGAGGTCCATGAGATCTGGATTTAAGATATGATCTCAATATCCAAGTCACTATATGTGGAACATACAATCACCCTGTCCTTATCCCCAAGTATTTGCAGAGAAAGCACATTATTCTTGAAAGGGTTCAAGAATAATTCCATAGTTGAATTATATCTAAGCATTAAGAATGGATAATTAATTGTGATTTAATTATCATGAATGATGTTAATTTGATTCACATTATTTGAATGCATGAGAATGATGATCTAAAATAATTAAATATGATTTCATTTTATGAATGATGATAATGCGAATAGTAATATCCAATTATTCATAGTATGTTATAAATATGATTTATAATGTATTAAGAGAGAGCTTATTAAGATTTTTTTATTGATTTATTATTGGTGTGAATTGGATTCACATTAGATAATTAATTGAAAACCTAAATCACATTTTATTTCGGGTTGTGAATGTGATTCACAAATTTCCAATGGCAAGATTGTAATGTTTAAAAATTAATTATGAATTATTTTTATTGATTTTTTTTACAACAAGTGTTGTTGCAAAATCATGGAAATTTCCAAGGAATAATGCAATCTCATGAGATTGCATGGGATTCCATCCTTCCATATTGGAAGGGTGGACGACCACCAAATTCTGTATGGAAAAGGTGGCTGTCCACTCTCTCGTATGGAGGGTGTAATCTCCATTATATTGTCTCTATTTTTGATTGATTTAATTTTAGGACTAATTTATATTGATTTATTAATATATTTTTAATAAATTGATTGTTGCCCTATTTTTCCAACAAGATCTTGGCCATTGAAAGAAGCACAAATCAATCTCATCCACTGATTTTGTGTTGTCCATGGATTGTGATCCATGGACTCCCAAAACCCTATATAAGAAGAAGCACCCTTTGCTCTTCTAATTTACAACAACTCTTGAGATCATAAATCTCTCTCCTCTCTCTTTCATTCTCACATCCTCTCCCTCTCTCCCCTTGGGCGGTCGTCCACCTAAACCCTAGAGGGAAGAAGCCGTCGTCGTTGCTTTGTCGCTATGCTTTCGCCACGACTGCCCTTGGTTCTCTATTTTCTTTGGTGCACTTTGTTCGCAAAAAAACGTACGATCTCATGCTACGAGATAAGGAGTTCTCTTACTTGGATCAACATCTTGGATTGCGAGAAGCACGCAACCCATCCCCGTGCTCACAAGCGTATCTTTTAAAAATTGGACTTGAGACAGAAGGTCTCTTTTCTTAGAGGCTTGAATTGAAACCATGCTACAAGATGTATTACTTTATATATTATGTGGTTTAGATGAAACTATCCAAGAAGTGTTCTTGGATCATGTGGTTTCATCACATGAAAAGTTTTAAATTCTGTTGCATCGAACAACTAGTGCAACTAGTAATTCTTGATCGTATACGATACGATCCACATGCTTCTGTGATGCACTTAAGGAATCTTTCGTTTCCTTCAGGCTCATAGGGGCATAAATGCAATTTTCAAAACATACCATTCATTCATTAACAACATAAAAGTACAGGAGAAAAGTTATAAATGTCCTAGCATGTACGTGGAGACACACGTGACTCTGACTCAGAAGAACTAAAATGCAAATGCTAAAACGTACGAGTTCCAAACTATAAATGTTTTTAACTACACATTTTATTTAAAGGACTAAATCTAAATACTAAAACATGCAAGGAAAAATGTGAAATATACCCAAGAAGGGGGGCACGTGGCATGCACACGAGGCGGGAGTGGATGACTCTAATATCCTTATGTAATGATTTGATGGATCTAATCATATTGGGAACGTGCATTTCATATGGCCTCACTGGATCTAATCAGACCATTAGGATGGAAGCTTGGCGTACGGCTCTAATCAGATCTGGAAGACTGCTTGACAAATCATAATCTATCCCTTTAGTTATATGTAATTAATGCATCTTAGTTAACGGAATCGGATCCATCAAAGACCACTTAAGAATCTTATCGATTAAATGAAAGTGATCGATTTTATTTTATTTGGGCAAGCCCAAGGTCGAACTCTGGGAGATGAGCCTCTTAAGTGTGAATCTAGGCTCTTATTATAGAAATTAAGTGTTAAATTTAAAAGTCATAGGTCAAAATGCACAAGGACACGAATAATATAGACACATGTAGACAAAATTTTTTATTTGAATTTTATCATGCGACAAAATACAAGTGAGGACAAATTCAAGTGTATAAATATGCAATTATGCCCTCATTAGATAAAATATTTGAGCCATTAAACAATAGCTAACTTTAGGTTTGAATCATGAAGCAAGTTCCATTGAGGAATCAATTCAATCCATGAAAGGAATTACATGAGGGACACACTTAAAATGAAGCATCAAAATCCAGAGTGTCAAAATAGAGATTAAGCCACCATTCGAAAGATAATTAAATGATATTCAAAATGAAACCAAAATCAACTAAAATAGAGCTCAGATGCACAAGATATTAATAAAAACGTCCAAGGGCATAAATGCAAAAAAACATGCAAAATTATTTGGAAAAATATGACAAATAGGTCCTTGGAAGGCCTACAATGTAAATAAAATTAACCGTAAGGCCTTTCCTGTAAATTTCCCACACGTGTAGTAGAAATGCAATTATTAATACTTTGAGGGGGTTAGTTGCAATGTTACCCCAGGCGCACGTGGTTTGCACGTACGAGCAGGACCTAATTGCCATTTGAAGAACTACAAGGGGCCTCCCTGGAAAAGTCTCCTCCCTCATGTGACTGAGCACATGGACGAGGTTCGGCGTACTGAGTAGGCTTGTAGGAGGCTTGAGGGTGGCTTGGGCCACGCATCACCTAGAGATGCATCTACTGAGGCTCGGCTACCCCGAAGTTATAGGCATGGAATGGAGGCTCGGTGGGGGTTTGGTGCTAACATGTGGCTCGATTGGGCCCATCCCATTGTCGAGATCGGACGACAGCTAAAGAGAAGGGGATCGTGGACACGACTGAAGGAGCGTCGTTGGATGAGCACCGAGGGGTGCCATACAACGACACCTGTACACCCTGGAGCTCCTCCCTCCACCGTAGTGGTGGCAACACGTTTCAAGCTCTGGTGACACGATAGGAGCTCCGCCATTGTCTCCCATCCACTACACGGCTCCGTAGAGGTCGCTAGAAGCCTATAGATGTAGCTTGAAGCACATGTGAGGCACAGAATGGTCTGGAGGAGGCCGTTGATGATCCCTCATTAGAGGAGGAGCTCAAGAATGAGCTTCGATTGAGCTCCGACCATTGAGCATATGAGACCTGCAATGTTAGTCCATATAGCCGAAGCGGATAGAAGATGCATATTGGATGATATGGGGGCTATGTGGGGGTGAAGAATGTGGTGGCCCAATCACCTTCTCTGACGAGCGTGGAGAAGAGGGAGGTGGAGTGGTCTGAGGTTGCAGAGGAGCGAGAAGGTACATGGAGATGAGTGCGTGGATGATGGAAGTGTGATGAAGCTCGAGGGATGAACAATGGAGGGTGAAGGTGTGTGAATTATCTTAATAAATTCATAGAAATTAAACGAAAATACAAAGGAAGATCAGAAGACTTACTTAGAGCGATGGAGGAGTGAGGGCCTGGGTGCTGGCTTCTAGGAGAAGCCCTAATCATCGCTGAACTCCCGTGGCAACTGGGAGCAGCTCACCGGTGAGCGAGCATGGGAGACCTGGCCTACGATGTTTAGGGTTCGACACCAGGGTCGACAACGATCATCGCATCCCTTGCCGTATCCTCTCTGTCATAGAGGGATAAAGGGAGGCTGGGTTGTGACCCACATATAGGTGGACCAGGTTGAAGGTGGCTGGTGAGGGAGTATTTGAAGGAGGGGGTTGACGGTTCAAGTGGTGGACACCGTGGATTGCATGGGAAACATGGAGAGAAGGAGTGGGAGATATGGTGAGTTAAGGGTCATGCGAGGATGATGGTAAAGGATATGGAGAAATCCTCAAGCGCATCACGGAAGCGTGATGATCGTATCATATACGATCAAGAGCGACTAGTCCCACTAGTTGCTCGGTGCAAAAAAATTAAAATTTTTAAAATGATGACCATAGGATCCAAGAATATTTCTTGAATCATTTCATCTAACCACAAAAAAGACATAGAAATACCTCTTGGAGCGTAGTTGGGATCAAGCCTCTAAAGAAAGAGACCTCCTATCTCAAGTTCGATACATCGGAGGAGACGCTTGTGAGCGTGGGGATGAATCGCGTGCTTCTCGCAATCTAAATTGATCATCCAAGCAATGGATCTGATATTGTCTCATAAGATTGAATGCCTTATTTGTGAACGCCACACACTAAAGAAGACGAAGATTCAAGAGTTGTCGAAATGAGCACTTCGACGAGGGTGTATTTCTCTCTAAGTGGATGACCACTCAAGGAGAGAAGAGATAGGGTTGGTGCGAGAATGAGAGAGAGAGAGTCCAGATTGCCTAACTCGAAGAGCAAGTGTTGCCTCTTCTATATAGGGTTTTGGGAGTCCATGGACCCCAATCCATTGACAACACACAATCAACAAATGAGATTGATTTGTGCTTCTTTCAACGGCTGAGATCTTGTTGAAAAAACACAACATCAAATGATTTGATTTAAATTAATTTATATTGATAAATCAACAAAATCAATTTGAATTCAAACCACTTTTGACTAGAGAAGAGATAATGAGGAGACTAACCTCTTTCCCTAAAAGAGGGGGACGCCTACTCGTCTCCACATGGAGAGTAGTGGCCTTCCATTCCTCTTGAGAGGAATGAGTCTATCTCCTCTATTTATCATGAGATCTCATTATCTTATGATATCTCATGATCTTTTATCATAAATATTTTTCACAAAAAATAATTCAAAATTATCTTGTAAAAAACTTCAATCAAGCCATTGAAATTATGTGAATCTCCTTCACAACACAAAATAAAATGTAATTATATTTTCAATTATTAATTTAATATGAATCCAATACACATATGCAATTAATCAACAAATATGAATCATAAAGGTTTCTCCCTGATATTTTATTAATCACATTTATAATATACATGCATAATTGGATAGTGCTATCCACATTATCCATATCCACAATAATTAAATCTCATTTATTTATATTGGATAATCATTCTCATGCATTCAGATAATATGAATCAAATTCATATTATTCATGGTAATTAAATCACATTTAATTATTCATTTCTCAATGCTTAGACATAATTCAACTTTGGAATTATTCTTGAACTATTTCAAGAATAATGCGCTTTCTCCGCAGATACTTGGAGATAAGGACATGGCGATTCTATTTTTCCATGTATACTGACTTGGATATTGATATGACATCTCAAATCAAGTTCTTGCGGACCTCCCATAGATGTTTGATTAAATCAACGTTGTAGATCTATTTTTCTCATTGTATCTGAATCACGTTCATATAATTGTCCAACATTTGGACTAAGATTAGATCACTTCTCTATGATAGGAATCACTAAAATCCAGACATGTTTCGACACTCCTTTGGAATGGAAGCATCATGGTTATACAATCTTTAAGATCACATCACCCTCAGGCATTCCTAATACCTGTACATCCTGCAACTGGTAGACCAAGAACAACCCCGAAATTTTAGATCTCTTTTTGGACTGTCTCCTTCAAGGTTTTATCATTAAATTTCTCATTCAATCAATGGGAGTTGGTATCGATCATATACTTTACAAAATCATATATCATACCCAGGTGTTGATCATATAATTTCAAAAAGTATATATATCAAACCTACAAATTTGGTCAAGCTTTGATTCTTACCAATATCTCATGAGTGAGCTCATGTCTTCCATCCCATTAAATGAACCTGTATGATCCATTTGAGAGATCGTATTACTCATATTCCCTTGCATGCACACCAATGCGTCGGTGTATAGACCTAAGTTAGGTCATTAATGTATTGGTCTGCGAAATGTACATACTCAGAAATATAGTAACACATCTTTCTCCGGTCAGAGGATGCGTGCCTTTATCGTGACATCATACGACATAGGACTTTGGTTATCTCGATCTCATTAAGTCAACTCTTTGACCTAGCTTATCTAACGCCTCCGAATCTCTATTGCTAGGTAGAGGACCTTTATCAAGAGGTCGGTTAGATATCAACCTTTATGAGAATGGATTGCCATCTCCTACTTAGGCTGGAGATCATCTCTTAACAATCATTTGACGATGCTTAATGAGTCCTCAATCTAACTCTTTATAATTCATCCCAGCACCAGCCTCTATGATTCGATAATTGAATCAACATCTGTATGATCAATAAGATGTCCATGGTACATAACCCTAATTTTACTAAGGGAACTATTATGAAAATTAGTTATTCTTCATTTCAGATCAGGGAATGATATCCGCAATAACATTTATTGCATAATGACTCGCTGTAGGCTCGCATGTCCAACAATCTCCCAGTAGCCCGAGGATCCATTAATGGGCTAATCATTTAAACCCGCACTCATGTGACAATCATAGGATATTTAGAAAAATATCTAGGTAAACTGATCAATCACTCTGTTCCCAAGAGAGTATGCCAAGTCCTTTTACGACACTTGCATATCCCTAGTGACAGTGCTCGCATCCAATGCGAATGTTGCATCTTATGCAACTAATACTCAATATTATAAGTTATAGTGTACTTGACACTACTGCTCAATTATTATCATAAGAACCATTATTTCTATAATCCTTATCACCGTACCCTTATTCCCAGAGATCTCTAACTCCTAAGGTATTTGCAGTTAAGACCTTTTAGATTACTATCTATAAAGTCTTTAGTTCTTGAAGAGAAGACTTAAAGATCACTATCTTGAAAGTCTTGTCCTCTATTAAGATTTTGTTATTACTGCAATCAAGTGTTTCCATAGTAGGATTAGTAACATTTTACTACTCCCACTACATGGCAGACATCTCGCTTTTGTACATATCTAGCATACACTCGGCTCCTTGTAATTGATGCACAAGGGCATTCAATTTTAGCATTCACCTCCTCAACCCATTGAGGTGCTATCCTTTAGATATATCACTACCATATCTTAAGGAAAAGAAGCTTTTCTTGGAATTTTCAAGAAAATAAAAATGTCCAAGGTGTACTACTAATGTGACAGTTCCAATACCCTCTTCTCTTTGCTTTTGAACAACTTTAGAACTAAGATCTAAAAGGTATTCTTGAGATCATATCACAAGGTATGGAATAGATGGATTATAAAATACTTATTAATATCCTTATATCATTACAAATGATTAGGATATCATCTACATTTAGCAAGATGAACATAATGACACTCCCACTAAGCTTCACATGATTCATCAAGATTCTATCTGAAATCATAACATTTATAGTTTCATCAAATCTCATGTTCCTACTATAAGAAGCTTATTTGAGTCCATAGATGTAGTTATTCAGCTTGCACACTTTACTTTCCTTAACCATGAAGCCTTCGGGCTACTTCACGTGAAAATCCTTAGAGAGGTATTCATAGAGGAATGCAATCTTGACTCACATCTTGAAGATGACATAGTCAAGTTGTGCAACTAAAGTTAGCAATATTATGATGGGTTTAAGCATGGTTACTGGAGAGTAAGTCTCATCGTAAGCGATGTCTTATCTTCGATGTGTATCTTGAGGATACGGGCGATGCTTTAAAGGTCTCTACCTTCTCATCAGGTTCCCTTTTTCTCTTGAAGATCCACTTACACCTTAACGGATCTTACCCATATAGGTGGATTCTCGAGGGTCCATATACAACACTTGTATATGAATTCTACTTTAGACTTTATTGCTAACATCCATCTTTCCATGACATGATCTTTATAAGCTTCATCACATGAAGTTAGACCATTTTTTAGACTTAACTGACACATGGAATCCATCCTCAAACTCATTTGAAGAGGTATCAGTGTTTCATTTTTAATTGTCCTTTTAGTTTTCGATTGCATGAGACTTATTATCTTCTCAACATTCAATGAGTTCCTTAACTTCATTTTCATGTTGATTCTCAAGAGAGTCATCCTCTAATAATCACATCCTTAGAGATGATATCTTTTAAGAATCTCAAGGTCATAAAGTAGGTATCCAATACCATCCTTTATTTTCCTAATGAAGTGACAATCTCTTGTGCTAGATTCCAGCTTACTTGCATCCATGACAAAGTTATGGACCAAGCAACCCTAAATCCTCAAGTGTCCAACACTATGCTAGTCTCTACTACATATATGCCTAGAAACTAAGAGGTAATTATGATAATATCCATCATTGACCAAATCATGTAACGCATGATCTAATTGTATCTCCCTACAACTCCATTCAGTTTAGGTGTATCAGGAGGAGTAAGATAGGAACGATATTTATTTCTCTATAAGGTATTCCTTGATATCATCTAATAGTATTGACTACCTAGGTTAGATCAAATTCATGTCATCTTCCTTCAAACTTGGGTTCTAAACCAAATTGTGAAATCTTTGAACGTTTCAAAGCTTTCTAAGGTGAAGGGAAGAAATCTCATATCACAGAATTATCGAATTATATCACATATCATCAACGATTATTATGATATAGATGATCCACATACATCAATATGTATGAGACTTGAATACCTCGACATCTAACACCATTCCTAGAGAAGTGTGTATTGCACATTTTAATTTGAATACAATATTCATAAGTACGTAAGTTTTGAAATTTTAGACATTCCAAAGTTTCATCTCTTACTTGTTTATTAGTCAAATCTACAGACAAATATCCAAGGCTTGATGTTAGATCACTGTCAAATGATTTTCATCCTCCTATTGATCTTTTAAGCTTTTAAAATTTCAGTATTAGAAGAATTAATGAACCATTCATTAATATTCTAAATTGTAGAGTCCTCCAGATGTCAGATTACTATCTGAAATATATCCATCATAACTCTTTATGATAGGTCTATTGCAGAATTCATGTTTATTTCCAACATTTAGAAATAAAAACGAATGTATTCTAATATCTAGGTCATAGAGATATTCTCTAAGACAGGGATCTCCCACTAAAATTGAGAAGTCTATCAATCCAATAAAGATTGTTGCGACAATTGCATTAATATTAATGTGGATGACTATTAAACCTTAAGATCAATTTTTCTAGTCTTCTAAAACATATGCAACCAATTGCAAGTGTTATTAGAAGATTGAGATACGATTAATAGACTTTGATCTTATCTTATGAGAAAGTCAATTTCAATGACTATATGTAAGTATAGATTATTTCGATGTACTATTTGAGTTCTTCTCTAAGGATCCTAGATAGACTAGATAGTCATACTATCAATACATCATCTTATTGCAGTATTGGCATTCATCCAACTATTTGGATGTCTGATGCAAATTACAAAAGTATAGTCAACTCCTTGACTTTCCTTCTTGCATGTTTCAGAAGGACTCATTGTGTACTTGAGATGTTCATCGATTTTTCAACTGAAATTATACCATAAAGTAATAATCACAATAATTTTGATTATAAGGAAATTTGCTAAACAAATTCCCAAAACCTATTCAAGTAACATGTTTGGTGAAAGTATATCAAGTTACCAATTGGTGATCTAGATCATATCTAATCATTTGTTGATTGAGGCAATGGCATTTAAGGGAACAATTATAATCAATTATTTCCCAAATATTATGCATAATTATTCCATAAAATTAACCATTAATTTCACAAGTTACTTAAATGATAATCACAAGGTTCATGATCGAGTATGTAATTTTCAGCAGTGACCCCTACTTACTAAAATTAACATATCTCAATCAATTCAAATGCAAATTAAGAAAAATAAATTTCTAAATTTTGATAATTTGATTTTAAATAGAAATAAAGTGATACACACGCATTTTCCTTTATTTTAAATAGTAATTAACTCCTTAATTACGTCATTATTCGCCATCCCTGAAACAATGGACATATGGTCATTAAAAAGATCATAACTTGAGCAAATGGAATCCAAATTACACAAACTCAAATTATAAAGTTTCCATATTTAATGAGAAACATTATACAAGTGATAGTGTTGTGTTTAAATATTTTTAAACAGGGCCGAAATTTATCACAAAATAGGGTTGCGAAAATTGAAATGTGACAAAAATTTCACGAACCCTAACGAGCCCAAATCTTCCTTGGTTCATGGATCCTATCCAAAACCACCAACCTGGGACTTTGATACCACATGAAGGATATGGAGAAATCCTCAAGTGCATCACAGAAGCACGATGATCGTATCATATACGATCAAGAGTGACTAGTCGCACTAGTTGCTCGGTGCAACAGAATTTTAAAACTTTTAAAATGATGAAACCATATAATCGAAGAACATTTATTGAATATTTTCATATAATCACAACAAATATATAGAAATAACTCTTGGAGCATGGTTTCGATTAAGCTTCTAAAAAAAGAGATCTCCTGTCTCAAGTCCGATCTGTCGGAGGAGACGCTTGCGAGCGCAGGAATGAGTGGCGTGCTTCTTGCAATTAAAGTTGATGATACAAGCAATGGATCTCCTGATCTTGTCTCATGAGATCAAATTCCTTCTTAACGCGTGCCTCACATTAAATAAGACACAGATCCAAGAGTCGTCGAAACGAGCACTTCGACGAAGGTGTATTTCTCTATGTAAGTGGACGGCCACTCAAGGAGAGAAGAGATAGGGTTGGCATGAGAATGTGTGTGTCTGTGTGAGAGAGAGATTCAATATTGCGTAACTCGAAGAGCAAGGATTTCTCTTCATATATAGGGTTTCCGGATCCCAATCCATGGACAACACATAATCAATGAATGAGATTGATTTACGTTTCTTTCAAAGGCTGAGATGTTGTGGTAAAAAACACAACATCAAATGATTTAATTTAAATTAATTTATATTGATAAATCAACAAAATTATCTTCAAATGACTTTTGACTAGATAAGAGATAATGAGGAGACTAACCTCTTTCCCTAGAAGAGTGGAGGCGACTACTCTTCTCCACGTGGAGAGTAGTGGCCATCCACTCATCTTGGGTGGAATGAGTCTATCTCCTCTATTTCTCATGAGATCTCATTATCTCATGATATCTCCTGATCTCTTGACATAAATACTTTTCACAAAAAATAATTGAAAATTATCTTGTGAAAAATTTCAATCAAGCCATTGAAATTACGTGAATCTCATTCACAATCAAAAACAAAATGTAATTATATTTGCAAGTAATCAGTTAGTGTGAATCCAATCCACATTAACAATTAATCAACAAATATGAATCACAAAAGTCTCTCTCTGATATACTATAATTATTGTCTATAATATACTTGGATAATTGGATAGTGCTATCCAGATTATCCATATCCATAATAATTAAATCTCATTTAATTACATTGGATAATCATTCTCATGCATTCAGATAATGAGAATCAAATTCACATTATTCATGATAACTAAATCACATTTAACTATCCATTTCTCAATGCTTAGACGTAAATCAACTTTGGAATTATTCTTGAACTCTTTCAAGAATAATGCGCTTTCTCCGCAGATACTTGGAAATAAGGACATGGTGATTGTATTGTTCCACATACACTGACTTGAATATTAATATCACATCTCAAATTAGGTTCTTGTGGACCTCCCATAGAAGTTTGATTAAATCAAAGCCGTACATCTATTCTTCTCATTGTATTTGAATCACATTCAGATCATTGTCCAACATTTGTACTAAGATTAGATCACTTCTCTATGAGAGGAGTCACTAAAATCCAGACCTGTCTCATCACTACTTCAGAATGGAAGCACCATGATTATACACTCATTAAGATCACATCACCCTCAGGTATTCCTAATATCTGTACATCCCGCATACTGGAAGACCAAGAACAAACCCGAAATTTAGATTTCTTTTTGGATTGTCTCCTTCGGGGTTTTATCATTAAAATTCTCATTCGATTAATGGGAGTTGGTATCGATCATATACTTTCCAAAAGCATATATCATACCCAGGTGTTGTCCATATACTTTCCAAAAGTATATATCAAACATACAAATTCAGTCAAGCTTCCAAAGCGAGTCGACCGTGCAAAGAATTTAGTCTTCCCAATATCTCATGAGTGAGATCATGTCTTCCGGTTCAGTAAATGAACCTGTATGATCCCTTTAAGAGATCGTATAACTCATATGACCTTGCATGCAAACCAGCGTGCCGGTGTATAGACCTTGGTTAGGTCATCAACCTATTGGTTTGCCAAATGTACATACTCAGACATATTGTAACACATATGTCTCCGATCAGAGGATGCATGCCTTTATCGTGATAGCATACAACATAGGGCTTTCGTTATCTCTATCTCATTAAGTCAACTCTTTGACCTAACTTTTATAACAACTTCGAATCACTATTCCTATGCAGAGGACTTGCATCAAGAGGTCGGTTAGATATCAACCTTTATGAGATTGGATTGACATCTCCTACTCATGCTGGAGATTATATCTTAACAATCATTAACAGTGCTTGTGAGTCATCAATCTAACTCTTTAGATATTCATCCAAGCACCGGCCTCTATAATTCAATAATTAAATCAACAACTGTATGATCATTAAGATGGCCATGGTATATAACCCTAATTGTACTAAGGGACATATCATGAGAATTAGTTATTCTTCATTTCAGATCAGGGAATGATATTCGCAATAATTTATTGCATAATGGATCGCTGTGGGCTCTTAAGTCCAACAGAGGGATGATAGGTCTTGGTCAGGGGACGGTTAGTAGGATGAGGGTCACACTGGAGAGGTGGGAAAATGGGAAGAGGGTGAGGCATGCACGAGATGGGATATGTGGGAGAGAGGATGGGCCTAGAGGAAGGAGATGATCTCTAGGCTGTCGCATTTCACGAACCAATGGCTGAAAGGTACACGTGCGTGGATGGGTCCGATTAAATCTATGAGGATACCATCGAAGGCTGAGGAGAGTGCCACGTGTCATGAGAAGAGGCTGACGGAGGCGAACAAATGAGATGAAATCTGGGCCTTGATTGGAAGGTGGGAATCGAAGGCTCGGATTAACGACTGAGGTTGGACGCTGTAGAACAATCGAGCAGTGATGGATGAGACACGTGGCGAAAAGAGAAGGCGGGCAATAGCGGATGGTCCAGATGAGCCATGGGATTTGATATGGTGGCTGAGAAAGGATGCGACAATCGACGACCATCATGGAAGCTTCAGGAAGTTATTGAACGACAGAAAAAGGGTATGGGTGGCGCACAAAGAAGCGGGCCACGTGGCTCAACTAGAAAGAGCCACGTGGCCTAATCAGGTTATTCAGATAAATAATTTAAAAATGGAAGAAGAAGAAGAAGAAGGCTAAATTTGGAAAAACTCAAACCTAAAAATTGTAGAAATCGATGAGATCTACAAGTTTCATGTTGACCAAAAATGGAGACGAGGTCAAACAAAGGGAAAAATATTTTTGTGAGCATTTTTAATGGTATAAAAACACTACGATTTTTGCTTTTGTTATTTTGTTGTATTATTAATTTATTCTAAGACTCAGATATATATAATGATTTATCTAGTTTTTATTGTTATTAATTTAGCTCGGGGGTTAATATCTATAAATAAAGATGATGAAATCGAATTTCATTACTGCTCCAGATCGAACAATAAAGAGGGGTCCTAGATGAACTCGTCTAAGGTGAACATCAATCACACGTGGACGGAGATCTGTCGCTCTGATGAACTCTCTGAGGGGTCCGGCAGTATTGTGAGGATGGGTCACGTCAGGTAGTCTACTCCGATGAGCTGGAGGATGGTCACATGGGTGATGAATCTGTGATTCATCACTCTTAAAATTGAAAATAGAGTCTTGTTCCCAAGTGTTTAGCAGCATATTTCCCTTTATCTTGCATAAATAGTATACATACATGCACGCATAATAAATACAATTTATCATCCATATTTGCATTTAATGAGAAGCCTAACTCATTTGTAAATATTCACCTGTATATTCACCATATTTCACCTATTTGTTAATATTTTATACTAACTCCAAATTCAATAAAACTAACCGTATACTATGTATATTACTAATTAATAATATAAGGAAAATGCCAAAAATTCCTAGCTTGTAAAATTACCCAATAAAACCCCAAACCCAGTTGGAGATTCCAGACCTTAGAATGCAAATATCTACCTCATACAACCTCCGATCTAGGTCTAATCACTTTCAGATTAATAACATTCAGAGACCTTCGAAATGAGACCAATTTCATTTAAATTGGAGATCGTATGCAAAACTTGGGGTTTTGGGCCCCTTTGTGTACTATATGTATGTATATTTGTACCCTTGTATTTTTATATCATATTTGACCTCATCTCCGTTTTTGGTCAACATGAAACTTGTAGAACTCATCGACATCTACAACTTTCATGTTTTGAGTTTTTCTAAATTCGGCCTCCCTCTCTCTTTAATTCAACATTTTCTTTCGACCATTCAGATCAGGCCACGTGGTGCCCTCTGATTGTGCCACGCGGCCCGCTCCATTGCGCGCCATGCGTCCCTTTCCCTCTACCGTTCGATGCTTCTCCTTCTCCCCTCATCGTCACCGTCCAATCCTGCTGTGATGCCATTCGATCAGAATCTAGGATCCATCACAGCCGCTCGCTAGCGCCGTGCCCTCCTTGCGCCATGTGGCAGCGTCCGTGCCCCTCGATCGCCTCCAGGTCTCTCCATCTCTACCGTTCTTTCCTCTCTCGTTATCAACCAACCGATCTACCCAAGGACATCATTATAACACTCCGTCTCCACCTTCACCTGTGCCCACCACGTGGCGCCATCATAATCCTTTGACCACATCACCCTAGATCTAATCCTAGCCGCCCCGTAGTGCCTAATTCTCAGCGGCAGAGACGTCATCGTCTACCTCTCGCATCTCATGCACCCACGTCGCCCACCTTGCCAACGCACCGTCCCCTTTCTATTTTCAGTACCACTCCGACCATCCTCTCCGCCCTCTACCACCTCCACCTGGTATCCCACTATACCCTCATCTTCGCCAGTCCCCATGACTCCCATGATCCATTCTCCCTCGCTCCACAAACTCCACACCAAACTCTCCCTCCATCACTTGTCACCGCCACCTTATCCCTATAAATACTCCATCTCCGTCGACCATCAACCCCATACACCCATGCAGAGAGATACCCCGAGCTACCCTCTACCTATCAGTGACAGTGATTTGATAATAGAAGTGAGAGACGACAGGATTCTTCTCCGGCGAGATCCACAACCAACCCCTCCGTGCCGCAACCCCTACCGTGAGCTGCACGAGCTCAGGACCCCTACCGACCTTCGAGCTATGACCATGAGATCAACTCTGAGCTTCTATCCCCAGGTAGCACCCTCCATCCGCCCTCCAATCTCCTTCTTTATTTTCTTAGTTTTTCTCCTAATTTCTCTGCCTTTTCCGACCACTATCACGTCCACCTGATCATCCACTGAGCTCCTCCATGGAGCTCTGATCTTCGCATGCCATTCCATTTCTTCCTACGGCACCTCGCACCTCACTCTGACAAGAGCTCCTCCATCTAGGCAGAGGAGCACCACCACACCTCCATTGCCCTCGCCGATCTCCATCTTCTCCCTCCTCATCTTTCTCGAATTTATTCGACGTTCCCTCTCATTCTCGCTCTCCGCCAATCATCCACCGAGCTCCGCCTTGGATCTCTGATCCTCACACAACCATTCTCTCGCCACTACATCGCATCCAGTTCCCCTCCGACCACAGATCCACCTTCCCAGCGGAGAAGCACCTCCGTCCGTCACAACTGCACGCCTCAGGCCTTACCACACTCGCGCACCTCCCACGAACACGATGCACTCGTTTATTTGCACGAACTAACCCTGCAGATACACCTATCTTCACTGATCGGAGCATCGCCAAAGCACCACTTGGGCTTCATCGTCTCCGGCCTACAGACTGTCCCAACTTCATCGAGGACTTCTAGCGGATCTGCGGTGCCTCCACGATCGTGCCCTTCCTTCCAGAAACCCTCGGAGAGCATCATCGAGCTAGATCCTTGGCGGTGGAGCTGAGGAGGCTTCGCCGGAGCCCAACCACGTCCGCCGCAGGAGGCGGCGGACTGGAGGAACACGATACACAACCACCGTCCGATCCTCACGATTGGACGGTCCTGATCGAGCCACGTCGCCGTCACCCTGCCTCCATCGGATCAGGTGGATCCAATGCCCACGATACTGCCACATGCTCTCCTCTTCGACCTCCAGCAACCGTCCGATCTCTCGAGGATCGTACGTCTCGCAACACGCCGCCTCGCCTCATTCCAGGATCCATCCTATTCTGTTGGATCGCTTTGATCTAACGGTCCATATTACGTTACGTCGCCTCCTCCCTGACCATTAGGCTCGGAGCTCTCGAGGCTATCCCGAAGCACTTCCGCGCCTGCAGCGCCCCCGAGCCGACATCCGAACCTTCGATGCCTCTCGTGCCTAGCACTGCACGTGTTCCTCACGTGCGGGCAGGGTAAATTACACTGAGGTGCCTGGAAGTTTTGCAAATTACAATTCAGTCCCTGCTAGGAGCATCATGTGAGACGTACGTGTTCCAGAGGAAATTTTGCACACATACCCCCAGCGTTCTAGGTAATTGCATTTGAGTCCCTATCATCATGTTTAATTTTTAGCAATTTTATTTTGTGTATTTCCAAATTGGTCCCTATTTTTGCACGCACATTTAGTGTACATTTGGCATTATTTTTAAGTCTAAAAATTGCATTGTGTATCTTATCTTGTCCTTTATCTTATGTGACACTTGTTCAATTTTTGTGACATCAATTGATTTTATTATTATTAAATTGGTGAAATTTTCCATATTTTGCCCATTTGATGCCTTTTAATTCTTATTAAATTCTCTGTTTCTCCTAAAATCATCAGAAATTCACGTTAGACTTAAGATAATTTAGTTCACATAGGCCCAAAAATCTTTTCATTTGCACGTATCTCGAGGCCTGAATAAATTAATTAATGATTTCCTTAATTGGTTTTTAATTGGTCCAATTCACATAGAATTTTAGGTTTATCAATTTTCCTGGATTCAGCATACTTAGATCTATCTAGGATAATTTTTATAACTAGAAATATTGTGTTTTGGTTTTTATTAAAATTAATTTTGTAAAAGTCACCTTGCATTCATATTTTATTCATAGTAAATTCATAAAGTGTCAGAAAAATCCCAAAAAATAGCTTAATTTCATTGTATTTCACCTTCTGGCTAAGTTTCATAATTTCTGGACTTAATTTGACTACATTGCTGATATAACTTGTACACTGGCCTGAAAATTGCATGTGTCTTTTCTTTGTTGCATAAAAATTGATAAAAAAATACCAAAATTATCTTCTGAAACTCTGACCTCTGAAATTCACTTAAAATTTACGTAAGGAGACAGCTGCCTCCCTGAGTTCGACCTTGGGCTTGCCTAAGTAAAATAAATCAGTCGCTCGGAATTAATTAAACATTAATTAAAGTGGTTTTTATCAGCCCGCTGACTACAACGAATGAAAATTTATTAATTTTAATCATTAATTTGATTGAATTAACAAGGGTAGACACGTGCTTTTCAAATGGCACCGTTGTCGGGGAGGCACGACTTAGGTTAAGTCTTAGGGAATTCCGAGGGTTTGATTTTCCATCCCCAGGTAGTCTGATTCCTGGCTTTCTTGTTAATATTTCTCTACCCTTTATTTTGGAGTATTTTGTGTCGTCCTTTATTTGACCTCAATTGTTTTTGTGCGAGGAACATGAGGAGTCCTGAGGCATTTCGAGGAGCTTGCATTTTGAACTTTTTGAGTTATTGTGAGGACTTGTAAATTTTGTTTTTCATTATTTTTGCATTATTTTTAACGGTCCCCGTTTGGGTTATCGCATGTGTAAAAATAGTGGAAACGTGTCCCCGTGTGTTGTGTGGATTGATTTTTAGATTAGGCTTGCGCTAGCGGCTCCTCGAGCCACTTTTGGATTTGCTTGTGCTTGTAATTCTTTAGGACCACACATTACACATAAAAGACATACTTAGACTGCAGATTTAGTCAAATTAAATCAATGCTTCACTCGCTAAGAGAGCTGCTTATCTAGGAGCGGATTTTATCGTCTACATTTGCATATAGTGTAAAAAAAGCTTTCAATTCTGTTCTACATCCTGCATAAAAGCGAAGGGATCACTATAAGTTTTCTTAACTCGGCATAACATCATTGATTTATCGTGCATCGACTTTTCTCAACTCCTTTCTCTTGGCTTTTCAAAACCTAGGTAAAAAGGAAATTGGGACTGGACGATAGCTGTGCTGTGTGGTTGGATCTAATCAGTGATAACTTAACTTAAAATCGAGACTGCAAAACATTATTAACAAAAAAATCAATAAAATCAGAAATTCTGCTTGCGTGAGATTAACCCCGACCTTGTTTTCAGACTGAGTAAGGGTACTTGAGTGTGTCTGAACACCTTAAGGCAGAACCTAAATCCCCGCCTTCCATATCACGTATCAACTGATCCTAACAAATATCACGAGTTGAATTTTTTTAGGTTCACTGACTAGTACCAAGTAACCTCTGCTTGTTCACAGGTAGTCAGGGGTGAACCATTGGTACTTCACGACAAGTTTCTAGTAGCCCCCCAGGGTAAAGTTCCAGCCTTGTTAGCCTCCGGCTGCTTGCAAGTAAATAGGGCAGGTCTTTGAATCCATCAACTTGGGATATGAGCGAAGAAAGGAAGGGCGTTGGTATCTAAGGTGACATGTTAAACAGGAGAGACGCATCCGGCTTTTAGTTGACTTCCCTATAGGTTGCTAACTTCTTGCTATTTGTTTGAAAATCACACTTAAAACCAAAAGACTAATCAAACTCGGTTTCGGGTCCTTCACCATGTTGAGTGTGAAAACACAAGGTTTGGATTCAATTATTTGCTTCAGGTAGGAGTAAAATCCTATCTTCACTTAGAACTCCCGATTCTTCTTGCCAATCCAAGATGACTAACTGGGGGGATATCAACTCCCGATTCTCCAATCTTTCCTTGAGCTCCCCATGAAGCTCATCTTCACCGGCCCAAGCGCAACTTGGACCAACCAGAGCTCATGACTCTCTTGAATTCTGCATCCCTCAAAACCAGGGTGGTTACTCTTAAACCAACCCTTTTCTCTCCTCTGATCTCACCTAGGAAGACCATCACCTCGGTAAGAACCCCTTCCTAGATATGTCCTCTAACCAAGACCATCTTCTTTACCCAGAGCTAGAGGACAAGATGCCACCTAAGCGACCCCCAGATGAGGAAGAATAAAGAGATGATCCACTCCAGTAAATCCTTGCTTGTCTCGCCACAGCCGAACAACAGAATGTTGATCTCACGGCAAGGATGGAATAAATTATTATAGTAGGAGGAATTGACTGACCAATGATCGATGCTTACAATTCAACAGAAAATGAGATGCATAGTTGGTTGGTCCCAGCGGTTCCCCCTGAAGAATTCGAGCTGAAGCCCCACTTTCTGAGCTTGCTGCCTAAGTTTAATGGAAATATAAACGAAGAACCATATGCCTTCCTCAGAGACTTCGAGCTGGTTTGCAACAACCTTAGTCACCCTAGGGTTGGACAAGATTATATCAGGCTAAAGGCCACCCCGTTTGCCTTATGAGATAAGGTAGCTCATTAGTTGAAAAATCTCGGGGTGAGATGTACAACCTGGATGTAGTTCAAGGACCTTTCCTTGAAGAAGTTCTACCCACTCAATAGAACTAATCAAATGAGAACGAAGATCGCTAGTTTCTTCTAGGGACCCAATGAACCATTCCATGAAGCCTGGGATAGGTATAATGACCTAATTCAGAAATGACCTTGTCATGGTATTTCAAAAGCCATCTTAGTACAGACCTTGTTCTGTGGCATGACCCCGGAAATGCAGGGGCTAGTGAGTGCCTCCTGTGGAGGGAGCTATAGGAATAAAAATGAGAATGTTGTATGGAAGATCCTAGAGCAGATGGCGGAAATAGGCAGGTCATAGGCCACCAGAACCTATCAGTTGTCTCCATCAATCTTATCCCACAAGAAAAATAGAAGGAATGTAGCGGATCTGATAGAGGACCTCATTCCCAGCATGGGGATGATAGCAAACAAGTTAACCATGGTCGAGCATATTCACAAGAGGGTCACTGACCTTGAGTCACTCTCGTGATTGTCGAAACAAGTGGAGGAACTTACTGAGAGGGTAGCCAAGATACAGCTACCGGCCCCTTCTGCACCACCTGTACCTATGCATAGAGTTCATCTTGTACAGGAACATGCACTAGGGCCTCAGAATGGCTGGGTAGAAGAGTAGACCTATACTCAACAGGAGAAACACGTACACCCACAAGTGGAGACAGGATACGAGGAGTCTCCGTAGGTGTTCGAGATCAACAGGCTCTGGTATAGCCATGACCCCGTCGACAGACAGTCGGGGATGGGGAATGGTCAGCCTCATCGACCTTCCCTAGCTTACCAAGAATCCAGCTCCGCGTACAGTCCTGACCCGAACAAGGGTACCAGCCTCAGCAGCATCAGCAGCATCAACACAGTTCCACTCAGGCCAACAAGGGCCCCTCACCATCACTTCAACAGCAGCAATATCGGCCTGACCAGTAGGGCCAATACTGAAACTCATCCCTGCGTAAGCCAGCCCAGCCCACCAGTGAATTTGAGTCCCTCACCTTGGTGATCCAGACCCTGACTGATAGGGTCCAACAAATTCAGAATGATTATCTGTATATGAGAACCAATTTGAATTGTGTCTCTCGTACCCAGGACCAGCAGATGGCGCCAAAGACTACAATTCCTGCCCAGGTTCAAGCTAACCCGAACAACTTGAATCAGGGTCAGAACCAACCACGAGATCAGGTATACTATTCAGATAACTCATTATATGAACATGAGATCCTTTCGTATGATAATGTTAATCATATGTCCCTCAGGAGCGGAAGGACCGTGATCATACCTGATCGTGCACGAGCACCGGAGGAAGAAACCGCCAAATCTCTACTTTAGGAGAACTTGGAGGCAGTGGAGCAGCATCACCACCACCAGCAGAAGAAGAGGACTTCTGAGTCCTCTGAGAAGTAGGAGAACCGCACTAGTAGGGAGTCTGACAAAACCGATGAAGAGACCACACCTCCATCTGGGGAGGATGATCTAGCAGCGCGGAAAATGTATCATCGGTTTTACAGCAGAAATTTTCTTTTCGTCAGAGTCAGAGTCAGAGTCAGTTTCAGAGTCCGAGTCATGTACAACACTCAGTTCCAATTTTGAATGAAAATCTTTCGGTTTCAGAATCTGAGTTGGAGTCAATAATCCCTTTCCCCCGAGCTCTTAAGGGTGGAAAGAAGAAAACTAAAAAAAATACAAAAAGATGACCCTGAGATGGTAGAGTTTTGCAATAAACACATCAAGGTCGCAATCCCCTTTGACAAGTATGTGGAGATGACACCTGCATTTCAGAAATACCTTAAGGTAAGATGCACACCTACTAGGGTTAGCAGGAAGACCAAAAGCCGTGTTGAGAAATACATTCTATCAGTAGGCACAACTTGCGCAATAAAGAATTCGTTTCCAAGGAAACGAAGAGACATGGGTGCACATTATGTGGTGAGTCATGTCGATGACACTGCATTTGCATGCACTCTCCTTGACAACGGTTCCTCAATCAACTTAATGCCTACAACCCTCTATGAGTGACTTAATCTCGGACCTCTTAGGAAATCCAGTGCTTTACTTTAGTTTGCTGACAAATCAACCAAGAGGTTCCAAGGAGAATTGAGGAATGTTGTCTTAAAAGTCGAGCCTAGGAGAAAAGTCACTTCATGGTGACGGAGGGCATTGTGTTGGAGCATGTTATATCCAAGAGAGGAATGGAGGTTGACCCTGCCAAGGTGGATGTGATCAGACGACTCCAACCACCAACCAACGTGAAACAGGTGCGGTCGTTCCTCAGGCATGTCGGATTTTATCGGAGATTTATTAAGTATTTTTCTAAGATTGCCCGACCGTTAACTGAGCTTTTAGGCAAGGACACGGAGTTTATTATTGATCACAAATGTCTTGAGGCCTTTAATCTATTATAAGGAATGATCATGGACGCCCCGATCCTACAAGCCCCAGACTGGTCTCTCCCTTTTGAGATCATGACGGACGCCTCATACTTTGCTGTAGGGGCTATGTTAGGACAGAGGAGGGATGGCGTACCGTTTGCAATACACTACACAAGCAAAGTGCTAGATACTACTCAGCGTAACTATACAGTTACAAAAAAAGAGATGCTTGCGGTAGTGTTTACCTTGGACAAATTCAGATCTCATTTAATCGGATTCAAGGTAATTGTGTTCACTGACCACACAACACTACATTATTTAATGGAAAATAAGAATGCGAAGACGCGTCTTCTTAGGTGGATTCTGCTTATCCAGGAATTCGATTTGGACATTCATGATAAACCTAGAAAGAAGAACATAGTAGCTGATCACCTCTCCCGTCTCGAGGATCTTAATGTTTCGGAGGATTCACCGATTTGAGACTCCTTCCCTGACGAGTCTATTTTTGTTGTCGACTCACTCCCATGGTATGCCAATATCGTGAACTATCGTGTCTCCAAGAAGGTTCCCGAAGATTGGCCCTAGAACCACATAGACCGACTGAAGTCGGACTCTAGACATTACCATTGGGAGGATCCGATCCTTTTCTTTGAAGTACGAACTTGTGTCTGGAGATGGTGTATTCCTCAGGAGGAATACCAGAGTGTCCTTTCTTTATGCCACGGTCTGGAGGTAGGAGGACACCATTCCGGGAAGTGGACCGCATGGAAGGTACTTCAGTGTGGCTTATACTGGCCGACTCTGTTTCGCGATGCGATCACCTTTGCGAAATCTTGCCCGGTATGCCATCGAATGGGAGGAACCATTGGTTCCAAGGATGAGATGCCGACGCAGCCTGTCATCATTTGTGATGTCTTTGACACCTGGGGATCGACTTCATGGGCCCATTCCCTATTAGCCACATATTTGAATATATCCTTCTTGTGGTAGACTATCTGTCCATATGGGTGGAGGCTATCCCAACCCGAGCCACAGATATCAGAACTGCCTGTAAATTCATTAGAGATCATATCATCTCTAGGTTCAGGATCCCCAAAATGTTGATATCATATGGGGGTAGACACTTTGTAGACAGTGATGTGAAGAAGCTCTTGAAGGATTACGGCATCGAACACCGTGTCGCTAGTCCTTACCACCCATAGACCAATGGTATGGCTGAGGTGTCGAATAGGGAGGTGAAAACCATATTGCAGAAGCTTGTCCGCCCAGACAGGAAGGACTGGTCTCAAATCTTGGATCAAGTCTTGTGGGCTTATAGGACAACTTACAAGACACCGTTAGGAACCTCCCCATTCAGGTTGGTATTTGAGAAGCCATACCATTTGCCCGCAGAATTAGTGCACAGATCAGAATGGGCAATCAAAAAGGTCAACTAGAACACACACCTAGGGCAGAAACAGAGAGACATGGATTTGAATGAGATTATGGAAGTCAGAAACCGAGCATATGACAATAGTTTGGTGTACAAGGACAAAGTTAAGCGTTGGCATGATAGATATATCAGATGAAAGACCTTTGTTCCTGGACAGAAGGTATGGTTGTTCAATGCAAGGCTGAAGGTCTTACAAGGTAAGCTGAAATCCAAGTGGATGGGCCCATTCATTGTCCGAACTGTGCATGATAGTGGATGTGTTGAGATCTCGGATCTCACAGATGACGCACAGACATTCTTAGTCAATGGACAACTGTTGAAGCATGTCGTCAAACCCGATGAACAGCTAGTCCATGTCGAAGAGATTGTATTCATGCGTGAGACAGAGTCAACAAATATACATGGAGCCACGTACGAGACTTTGAAACAGTAAACTCTCGCCATCAACATCATCTGGAAAGATTCAGACCACAATCCTTGTATATATCCATCACTCCTGTATATTCTTTCCATCCCTCCCTCGACTCTAATCACTCACCCCAACTTCATATATCTTCATCTACGACTATACTTAGGATGACAAGATCCTATGTATAGGGGGGAAGAGTCACCTGAGTCCATTCACTGTACATCCTCCATATCGCATTGGTCCCCATACCACTCCTGTCCTATACTTAGGCTAACCTGAGCCTAAGTATAGGGGGAACCGATGCCCGCCGTGTACATATATTCTTCCACTTCCCCTCTTAACCTTGTCCGCCCCATTTTTGATCTTCTGCTATACTTAGGCTTCCAAGAGCCTAAGTATAGGAGGGCATGACGACTTCTATACGGTTTTGCTCCTTTGGCTCTCTTACGCTTAGCACGTGCTATGTCTTCTTCCTCACTTTTCGTGCTCTGAGGACATAACACACGCTAAGTATAGGGGGGCGTGTATATATTACATATATATTTTAACCATAGCTCGTACTTTCATGTATTTTTATATATATTATGCAATAATTACGGGATGGGTAAAAATGGAGAAAATTTGAATTTTTTTGTAAAATACATGTATACTTGTACAATCTGTATAATACTCATAAAACACTTGTACCATAGGAGGTATACCAGAGTGTGAAAAAAAACCAAAGGCCTCTTATTTACTCTTGCACATCATCTCTGAATCTGAAAAGAAAATAAAGAAAAAGAGTCTTGCATTTCATTCATAGCATGTCATTTACATCTCATCTGCATATCTTGCATATGCAAGGTGAAAAGCTAGTAGGTTCTTAACCAAGTTATGAGTAGATGTTGAGGAAGGACTTGATTTGACCTTAATACACCTAATTTTAGAGGAACCTTATAGGAATTGGAGTTAAGATTTCTCAGGTCAAGTGACTTAATTCTTTGAGTCCGCAAGTCTATGTTCACATGTCATCTTGATTAGTCTAAGTAGAGTATCTCGTGCACACACATGATTCTTTTAGACAGTGACCTAACTTGGACAAGCACTATGCACGTAGCTCTTCATTGATGAGGTGGTGAGGAGGTAGAATCCTTTAGCTTGGAGTAGCACACGGGTGGAAACATTCGTCCTCCTCTAGGGAGGGAAGTGCATCTCAACCTAGTCTGGTGGTGTTGACGTCTGAGGACAGGACGCTGTGAGTTGCAATAATGCTTCAAAAGAGGGATAGTCTACTGGCTCAAGAGGAAAAACTCCTGATGTACATGCTGCACCTTGTATATAGTTCAAAAAAAGGGAAAAATGCAAGAACTCCAAAAAAGTAGATAGGCCAGATAGACAATAAAATACCTGTCGGAGTATGAATACTAGCAAGAAGTCTGCAGCTGGATGACTTGCCTACACTGGTCAGGTATACTGGGATAGGTAGCTACACTAGCTACCGTCCATTCTTTTCTCTATCCCCTCCTCTTGAGATGGTCGCACTTGAACTTAGAAGGGAATACCTTGCTCCTCGAGGAAAGAGTTACTGGACCGGGGAATTAGAGTTACCTTGTTAGAGGAGACTGGTTCTGAATTGTTTCTGATGTGGAGAGCTATTTTACACTTACACCGTACAAGTAAGAATCATAGTCATCAGAAATTTGCGTATGAGGATTTGTTCTGACCTGGCTATTGAGGCGTCTTGAATAGAAGACTTGTGGAACTTGAAGTCTGTTAGGTCTTAAGTTCAGATCCCAATAAGGTTCTGCCACACAATTAATCCAAAGGTAAAGTTAAGCTCCATTTTCAACTTTTGTTCATGACCTTGGTATGGAACCCAATCTCATTTCACTCTTGCATTTCATTTTAGTTGCTCAGGGATGAGCAAGCTTTAAGTACAGGCGGTTGATGAATATGTGATTCATCACTCTTAAAGTTGAAAATAGAGTCTTGTTCCCAAGTTTTTAGCAACATATTTCCCTTTATCTTGCATAAATAGCATACGTACATGCACGCATAATACATACATTTATCATCCATATTTGCATTGAATGAGAAGCCTAACTCATTTGTAAATATTCACCTGTATATTCAACATATTTCACCTTTTTGTATATATTTTATACTAACTCCAAAGTCAATAAAATTAACCCTATATTGTGTATATTACTAGTTAATAATATAAGGAAAAAAAGCCGAAAATTCCTAGCTTGTAAAATTACCCAATAAAACCCCAAACCCAGTTGGAGATTCCAGACCTTAGAATGCAAATATCTACCTCATACAACCTCCAATCTAGGTCTACTCACTTTGAGATTAATACACATTCATAGATCTTCAAAATGAGACACAGTTCATTTAAATCAGAGCTCGTATGCAAATTTTGGGTTTTTGGGCCCCTTTGTGTACTATATGTATGTATATTTGTACCCATGTATTTTTGTATCATATGACCTCATCTCCATTTTTGGTCAACATGAAACTTGTAGATCTCATCGACATCTACAACTTTCATGTTTTGAGTTTTTCCAAATTCAGCCTCCCTTCTCTCTAATTCAACATTCTCTTTTGACCATTCAGATCAGGACGTGTGGCGCCCTCTGATTGCGCCAAGCGGCCCGCTCCATTGCGCACCACGCGTCCCTTTCCCTCTGTTGTTCGATGCTTCTCCTTCTCCCCTCATCGTCACCGTCCAATCCTACTGTGATCGCCGCCCTTTGATCAGAACATAGGATCCATCACAGCCGCTCGCCAGCATCGTGCCCTCCTTGCGCCACGTGGCAGCGTCCGTACCCCTCGATCGCCTCCAGGTCTCTCCATCTCCACCGTTCTTTCCTCTCTTGTTATCAACCAACCGATCTACCCAAGGACATCATCACAACCCTCCGTCTTCGCCTTCACCTGCACCCTCCACGTGGCGCCATCGTAATCCTTCGACCACATCACCCTAGATCTAATCCTAGCTGCCCCGTAGCGACTAATTCTCAGCCTTTGGATTGCAAGATCCAACAGCAGAGATGTCGTCGTCTACCTCCCGCAACTATCGCACCCACATCGCCCACCTTGCCAACGCACCGCCGCCTTTCTATTTTCTGTACCACTCCGGCCATCCTCTCCGCCCTCTACCACCTCTACCTGGTAGCCCACTCTACCCTCATCTTCCCCAGTCCCCATGACTCCCATGTTCCCTTCTCCCTCGCTCCACAAACTCCACGCCAACCTCTCCCTCCATCACCTATCACTGCCACCTTATCCCTATAAATTCTCCATCTCCGTCGACCGTCGATGCCATCCACCCTTGCAGAGAGATACCCCAAGTTACCCTCTACCTATCAGTGACGGTGATTTGATCCTAGAAGCGAGCGACAATGGGATTCTTCTCTGCAGCCCCTCCCGTGAGCTGCACGAGCTCAGGACCCCTATCGGCCTTCGAGCGACGACCAGGAGTTCAACTCCAAGCTTCTATCCCCGGGTAGCACCCTACACCCCCCCTGATCTCCTTCTTTATTTTCTTAGTTTTCTCCTAATTTCTCCGCCTTCTCCGATCACTCTCACGTCCACCTGATCATCCACCGAGCTCCGCCATGTAGCTCCGATCATCGTGCATTGTTCCATTTCTTCCTACGGCACCTTGCACCTCACTCTGACAAGAGCTCCACCATCTTGGCGGAGGAGCACCACCACACCTCCATTGCCCTCTTCGATCTCCATCTTCTCCGTCCTCATATTTCTCGAAATTTATTCCACGTTCCCTCTCATCCTCGCGCTCCACCAATCATCCACCGAGCTCTGCCTTCGAGCTTTGATCCTCGCGCAACTATCTCTCTCCACTACATCGCATCCAGTTCACCTTCGACCACAGCTCCGCCTTCCCGGCGGAGAAGCACCTCCGTCCGTCACCACTGCACGCCTCAGGCCTCACCACACTCGCGCACCTCCCACAAACACGATGCACTCATTTCTTTGCATGAACTAACCCTGCAGGTTCACCTATCTTCACTGATCGAAGCATCGCCAAAGCACCACTTGGGCTTCATCGTCTTCGGCCTACAAACTGTCCCAACTTCATCGAGGACCTCTGGCGGATTCACGGTGCCTCCTCGACCGTGCCCATCCTTCCAGAAACCCTCGGAGAGCATCATTGAGCTAGATCCTCGGTGGTGGAGCTGAGGAGGCTTCGCCGGAGCCCAACCACATCCGACGTAGGAGGCGACGGACCAAAGGAACATGACACACAACCATCGTATGATCCTCACGATGGGACGGTCCTGATCGAGCAACGTCGCCATCACCCCGCCTCCGTCGAATCAGGTGGATCCAACGCCCGTGATCCTGCCATGTGTTCTCCTCTTCGACCTCCAGCAGTCGTCTGATCTCGCGAGGATCGTGCGTCTCGCAACACGCCACGTCGCCTCATTCCAAGATCCATCCTCTTACATTGGATTTCTTCGATCTAACGATTAATATTACGCCACGTCGCCTCGTCCGAGCCTCCTCCCCGACCACTAGTCTCGGAGCTCCCGAGGCTATCCCGAAGCATGTCCGCGCCTGCAGCGCCCCCGAGCCGACATCCGAACCTACGATGGCTCTAGCACTGCACGTGTTCATGATGTGCAGGTTGGGTAAATTACACTGAGGTCCCTGAAAGTTTTACAAATTACAATTCAGTCTCTGCTAGGAGCATCACATGAGGCACACGTGTTTTAGAGGGAATTTTGCATACATACCCCTAGCATTCTAGGTAATTGCATTTGAGTCCCTGTCAGCAGGTTTAATTTTTAGCAATTTGATTTTTTATATTTGCAAATTGGTCTCTGTCTTTGCACACACATTTAGGTGTACATTTGGCATCATTTTTTAGTCTAAAAATTGCATTAGTAGCTTATCTTGTCCTTTATCTTATGTGACACTTGTTCAATTTTTGTGACATAAGTGGATTTTATTATTATTAAATTGGTAAAATTTTCTATATTTTGCCCACTTGATACCTTTTAATTCTTATTAAATTCTTTGTTGCTCCAAAAATCATCAAAAAATCTCATTAGACTTTGGATAATTTAGTTTACATTGTGCCCAAAAATCTTTGTATTTGCACGCATCCTGAGGCCTGAATAAATTAATTAGTGATTTCCTTAAATGATTTTTATAGGTCAAATTCACATAGAATTTTAGGTTTATCAATTTTCCTGGATTCATCATACTTAGATCTATCTAAGATAGTTTTTATAACTAAAACTATTCTGTTTTGGTATTTATTAAAATTAATTTTGTAAAAATCACCTTGCATTCATATTTTATTCACAATAAATTCATAAAGTGTCCGAAAAATCCAAAAAAAATTAATGTATCTTAATTTTATTGATTTCACCTTATGGTCAAGTTTCATAATTTTTGGACTTAATTTGACTATATTTCTGATATAACTTGTAATCTAGCCTGAAAATTGCATGTGTCTTTTCTTTGTTGCAAAAAATTGCTAAAAAATACCAAAAATATCTTCTGAAAAATCCTTTTTCTGAATTTCGCTTAAAATTTACCTAAGGAGACACCTGCCTCCCTGAGTTCGACCTTGGGCTTGCCCAAGTAAAATAAATCTGCCGCTTGGAATTAATTGAACATTAATTAAAGTGGTTTTTAATCAGCCCATATTTACCTGACTACAACGAACGACACATTATTCATTTTAATCATTAATTTGATTGAATTAACAAGGGTAGACACATGCTTTTCAATAGGCAGGACCAAGCAAGTCCTCCTGGAGCTGCTTTGCTGGAGCAGTAAGGGCATTGGCTGGGCTTCCTCGCATGAATGAAGACCTTTAAGAGATAAGGAGACTTAGGGGTGTGGCTCGGTTGAGTTATTGCTTGATTAAATAGGGAGAAGCGATGAGGACTGAGTGTTTGGGTCTCCTATACAGGTGGGGAGGAGTCCCAACCTAATCTCGTCCAGATGGTTTATTCTTAAGTTGATCAGGTTGTGTAAGAAGGTCCAGAGTGAGTCGATGAGTCGATTTGTGCGGATGAAGGGGTGCTGCGGAGCTCCGACCAGTTGGCCAGACAAGGAAAACGTACGACAAACTGCGATGAAAGATTGAAATGGACAGGGGAATATAGAGGATATGAATGATACCTGAAGCCACAAAATAACTCAGAAGCTCCAAAAGAAGGTGGTCATCGGGGTCTTGGTCTCATCCAAGCTACGACTGGCAAGGAGGCTTTACGTGAGGGAGATACAGCCACGTCTTGAGCTACTAGCCTCCAAGCATCTCCGAACGATCCTGAGCTACTCCAATAGTGGATGTCACTTCACTGAATGGAGCTTGGGGAGAGTTGTGGCACGAAGGACAAGTTGAGGCACTGGAGGAGAGGAAGAGGACATTTATAGGATGATCGCATGTCCAAGAAGATAGGAGCGTGGAACGGAACCTTAGGGCAATCCGACTGCACCTATAAATCCACGAGGTTCCTGGATATCATGGCTGTAATTGGGCACAAAAAGTCGAGGATAAAGGTGGTCAAGTCTAGGTACTAGAAAATGGAGAAGGAGCTCCCACGAGACAAGGTGTTACCCGACCTGGTTGGAAGAGACTGTTGATCAACGCTCTGACATGGCCTAATGAGAATTCAGAATGTACAAAAATAAAAGAAAATTGAATTAAGAATAGTAAATGAATTTAAAATGAAGTGTATAAAATAAAAAATTATTATTTTATAAACTAGTTTTTGTGATTTTAATTATTTTTATGAATAAAGGTATATACATTATATAATTTCATATACAGGTATAGTATACCTATGTATTAAGTACAAGTATTTTTATTTTATTATGTTTATTATAATTCTTTTTATTTTATATTTTATTGATTTAAAAAATAAATTAAGGAACACAAAATAATTTTTATTCCATTTTAATAAATTACTTAGGGTGTAATATAAATAGGTGATTTATTGTATACATATGTATTTTGTAGAAGGGTTTGATGATTCTAATTTTATCTTTTTTTCTATTTTTTGTTTTATTTTTATTTTATTTTTAAGTCTATATACATGGTATAAAAGGGCAAAATTATTTTATTTAATCAAAAATAAATAAATAAATACTATGACACGTATAGATGATATGTACAATGCGTGATGCACCCTTATCTCTGTCTCTACTTATTTTTTTATGATTAGGTCAAGACTTGGCCTTATTTTGGGATTTGGGTCACTCTGTATTTATTCTAAATACATCATTCTTTTTATTTTTTTATTCTTTTATTTTTGAGAAATATGTATTAATTATGAATTGTTTACCAAGGCATGCAAAATGCTAAGTTATTATATTTACAAGTATTTACAGGTGGTTTTGCTAAAAAGAAGGGCTAAAATAAAAGAATAAAGAATTAGAATCGTAGATTCATTAGATATATGCATCAAACTTGATTTCAGGGACCTCATCTGATTAGTCCTACTCAACAGGAAGAAGTTCTTGAGGAACAAGTCCTTCAATGTAGCCCATGTGGTGACAATCGTCCCCAATTTCCTTAACCAATCGACATGTTTGTCTGCTACAACAAAAGGGAATGTCTATGACGTATGTAATCATGAGATGCACCAGGTCATTCTATATTTTCACACACCATTTCGAACTTCTGCAGGAACATGCATGGTTCCTCTATTGCATTGACATAGAATTTTGGTATGAGTGTCAAGAAGTGATGGTTTAATTCTTTAGCATTTGGTGGTATAACCGACGTAAGTCAGTTCTCGTTCTGTGCAACACTAGGACTGTAGGCATCTCTCATCGATCCTCCCTCATTTCTCAACTGACCAAGCTCTTGTCTGAGTCATTGACATCTCTACTAAGCTTTTGCGAGTCTAGATAGGATGTCCCTCAATGGGTCATTATCTCCCTCATCATATGCGTTCTTCTTGGAAAGCATCTTATTATATTGGTTCTCTTCACCATCACAATATAAAGGATTTGAATTAATAGAGTTATAAGAAGGTAATCTAGAAGCATCGAGGTGAGAGCCTTCCTCGATGGGATAAGAGAAGGGAGGGTTGATCTGGGTCTGACAACCCTCGAGAATGAATAGTGAGTTATCAACCTTAGTCTCATGGGAAGAGTCTCCATGAAACTGAGGGGATTTAGGGGGGAGAGTGTCCATGAGCCCCGAGGACATTCGGTTTGGGGTGGTCAGCGAGAGGCTCGGAAGTCCGACGAAATCACCCCATTCCACCATTCTCTATGTCAAGAGATTCGAGTTAAGAGCACAATGTGAAACAAGGAGTGATAGTAAAGGTGCCAAGATCATAGTCTTTGAACGCACCCCCCTGAATAAAAACACAAAGCAAACCCCAAATTCAACAACTGAACATTGTGAAGGCCACAAAAGTTCGACCAATTATCTTTTTAATTTTATTATTGGCAATCTAAAAATCTTTTCAAACATTACATATGGGTGCAATCTCCTATGGTAGTTCGTGTTCAGGCCAACGGAACACACCAACTTGAAGCAAGACTAGTTCTCATAAGGGTCAGAGGCAAGTGCTTTAAGTAGTAACAAGACTCAAGAGTCAATCCAGGTGCTTAGTTCACAAGTCCAGGGATTTGGGCTCTACTCCTTAGCAGCTACATCCTCACCCACTTTTATTTGGAGGTATGTAGATGTGTCTAATGATGAGGAAGCTCTACCTAAAAGAATTTCAGTTTTAATGCAATTTTCTATTTCAAAATGTATTAGCAGTCCTAATTTTCAGTTTGAGTATCACTGAATTTAATCCGCCACACGAGGCATGCCTAACGAACAATCCTGATTTCCTTTAATCATAAGTTATGAAACCAAGGGGAAGGGAGTCAAGAAAAGCAAATTCAACACTAAAATCAATGATGCATGCCTAGTTCAAAAGACTTACAGTGATCCTCGCTCTCTACATGCTGGATGTAATACAAAATTTGACATTTTTACACTATATGAATTACATGTAATGAAACCACACCTAACATACAGATCTAATTAGAGGGAAGAAAGGAATTGAATTTGACTAAGTTAGAACGATCTTAGGTGCATATTATTAAAGTGAATGCATGGTCCTAAATTAAACAAGCATAATCAATGAATATTTGACCTACGAAAAGTTCTAAGAGCCATGTGTGGAGGTCTAACCTACGAGCCACTCAAGTTGAGCCCTACCCTCACCAGAGAGTGAAACATGTCTCAACACACCACAGGAATAATGTCCAAGTGTCCAGATGCTCACACAAGATCCAAAACAGAATCCACTGTAAATACACAATTATTTTAAATTAATTAAAAAAATTACAGAAAATAAAACCTTGACTCTGCACTTTCTCACAACTCGATCTTAATTTTAATGCGTTCCTTTAGTCGGTTTATCACCATAAAAAGCTAGCTTCCAATGCTCTTTATATGCTCAACAACCTAAGCAGTCGCTCTATCGCATCATGTCCCACATACAAAAAATAAGACAGTGGTCAGAGAGATAGATACAAAATAAAATAAAATAAAAAATAAAGGAAAATAAATAGAGAAATAATTACAAGAAATATCGAGGACCAGACTACTAATGAATTAGTGATTCATCGTACTAAAAGATGAAAATAGAGCTTCGTTCCCAAGTAATTATCTGCATTTCGTCATTTATTCTGCATTTTTACCCTTTATACACTTAAAATTAATATTTGTATTTTAGCACTCATAATTGCAGTTATAATCATCTTCACATTTGTACCTAATTTCATGTATTTTTAACTAATGAACAATACCTCCTATTGAACTTAAACCACTCCACTGCGTACATATTATTAATAAGTATAAAGGAAAAAAACAAAAAATTACTAACTTAAATAGATGGCCTGTAAGAAAAAACCCCAATTCCAGAATAGACAAACTAAAACATGCATATCTTCCTCATATAGTGTATGATTGAGATCTATTCAATTTTAAAGTAACATATATTCAATTACCTTCAAAATAAAACCAATTTCATAAAAATCAGAGCTCACATGTGAAAGTTGGGTTTTGGGCTTCTTTTGCACATTTTATGTTTTAGTAGTTTTTGACTTGACATTTTATATACATAATTAACTCTTTTTCTTTTATTTATTTTTTATTTTTATTCTTTGATGAGAGTTTTATTGAAGTCCACAAAATTCCAAATTCAAAATAAGACTGAAATCAAAGAATCTGACCGAGTCCGAGTGTCCTTTGTGAGTCTGTACGAATATTTTCCTTTTTCAACCTTATTTTATTTTCTTACTAAAAATATAAAAAAATATATTAATATGTATATATTTATCATTGACTTTATCATATTTCTTAATTTTTCTCTTAATTAAAAATTACAAAAATATTACAAAATAAAAAAATTAAGGTATTCTATGTACATAGAGTACCCCAAGAATATCATTTTACACTGGTGACCTCTTTTGCTCTTGGCCCCTTCATAAAAGTTGTAGATCTTATCAATACGAGCAACTTTCGTGAAGAAAAATATTCGATCTGAGGTCGGTTTCTTATTCTTTTTTATTTATCTTTGTATTTCATTTTTTGATTTTTTTGGAGTTGACATGTGGCAGCTCCTGAAGCTGCCATGTGTCACTCATTTTGACCTTCTTTCTATCTCATTTTTTATAAAAAAAACTCTAGATGTGTTGCGTACGTGCCCCTCTAGGAACTTGTCCAGCATGTGCTTTTCTTCTTTTTTAGTCAACCCATCGACCAATACCCTCTCCACCAACTCTGTAACTTCCTCACGCGCGACCCGTGACCGTCGGGGATCTGTTCCTCATCCCCTCATCGTGTAACCACCTTGATCCTATTCTTTATCTCATATACCTCCTCCTATAAAAAGAAACCCAACCTCCATAAGCCCTTCATCTGCCATATATAGGAGAAAGAGAGAGAGAGAGAGCTTGAAAGAGGGTAGTGACAACCCCTCCATCCGTGATCACAAGGATCTTCATCGCGATCACCATCCACTTCCGATCCCAAATGAATCTTCCAAACCCATTTCCTTTGTTTTCACCTCATTCCCATGTTCCCTCAATCGTACCCATCAGCCCGCATCACCTCTGCCTTCCTCTTCTCTCTACGCTCCACCATCTCCATATGTGGTCGCTCCTACTGCCCGAATCCAGTGACTAGCAAACATCTCCACCAGTAATGCCATGCTGCCTCTGTAGTAGCCCCTTGCATGTATCACTAGGAGCCGCCCCCCATTTCCACGACACGGTACTCCAACGAGAAAAACGTGCGTCAGACGCTGCTCCTCCACCGACCGTCGAGGAGCATCGCCTCCAGCCGCCTTCCTCCGCCTGCGAGCACCTCCGGTCTGAAGCTTGAGTGCCAACGCCTTTACCGTCCGCCTTATCCACCTTTCTCCAGGCTTAAAATCCAAGCCCTCCTCACGTGCTCCGCATGCGTAAGGGGGAATATTGTTGATCACCCCTTGAAAATTTTTCACGTTCACGTCCAGATCCAGACGCCCAGAGGGCACGTGCGAGGCACGCGACCCCTAGAAATATTTTATGCATACCCTCCAGTGTATAGGTAAGTACATTTAAGTCCATGCTTTACATTCCCTTGTTCAATTCTAATTATTGTAATTTGCAGATAGACCTTGTGTTTCTGTATTATTTTCAACCTCTTTATGCATGCATTTTATTATTTAATAAATAATGCTCTATTCTATAAATAATTCTTAACATTATAGCATTGGCTTCATATTTTTATTGTCTGTTATTTAATAATTATTATTCTTACGAAAATCTACATATTTTACCCAACTCACGCTTAGAAATTCATAATTAATTAACCATAGCCATAAAAATTACAAAAAAATTCATGAATACTAAAATTAATTGGTAGATACATTGTGCCCTAAAATAATTGCATTTGCATGCATATTTTTGATCTATAAAAATCATTTTGTGTATTTCACTAAATTATTTTTATTTGGTATTAAATTCAATTTTTTTTAAAGTTTAGGATTTTTCTGAGATATATTACCTAGTGATATATCTTAGATATTTTATTTTCTAAAAATTAATACATTTGATATTTATTATAATTAATTATTGAAAACCTCATTTCCTGCATAGAATATTAATATTGCATCCAAAAATTCCAAAAACGTTACAGTAGCCTAATTTCATCATATTTCACATTGTGGCCAAGTTAGAGGATTTTTGGAATTCATTTGTTCAAAATTTGTAGAACTTTTCCAAAATTGCATTTGCCTCATTTATTGCATTTAATAATATAAAAAATGCCTCTTTGAAAACCTAACCTCGAGATCGACTAAAAACCAACCTAAGGAGACTGTTGGCTCCCTGGGTTCGACCTTAAGGGCTTCCATCCTTGTGGCTCAGTTGTGTGTCTACTGAGACCACGATCGCCTCTCTCCACGAGGCAATGATAAACCCAAAAGTCGAGCGATCGTGTATTCCACACAAGGCGGGAACACAGTCGATGTGTTGACCACTCAAGATCCGGATTTAATCAACAATTAACCCACAATATGAAATCAAACAATGACAAGCAAAAGTGGAGTTAAAATTTATTATAACTCTACATGAAAGATGTATAGGTGTAAGTATGTAGAGGTCGAACTCAGGGAGCAAGGCAGGATAGATCAAGCAAGTGCAAAAGTGGGATGTGATTAAGTGTCTACACATATGCAATTTTTTGTGGGTTTTTAATTTTATATATTTTTTTAATTTTTAATTTTGTATTTTGGTTTTTAATTTTTTGATTTTATCTTTTCTTTTTATATTTTATATTTTTATATTTTCTTTTTTTTCTAAAATAGTATATATATACAATATAAGGAAGAGAGGGAGAGAGAATTTATAAAAATAGGGAAAAATGCTAAAAAATCAGGAAATCAAGTGTTTTTGGTCTATAATTTTGTGATGTTTTTGTGATTTTTAAAGATTTTTATGAATGTTTTTGGTATTTTTAAAAGTGAAAAATAAAAGAAAACAGTGAACTAAGCTACTGACCGAGACTAAAATGAGGATAAAAATTATAAAACAGTATCCAAAATTCCTCAAATTAATTTTAAAATAAAGGCAATAAACTAAGGAAACTAAAGAAACTGAGTTTATGATTTTAGGATTTTTCCAGAATTTTTTTATTTTTTTTGAAGTTTTTAGAGGTTTTCTAATTTTTAGGAGTTTTACTTTGAATTTTTTAGTGGTTTTTGGATTGACACTAAAATGTGGTAAGACAAGAAAAATATAATTTTTGTGGAATTTTACAAAACGTTTTTATAATTTTTATGGGTTTTCTAATGCAAACAGTACGAAAAATGCATGTTTTTGATTTTTAATAATTATGAAAAAGAAATAAAAATGTAATACAAAAATATGGCGTGAATGAGCAAGCAAACAGGAGCTTAAACTTATTTTTATGGATTTTTTAGCAATTTATAGATGCATGAAATAAATAGATACAATATGAAGAAACTACACTACTAGCAAGGGCATAAGTGCAAATAAGAAAACATCTAGGGGTCAAAGTGCAATTTTCACGTAAAATATATAACTAGTAAATAAAGTTCCTGGATTGATTACAAATACCCAAACCCGGAGGGGGTTCGCTGCAAAATCACCAAGCCCACGCGTATAAACACGTAACTTGGCAGGGGTATAGATGCAATATTACAAAACTCCAGGGGCCAAAGTGCAAGTAGTCCAAGAATATTACACTAGTTCTGAAAGTTTTTGGATCAAAACGAAATACCAAAATCAGTGAGGGTTCCTATGCAAAATGCCCCGTCCCCTGATGAACTGGGGAAAATCAAGGGTCTAGATATCTCACGAGGCGAGAAATCAAGTCGCTGAATTGACCACTTAAAGATCCCCAGATCGATCAACAATTAACCCACAATAAATATATGCAATGAATATCCAAAAATGTGGAGTTAAAATTTATTATAACTCTACATGCAAATGTGTATAGGCGTAAGTACAGGTAGAGGTCGAACACTGGGAGGCGAATGGTTGTATGTAATGTAGCGTTCAATTATTCAATCAATTGTGCATGTCCTTTTATTGTTTTTGTGGGTTTTGGGTTTTGTAATTTTTTATATTTTTGTTTTTATAATTTTTATTTTGATTTTATATTTTATACTTTTTTTTATTTTCTTTTCTTTTTTTTTATATTATTAATTATATAAATCTATATACTATACTATATATATATATATATATAAAGAGATATATATATATATATATGAGAAGAGAGAGAGAAGTAATATAGAATATAGATATATATTTATAAACATAAAAACTTAATATATAGACTTATATTTTTAACTTTTTTTTTATTTTTTTTTATTTCTAATTTTTATGTATTTTTCAATTCAAAAATGTCCACAATATAGGACTAAATAAATAGCCGTATATAATTTGGGTTTTAAAAATATCAAATAATACCCAAAATTGCCCAAATTAATTTTCACATATTAATAATAATATATAGATAATTATAAAAGAGAGAAATGTATTTTTAGGGTTTTTAAAGAGTTTTTCTAATTTTTATGTTGCTTTTGGGGTTTTATGATTTTTTTAATTTTCTTTTTCATATTTTTAGGGTTTTTCATTTTCTGGACTCAATATATATATAAATATATCATATATCATTTTTTGGAATTTTTTCAAAAACATTTTCTACTTTTTTTGTATTTTCTAATTTGAACAGTACAAAAATGGCTTCTTTTTCATTTTTAATGATTAGGAAAATGCACAAAAAATGCAAACTAAAATATGGGCGTGAACAAGCATGGCATAGAGCACCTCTCCTAATTTTTGTGGATATTTAGAAGCCTTCTAAGTATTTTTAATAAATAGATAAAGACACAAAAATAAAACAGCCTGGCAAGGGTATTTTTGCAAATAAAATAAGTTACAGGGGCTTCAGTGCAAAAATACATACTGAAATAAACATTTATTTTAATTTTTAGAACTGTTCTACAATATATAAAAACCGCCAGGGCATACATGCAAAATGTCACGCGCCTCACGTGGGACTGCACGTGAGGCGCTGAGGGACCAAAATGTAAATTCAAGAAAGTCAGGGGTCCTACTGCAAAATACACATTTTATTTACAACGTGCTATGTATCTTACGAGATTAAGAATTAAATACAAAAATGGCAGGGGCTAGATGTGCAAATTACCCCCAATAAGGCGCTTTATCCAACGGCTGATCTTCGTTCACTTGCCACGCGGCGCCTCCACGTGTGCCGATGACGCTTCGCCGATGAAGCGCTAGGATTAGATCTCAGGGCTGAGATCTACGGTGGCTGCTCGCTTCATCTGATGGCTCTGATTCAATCTGGGACCTGTTCTTCATCCGACGGCTGGGAAGCTAAGAGCAGGAACAGGGAAGAAGGCTGTGATGGCCGGGCTCCCTCGTCCTCGATCTCGCTCTCCAGGCGTCCTTCGAGGCTTCCGGAGGTCCTAGGAGCTTCCTGGCAGGTGGCTGAAGGTTCTGGAGTGGTTGGATCGAGCGGAGACACACCGGAGCGCCACCACGAAGTCGGAGAAGACGTGGGGCTCCAGGTGCCTCCGGCGACTTCTGGATGTGTCTCCTGGAGCCACATTAGGCTCCTAACCTGCAAGGAAAACTCACTCGGCTCGAGGCGATTCTCCTCGGCCCACAAACTGAAGCTGTTAGCATGGAAATGGGTGAGGTGGCGATGCTCCGGTGAAGTGGCGGAGTCGAGCATCGATTCGCGGAACCAAGGGGGCTCCGGTTGGTATGAAGTGGATGGAAGGTGGAGAAGGCGAATAGGAACGAAATGAGGGCAAAAGCGAGTCGGAAAACGGTCGAGAACACGGTGAACAGCTCGCCGGAGCGGAGCTCCGGCGAACTACGAATCGCCTAAACTACGCTACACTAGTGATCTAAATGCATAATAAAAGACTGGAATAAAATGCTGGAATGAAAACCTATCTAAAAATCATAAACGCGCAGCTCTTATACCTGGGGGCCTCCAGGGAGCAGGGTGGTCGCCGGAGCACCACCGCGTCAAAATTTCTCCGACCTCCGGCCAAGTCGAGGTGCTGGGCGACTCCTCCTGTCACGAGGAACACACCGGGAGCAAGAACAAGGCGTTTTGGTGGAGTGAAAATGGCCAACTTTGGCCGGGAAGTCGGAGGTTTTTATTTATAGACATCCCTGGAATCCCCCATTGACCGGCGATTATTGGAGTATCTACACTATGTACAATGGATCTAAGCAATCGGCGCGAATCTTGGATGATCAGGGAACAAAATCTGTGAAGGGACTGTGGTCGATTGATAACTGTGGTGAGCGGGAAAAAGGGAGGAAATCGGGGGAGTGGACTGTTCAGAGCTGCCAGGCGTGGGATGGGACAGTTGACCAGGGGGTCAACGTTGGCCGGCGTCTCATTGGGCCACGTAAGCCGCTACGAGACAAAATAGGGATCCTTATTAAAAAATGAATTATTTAACCTAGTAAATGATTTTATTAGATCTTACTTATAAAATAAAAAATGTTTATAAATTAATGTAGTATTTATTTATGATTTTTATTTATTTTTTTGAAGTATTTTATTATGGTTTTATTAAAATAATGTGTATATGTATGTATTTTATATGTATTTTTGTATATTTTATTTTTAGTTTATTTATTTTATTTTATTATTTTAGTTTCCTATTTTATAGTTTTATAACTTATCTTTGTGAGTATAAATATATTTTTATTTTATTTTTATGAGTTTATTTATATTTTTAAATAAATAGATGTATGTGTATGTATGTATACTTACAGGTATTTTACCTATATATTATATACATTTTATTTATTTGATGAATTTTATTTGTTTTTATTTTGGATTTGTATTTTTAATAAGTTATGTGTAATATATATATTTTTAGAAAAATATAGATGAATAAAATAATTAAAGAATGTTTTCCCCTTTATTTATATACACATGGGTAGCATAGGTATTTTGCCTAGGTATTATCTAGGCTTATTTTATTTTTGAAATTTCTTTTTGGTTTTCTTTTGATTTCAATATGTACATGTATTATAAATATTATTTATAAAATTCTAAAAATATAATTTTGTACAAATAATAATTATGGAATAAAATGAATATTTTAATCGGGCACTATGTACAATGAGGGTCAAAAACCTAACTTCCACAGATGGACTCCAAAAATTATGAAACCAATTTTATAAAATATATTATGGAATGCTATATACAATTAAAGGTGAGTTTGGGTGATTTGGAGTTTTTATTTGCAAGATATGGGTCTGTGAAGTTGAGATTTTTGGTTTTTATTTTGTGTATAAAATGTACACTGAGTCTTGTTTTTATATAAACTAAATTTTGTATTTTTATTTACATTATTATCTACAACTTTCATGTACAAAGTTTCTTTATTTGATGAATTAATAATTATGTACAAAATAGGTGTCAAAAATGCATAAATGAATGAATAAATAAATGAGATATTTATTGTATAATTGGCCCTTATCTCCCCCTACTTTATTCCTTGTCGACCAATTCCATGCTGGCCTTGGTCTCGGGGTTAGGGTCATAAAATATTTGCAATATTTTATTCCTTTTTCTTTTCTTCTCTTTATTCTATAATTTTGGCATTAAAAACCTTATTTTATGTACATTAAATACAATAAATAATGAATGCTATTTTATACAAATTAATGCTATTTACATGCATTTGCTGGGGTTTTTAAGGCCAAAATGATAGAATAAAGGTGATGAAATGGAGATTCATCACCCCCCTATACTTGCCTTTGCTAGTCCCTAGCAAATACTTATGCAATAAGTACAAAAAGAACAAAGAATAAGAAGAAAAGAAAAAGTAAAAATAAAGAATTTAAAGAATAAATTGAATTGGTCATGATTATTAAACTCATCTGTACAAAATCAAAGTTTGGAGCTCAGGTTAGACCTTGGTGTGAAAATGTGTGTGGAACCTGGTAGGGAACCAAATTTAAAACACAACAGCCTTCGATAGTCACAGAACTTGGTTCAAATCACCTCAATAGCCAGGTCAGAACTATCCTACATCATACGCAAACCCTTATGACTATGGAGCTGACTTGTACAGTGTAAGTGATGGTGGCTCTCCCCAACTGAAATGACAAAGAGACTGACTTCTCCAGAATGACAACCCAATGATTCCCTAATCCAGCCCTCTACCGTCAAGGAGCGGGGTATTCCCTTCTAAGTTCAAGTGGCATCCAACTCAAGAGGAGGGGGCAGAGAAAAGAATGGATGGTAGCCAGTGTAGCTACCTATCCTGGGATGCAAGACCAGTGTAGTCAAGTCATCCAGCTGCAGGCTCACATGGTATAACTTTGATGCTCAAGCTTGCTTATTTTCTATACAACATATATACATACTCCGGCAGGCACTTTATTTTTTTATTTTACAAGCCTGTCCACTTTTTTGGAGTTTTTCTTCTTCTCTCTTTTTTTTTTTTTTCAACATACTATGTACAGCAGCATTTACATAAGGACTTTTTCCTCTTGAGCCAGAAGACTATCCCTCTTTTGAAGCTTTATTGCAACCCACACTCTCCTGTCATTCGACATCATTGAAACTGGACCAGGTTGGGGTGCACTTCCCTCCCTAGACGAGGACGAATGTTTCCACCCGTGTGCGTCTCAGACTGGCAAATCCAACCCCCTCACCACTCCAACTGAGTTGAGCCAAGTGAAAGGTGCAAGTGTCCAAGTTAGGTCACGGCCGTCAAGAGTCATGCGTGTGTTTCGAAAAGTTCTAGTTAGTCCACTGAGGTGACTTGAACCCAGTCCTGATTTCTCAAAGAATTAAGTCTGAATAGACCTGAAGTACCTTAAACCTAGTTCCCATAAGGTTCCAGTGCAGTTAGGTGCGGTAAGGTCCAACCAAGTTCCAATCTTCGACTTTATTAGACTAGTTCAATTATCACGCTCAATCAAAGAAGATGAATGCAATGCAAATGCTATTTACAACTATGCAAAGAATAATGCAATTTTTCAAAGAATTTGAAAACAAAGAGAAGAATTTTTACACAAAGAATTTTTGCAAATAAAATAATGTTGGCACTCAAAGCATAAAATATGTACAGCTATTTACACGGGCATGCTGCTTTATTTTACAAGAATTAAGAATTTACAATTTAGTTTTTATTTATAGGTATATATGTACACTTATTAAAGAATTTTGACTTATTTTTATTTATAATAATAATATAGTATTTTAGTTATTTATTATATGTGACTATTCCTCAAACTTATTTGACACATATTTTTCAAATAATTTTTGAAAACTATAGTCCAAAATAATTTTTACAAATATTTTTACAAACATGTACACACATTTGAAAATCATTTTGCAAAGGCTTTCAAAACAGTATATATAGGTTTTTCACAATATTTTTTTGCAACCATTTTTCAAACCATTTGCAAATCATTTTTCAAACATTTTATTTCACACAAAGAAAATAAATTTTACAAACCACACGTTTTTACACAGGTTGAAAACATGTAACAAAATATTTTGAAAAATAGTTTTCAATAAATGTTCACAAAGATTTTCAAACTATTTTTCAAACATTTTGCAAAAAATATTTTCACCTGATTTATTAATCAGTATATACAAAAGACTTTGAGGAACAATCCCATCTCTTTATTAAGGATTTTTAATGAATTTAAAAAATTTATTAGCCATATTATTAAGAGAATACGAAAGTACGAGTTATGGCTAAAGTATATACATAGTATATACGACCCCCCTATACTTAGCTTGAGCTATGTCCTCATAGATCGAAAAGAAAAGAGAAGACATAACTCGCACTGAGTATAGACAAGTCTTAAAGAATAAGAATAAGAGACAAAGGAAATAGAAGTTGACCGTCCCCCCTATACTTAGGATCAAATAATCCTAAGTATAGCAGACTGTTCACAAAGCAGGGAGGGTCAAGGGTGGGGATAAACAGATCAAAGATTTAACAAATCAAGGGTGCGCCCCCCTATACTTAGGACAAAGTATGTCCTAAGTACAGAAAACTGACACAAAGGGGCGACACCTTTTATTTAGATACAGAAGATAGAAAAGGAAAAGAAGAAAAGAAGAAAAGAAGAAAAGATAGATACAGATTGATAAAAAGATCGTGAAGAATATACACATCACTCCCCCTATACTTAGGGTGAGATATCCCTAAGTATAGGAAAGAAAAGGAGTGACGAAAAATGTGTGAGGAAAGAACAACTCAGTGTGTGCCCCCTACGCTTAGGACAAGGTACGTCCTAAGTGTCGATACAAAGATATGGCGATAGATCTAGGGCACACATATATACAAATGGTGAAGAACCGGTGAAGTACAGGATGGTATCTGGTAAGTGACTGCCATACTCTCGTCGTCGTCTCCCTGTGAGAACGAGGACGCAGTCAGAAGGTGCAAAGACACCCTGATATACAGTCAAGTGGGTGTCAACTGCCGGGGACAGTCAGATCAGAAAGTAAGATATCCGGTCCGGTAGCGTGAAGCAGTTGAACGGCTCATATGGTCATCATGGGAGAATAGAGCCGATACCGTAAGACCGGGAGGAAGAAAGAGCAGTACAGACTCCTCCAGTCAATCAGAGTCTCAAATAGATATGAAATAAAACAAATGAGACTGTGTGATGCACGGTGGTGATATAATCTGAAAGTCATAATAATACACCGAACAACACAACATATGGCTCACTCTTGCGAGGGTCATCAAGGTGAGCAAAATCAGAGAATAATTAGAGTACTCGGCTCCGTGCTCCAACAGACAGGAGACACAACCAGGGAGGAAACCGAGTACGTAAGTCAGAAGACTCGGCTTCGTGCTCCCCCAAGTGGGAGACACCAGAAATGAAGCCGTGTACCCAGAAAATGATGTACTCTCCCGCAGATAACCCTCGGGGAGCGGTACATGCTAGACGATGAATAATCAGAACAGAAGCTCACCCTTCCGAGGGTCATCGAGGTGAGCGGGCTCAAAGGAGCCTGATCCATCAGACGGATCATAGAAATGGTCTTGGTAGGCGACAGATCGGCTACCAGCAGAAGAGACCGGCAAATCAAGAAAGTGTGGCAGCATCCCGCAAATAACCCTCGGGGAGCGGGCTGCCAACTAGGCATGGCAATTGCAGATATCAGGAGCTCGACCTTGCGAGGACTGTCAAGGCGAGCAGACTCAGATGAGTCCAATCAGATGGGTCCCATGATCCATAGATAGGATAGGCAACTCAAGATGGGACCAAAAATCAAGTATATCAAACGATTCGGTTTCGTGCTCCGCAGATCGGAGACACAAGCAGCATGGGAAACCGAGCGTACAGAGAGTGTCGCAGACTCTCGCAGATAGTCCTCGGAGAGTACTACGATCTAGGCAAGGAATAGTTAGAATGTGTCTCTACCTTGCGAGGACCGTCAAGGGGAGCGAACTCAGATGAGTCAAGTACATTGGTCTCGTGTGCTGACAGGTCAGATACACAATGACAGGGGGAGGCCAATCAAACATATCGTACGACTCGGTTTCGGGTCCCATCACAATGGCGACCCAAGCAGTGAATGAAACCGCAGTCCTAGAAATTGTCGCATTCTCCCGCAGATAGTCCTCGGGGAGCAATGCGAGCTATATCAATGAAGGTCATGGGAATGCTGGCAAGTCATCTCAGGTCCTCAAAAGCAATAAATCATTCAATCATTTGGAAGGCATAAGATCAAGCAAGGGAGCAAATAATCGAGTCATTCACCAAACATCCCTTGGGTCAATCCAGTCAGCTGAGATGGCACGAAAAATAGTCAGGAATCCTCTAAGTGCCAGGGTGGATCAGAGAGTCAGGAGATCAAGGATGGGTCTAATAGGAAGATGAGAGATCATGCAAGGTCCGTACACCTCTATCAGGCACTCCATATCAGAATAAGCAGTTAATCCTCAAAATCTAGATGGTTGGAACCTCAAGAAAGATAGATCAATCAATACTCATGAAGTCTTCATCGAATTATCGCATCGTATCTCATCCTTAATCCGGTGTGCGAGAACTAAAATTCCTCAAGAATGCATCACACCTATGCTCTATGCATCATCAAAAATCCTCAAGAAATCCATATGCATGATATCAAAGACAAATCCACCAAATCGATCTCAGCAACCTCAATATCATGGGCCCGGCCTAATTAGTATAAATGATCCTCAATGCGGGTCTCATCAATATGCACAGCATTCCCAGGTAATGGGAGAGATGATACATGGGACACGAGGAAGATGGGTAAGAAGGATAACACAATGGGGTGGAGAAGCTGATTGAGCGTGCGTGCCAATATCGTAGGTGGTAGAAAGGTGATACAGAGGGTACGAGGAGGGCGGGCGAGAAAGATCGAGACATCGATAAAATTGGGTGTCCCACACAAGGCGGGAACACCATCAAAATTGCGGTCCGAAGAGGTCTCTCCTTGAGCCAGAGAAGATGGTACGATGGATACATAGAAGATGGTGGAGAATGCGGGAAACAAAGGACTTGGCGAAGAATGATTGAGCTCTAGCGCCAATATCATGACTCGATGCAAAATGAAGAGATATATGTATAAGAGAGATAGAGAGACTCAAAGATGAAAAATGCATGACTCACATGGACGAGACCGATGACTCTAATAATGAATGAGAAACATATCGGACTCCAAGTCACAATCAATACAAGGCAAACCCTTAATTCACCTACTCGACACAGTGAAGACCGTCAGATGACGGTCATTTATCTTTTTGGTTTTAGAGTTAGGTGAGAATCACAAAGTTGTACAAACACTTAGGAGGCTTGATAGGATTTGGGCTCTACTCCTTAGCGTGTACGTGAGCACTTAAAACGCATACAATGAGGGGGTTGCTCTCCCCAAGACAAGGAATCCATTACGTTTTATTTTTAAGTCCAATAGAGTTAGCAGTCCCGATTTTATTTAAGTTATCACTTTTTTTTGGGTATTTTCAATGCTCGTGCCTATCGAGGTTCCAATTTCCATTAAGCATCCTAGGTTGGCAAAAACAGAGGGAGAAGATCGGAAAAGCCATGCAAGTCAGAAATTGATGATGCATGCTAAGTAAGAAGACTTACAGTGCTTCCCAGCTCTCTCCATGCGGGATGCAAAACAGAATTTGAAACCTATGCTATATGCAAATGCAAGTCGAAGAAATCGCCCTAGGATAGTAACTGCTATTATCGTGAAGCACCACAAGTCGGCCGCTTATCCTTAACCTAAGAGTCCGGTCTTGGCTCACCCCTCCTCTTCTCGACACACTCGAGTTCAGGAGTAGCGCTTGATGGGGCTCGCTCACGGCACAGGGGTTAAGAGATAAATGAACCGACTGTTTGAATTTGACTAGATCCAAAACGCACTATAGGTACATGCAAATATAATTAGGGTGTTTGGACCTAATCTATCGGCAAGCAACTCCTAAGCTAGGGCTCATTCACACAAAATAATAAGAATAAAAATAGAAAGGAAAAGGCGTCAAAACCGTCGAGGCCCCCAAGGGAACAATCCCTCGGGCAATGGACCTCGGGAGTCGGATTGCACCTGTGAGAGTCCTGTATTATTACAAAAGTCTAAGGGTCACTCTCTCGCATGAATATACATAATAAAATAATGTGCATAAAATAAGACTGCCATCTAAAAATTCTCCTTCATCTGCTATTGATGCTCTCTCCTGTTGGCTAATGTAGAAGAGCCAACTCCGCCTTGCTTGGGTGCATTGGTCCTCCTAGGAGGTCCTCCTTCGCTTGGCGGTCCCTCGCATCAAAGACAAAAAGAAAGAGATGGTCAGAGCAGTCAATCAATAATATCAAATAAAAATAAAATAAAAATCACACAGATAAACAAATGAAGGAAATGAACAAAGAATCAAATAAATGAACAAATAACCACACAAAATCATACAAAATCCGTTGCCTCCCCGGCAACGGCGCCATTTGATGAACTGGGGAAAATCAAGGGTCTAGATATCTCACGAGGCGAGAAATCAAGTCGCTGAATTGACCACTTAAAGATCCCCAGATCGATCAACAATTAACCCACAATAAATATATGCAATGAATATCCAAAAATGTGGAGTTAAAATTTATTATAACTCTACATGCAAATGTGTATAGGCGTAAGTACAGGTAGAGGTCGAACACTGGGAGGCGAATGGTTGTATGTAATGTAGCGTTCAATTATTCAATCAATTGTGCATGTCCTTTTATTGTTTTTGTGGGTTTTGGGTTTTGTAATTTTTTATATTTTTGTTTTTATAATTTTTATTTTGATTTTATATTTTATACTTTTTTTTATTTTCTTTTCTTTTTTTTATATTATTAATTATATAAATCTATATACTATACTATATATATATATAAAGAGATATATATATATATATATGAGAAGAGAGAGAGAAGTAATATAGAATATAGATATATATTTATAAACATAAAAACTTAATATATAGACTTATATTTTTAACTTTTTTTTTATTTATTTTTTTTTATTTCTAATTTTTATGTATTTTTCAATTCAAAAATGTCCACAATATAGGACTAAATAAATAGCCGTATATAATTTGGGTTTTAAAAATATCAAATAATACCCAAAATTGCCCAAATTAATTTTCACATATTAATAATAATATATAGATAATTATAAAAGAGAGAAATGTATTTTTAGGGTTTTTAAAGAGTTTTTCTAATTTTTATGTTGCTTTTGGGGTTTTATGATTTTTTTAATTTTCTTTTTCATATTTTTAGGGTTTTTCATTTTCTGGACTCAATATATATATAAATATATCATATATCATTTTTTGGAATTTTTTCAAAAACATTTTCTAATTTTTTTGTATTTTCTAATTTGAACAGTACAAAAATGGCTTCTTTTTCATTTTTAATGATTAGGAAAATGCACAAAAAATGCAAACTAAAATATGGGCGTGAACAAGCATGGCATAGAGCACCTCTCCTAATTTTTGTGGATATTTAGAAGCCTTTTAAGTATTTTTAATAAATAGATAAAGACACAAAAATAAAACAGCCTGGCAAGGGTATTTTTGCAAATAAAATAAGTTACAGGGGCTTCAGTGCAAAAATACATACTGAAATAAACATTTATTTTAATTTTTAGAACTGTTCTACAATATATAAAAACCGCCAGGGCATACATGCAAAATGTCACGCGCCTCACGTGGGACTGCACGTGAGGCGCTGAGGGACCAAAATGTAAATTCAAGAAAGTCAGGGGTCCTACTGCAAAATACACATTTTATTTACAACGTGCTATGTATCTTACGAGATTAAGAATTAAATACAAAAATGGCAGGGGCTAGATGTGCAAATTACCCCCAATAAGGCGCTTTATCCAACGGCTGATCTTCGTTCACTTGCCACGCGGCGCCTCCACGTGTGCCGATGACGCTTCGCCGATGAAGCGCTAGGATTAGATCTCAGGGCTGAGATCTACGGTGGCTGCTCGCTTCATCTGATGGCTCTGATTCAATCTGGGACCTGTTCTTCATCCGACGGCTGGGAAGCTAAGAGCAGGAACAGGGAAGAAGGCTGTGATGGCCGGGCTCCCTCGTCCTCGATCTCGCTCTCCAGGCGTCCTTCGAGGCTTCCGGAGGTCCTAGGAGCTTCCTGGCAGGTGGCTGAAGGTTCTGGAGTGGTTGGATCGAGCGGAGACACACCGGAGCGCCACCACGAAGTCGGAGAAGACGTGGGGCTCCAGGTGCCTCCGGCGACTTCTGGATGTGTCTCCTGGAGCCACATTAGGCTCCTAACCTGCAAGGAAAACTCACTCGGCTCGAGGCGATTCTCCTCGGCCCACAAACTGAAGCTGTTAGCATGGAAATGGGTGAGGTGGCGATGCTCCGGTGAAGTGGCGGAGTCGAGCATCGATTCGCGGAACCAAGGGGGCTCCGGTTGGTATGAAGTGGATGGAAGGTGGAGAAGGCGAATAGGAACGAAATGAGGGCGAAAGCGAGTCGGAAAACGGTCGAGAACACGGTGAACAGCTCGCCGGAGCGGAGCTCCGGCGAACTACGAATCGCCTAAACTACGCTACACTAGTGATCTAAATGCATAATAAAAGACTGGAATAAAATGCTGGAATGAAAACCTATCTAAAAATCATAAACGCGCAGCTCTTATACCTGGGGGCCTCCAGGGAGCAGGGTGGTCGCCGGAGCACCACCGCGTCAAAATTTCTCCGACCTCCGGCCAAGTCGAGGTGCTGGGCGACTCCTCCTGTCACGAGGAACACACCAGGAGCAAGAACAAGGCGTTTTGGTGGAGTGAAAATGGCCAACTTTGGCCGGGAAGTCGGAGGTTTTTATTTATAGACATCCCTGGAATCCCCCATTGACCGGCGATTATTGGAGTATCTACACTATGTACAATGGATCTAAGCAATCGGCGCGAATCTTGGATGATCAGGGAACAAAATCTGTGAAGGGACTGTGGTCGATTGATAACTGTGGTGAGCGGGAAAAAGGGAGGAAATCGGGGGAGTGGACTGTTCAGAGCTGCCAGGCGTGGGATGGGACAGTTGACCAGGGGGTCAACGTTGGTCGGCGTCTCATTGGGCCACGTAAGCCGCTACGAGACAAAATAGGGATCCTTATTAAAAAATGAATTATTTAACCTAGTAAATGATTTTATTAGATCTTACTTATAAAATAAAAAATGTTTATAAATTAATGTAGTATTTATTTATGATTTTTATTTATTTTTTTGAAGTATTTTATTATGGTTTTATTAAAATAATGTGTATATGTATGTATTTTATATGTATTTTTGTATATTTTATTTTTAGTTTATTTATTTTATTTTATTATTTTAGTTTCCTATTTTATAGTTTTATAACTTATCTTTGTGAGTATAAATATATTTTTATTTTATTTTTATGAGTTTATTTATATTTTTAAATAAATAGATGTATGTGTATGTATGTATACTTACAGGTATTTTACCTATATATTATATACATTTTATTTATTTGATGAATTTTATTTGTTTTTATTTTGGATTTGTATTTTTAATAAGTTATGTGTAATATATATATTTTTAGAAAAATATAGATGAATAAAATAATTAAAGAATGTTTTCCCCTTTATTTATATACACATGGGTAGCATAGGTATTTTGCCTAGGTATTATCTAGGCTTATTTTATTTTTGAAATTTCTTTTTGGTTTTCTTTTGATTTCAATATGTACATGTATTATAAATATTATTTATAAAATTCTAAAAATATAATTTTGTACAAATAATAATTATGGAATAAAATGAATATTTTAATCGGGCACTATGTACAATGAGGGTCAAAAACCTAACTTCCACAGATGGACTCCAAAAATTATGAAACCAATTTTATAAAATATATTATGGAATGCTATATACAATTAAAGGTGAGTTTGGGTGATTTGGAGTTTTTATTTGCAAGATATGGGTCTGTGAAGTTGAGATTTTTGGTTTTTATTTTGTGTATAAAATGTACACTGAGTCTTGTTTTTATATAAACTAAATTTTGTATTTTTATTTACATTATTATCTACAACTTTCATGTACAAAGTTTCTTTATTTGATGAATTAATAATTATGTACAAAATAGGTGTCAAAAATGCATAAATGAATGAATAAATAAATGAGATATTTATTGTATAATTGGCCCTTATCTCCCCCTACTTTATTCCTTGTCGACCAATTCCATGCTGGCCTTGGTCTCGGGGTTAGGGTCATAAAATATTTGCAATATTTTATTCCTTTTTCTTTTCTTCTCTTTATTCTATAATTTTGGCATTAAAAACCTTATTTTATGTACATTAAATACAATAAATAATGAATGCTATTTTATACAAATTAATGCTATTTACATGCATTTGCTGGGGTTTTTAAGGCCAAAATGATAGAATAAAGGTGATGAAATGGAGATTCATCATCCCCTCACACACACAGGCACGTGAGGTGACGTGGCGAAGGACCTGTTTTTAATAATGGAAAGTACAGGGCTCTCAATGAAAAAAATACACAAATATTTAAACTGCAGATGAATGTTTGAGTATTAACTAATAAATACAAAAATTCGCGAACGGTTGTGGCGGGAGGAGATCTGACGGCGTAGAGAGGAACTGGGGCTGTAGGTGGATCCGACGGCAGTGGATCGCCTTGGAGGAACAGGGAAGAAGGTCCGCCGCAGCGGACTTCCTCCGATGATTACGCCCTCCTCCTGCGTCCGAGTAGCTCCCAAAAGTTCCCAGGCTCCTCCTGCAGGCGTAAGCTAGACGTAGGTGGCCCAAAAAGTCTTCGGTGGATGCCGGAGCTCGTCGGCGAGGTCGAGGAAGCCGACAGCCTCCAGGAACCTCCGACGAGGCTCAAAATAGCCCCCAGGTCCTTCAGTAGTGAGTGTACCTGCAAAGAGAGATTAATGGGGTCGCGGGCAAACTGCCGCGACCCCACTGGTGGCAAAAAAGGGCTGAACGGTGGGCGTTGGTGGCTCGCCGGAGCAAGCTCCGGCGAGAGGGGTGCGAGTGGTGATTGGTCGGGCTTGAATCGAAATGGAAGGGTGGAAAAGAATCCTACTACTACAAGGAACAAAAACTCACAAGAAAAACAAGATAAAATGCGAACCTCGAAGGTTTGAACACCTGAGATGTACCTCACGGCCACGCTTGGCCGGAGATGGGTGGAGCGCGCTTCAGGCCACCGCCGTCCCTCGACGAGGTGCTAGGGTCGATCCCCTATCACCGGAGACCCCGTTAGCAACAACCCGGAGCTCAAGGCTAGGCCTAATGCGGTTCAAAGATTCAAAGGAGGTCATGGGGGTATTTTGAATGGTTGGTCGAGTGGATGCGAAGATCAAGGCGTAGCCATTGATTCAGCGAGGCGATGAACGAGGAGAACCCTGGGCGTGCATGCCCGATGATCGAGGACAAAGTTGCAGAAGGAATCGACGCAAATGGGTGAAAGATTCGACCTCGAAAAAATCGCGAAAACGGCCAAGAAAATGACTCTGACACAGCTACATGCGATGGGTCAGAGAGTTGACCTCGGGTCAACTCTCTAGCCCTCGTGGTTGGTCCACGTGGACCAACAAAGAAAAATCCTGGAAAAATCGTTTAAAAAATCATTTTAAAATAATAAATGATTTTATTATTTTTTGTTATTAAAAAAAATATTTATAATTTTATGATTTTTTTATTGTGATTTTTATTTATTTTTATGAGGTATAAATTTACAAGTTACCTTGTATACCCTTTAGAGGTATACATATCTATATATTTTAATATTTTATTTTTTGTTTTGTATATTTAATTTATTTATTTTTGTTTATTATTTTATACATTTATGAAATATTTTTATACACTTAAATTTTTTTATTTTATTTTTCTGAAGTGTTTTGTATACATAATAAAATAGAAATGTTAATTATATAGGTATAGTTGTAGGTATTATACCTAGGTATTATATACATGTATTTTTATTTTGTATTTTCTTTATGTTTTTATTTTGATTTTAATATACATATATATTATAAATAATTTTTAAAAAATTAGAAAAATATAAAATGGTAAAAATAATGAGTAATAAATAAAATGAATATTTTAATCTGTACAAGTATACAATAGGGGTCAAAACTCGACTTTCAAATCGTAGCTCCGCCAAATGCGAAACCACTTCCATTAAATAGCTTATTTTTAATTATATATATTAAAGTGGGTTTGCTGCATTTGGAGTTTTTATTTGGGAGATACATGTATGGGAAGTTGGGATTCTGGATTCTTATTTAGACCATAACTTTTTATCTGTAAGCTATTTTTGAATGAAATCAATTTTATAATTTTATTTATTTAATTATCTACAACTTTCATGTTAAAAGTTTCCTTATTTGAGGTATAAAAAGTGGAACCAAAAATAGGTCCCAAAATGAATAAAGAATAAATAGAATGAAAGGGAATTTTATTGGTATTCTGACCCTTATCTCCCCCTACTTTATTCCTTGTCGACCTAGTCATCGAGATGCCTAGGTCTTGGGGTTTCGGGTCATAAAATATTTACAATATTTTATTCTTTTTCTTTTCTTTTATTTATTCTATAATTTTGGCTTTAATTACAGTATTTTATACACTATTTACATACACATGCTTGAATGCTAAGATGCGTGAATTAAGGGTTTTTACACGCATTTGCTAGGGTTTTTGAGGCCAAAATGATAGAATAAAGATGATGAAATGTGGATTCATCATCCTCCTATACTTTACCTTTGCTAGTCCCTAGCGAACACTTATGCAATAAGTGCAGAAAGAAAAAGAAGAAAAGAAAAAGAAGAAGGTGGATTAAGTTTAATTATCAAACTTGTCTTTACAAAATCAGAGTTTGGAGCTTAAGTCGGACCTTTGGAATTTTATTGCGGGCGGAATTTTACTGAGAACTAAATTTGAAGTCCAACAGTCCCTGAGAATCCCAAGACTCTGCTCAAGTCTCCTCAATAGCCAGGTCAGAAATACTTCAACTCATACGCAAACCCTTATGACTATGAATCTGACTCGTACAGTGTAAGTGATGGTGGCTCTTCCCAACTGAAATGACAAAGAGACTGACTTCTCCAATATGACAACCCAATGATCTCCCAATCCAACAACTCATTCCTCAAGGAGCAGGATATTCCCTTCTAAGTTCAAGTGGCAACCAACCTAAGAGAAGGGGGTGAAGAGAAGAATGGATGGTAGCTAGTGTACATACATATCCTAGGATGCAAGACCAGTGTAGTAAAGTCATCCAGCTGCAGGCTCACATTATTTTACTTTGAAGCTCAAACTTGCTTATTTGACAACATATGTACACTCCGGCAGGCATTTTTTATTTTTGTACAAGTCTGCCCACTTTGTTGGAGTTTTTGCTTTTTGCATTTTTTTATATACTATACATCAGCATTTACATAGGGAGTTTTTCCTTTTGAGCCAGTAGACTATCCCTCTTTTGAAGCTTTATCGCAACCCACGATCTCCTATCCTCGAAACTCATCATCACTGGACAGGTTGGGGTGCACTTCCCTCCCTAGAAGAGGACAAGTGTTTCCACCTGTGTGCGTCTCATACCGGCAAATCCAACCTCCTCACCACCCCAACTGAGTTGAGCCATGTGAAAGGTGCAGGTGTCCAAGTTAGGTCATTATCAACAAGAGTCGTGCTTGTAATCCGAAATACTCTACTTAGGCAGTCAAGAATCCATTGAACCAAGTCTCGTGATCCTCAAAGAATTAAGTCAACTAGACCTGAAGTACCTCAATTCCAGCTCCTATAAGGTTCCTGTTAGTTAGGTAGATTTTAAGGTCCAACCAAGCTCCAATCTTCGGATTTTACTTAGACTCGTTTCAACTATCAAACTCAATCCGAAAAATGCGAATGCCATGCAAATGCTATGCAGAAAATATTTTTATGATGCAATTTTCATAGATTTTGAACTTTTTATGGGTTTTTGAAAAGATGATGCATATGCATTTTTTTGTATTTTTCAAAAAGATTTTTTTTCAAATGTTTTTGGATTTTTATTTTTGCAAAATGTTTTTGGGATTTTTGAAAACAAAAAGATTTTGGCTAAAAAACTAGGTACAAATATTTACACGGGGATGCATCTTGTATATACAAGAAGTGGATTTTAAGAGTTTACCGGGTAAGTGGTCAATTTTAAATATATATAGTGAATTTTTGGTGTGATGTAAGTATTCCTCAAACTTATTTGACAAGGGTTTTTCAAATAATTTTGAAAACTATAGTCCAAATTAATTTTTACAAACAGTTTTTCAAACAAGTACACACATTTGAAAATCATTTTGCAAAGGTTTTCCAAACAGTATATATATATATATAGATTTTTCAAATATTCTTGCAATCATTTTTCAAACCATTTGCAAATCATTTTTCAAACATTTTATTTCACACAAAGAAAATAATTTTACAATTAAAATGTTCTTACAAAGGCTGAAAACATGTAACAGAATGTTTTCCAAATAGTTTTCAAAAGATTTTTCCAAAAGATTTTCAAACTATTTTTCAAACATTTTGCAAAAAATATTTTCACATGATTTATTAATCAGTAAGTATAAAAAGAATTTGAGGAATGAAACATCTTGTTATTAAGGTTTTTAATGAATTTTACAAGTATAACTAGCCATAGTTATTAGGAAAATACGAAAGTACGAGTTATGGCTAAAGTATATACGTAGTATATACGACCACCCTATACTTAGATTGAGCTATGTCCTCATAGATCGGAGAGAAAAGAGAAGACATAACTCGTTCTAAATATAGAAAAGTCTAAGAATAACAAATGAAGGAATGAACGAATGAGAGGTTGACCGTCCCCCCTATACTTAGGATCAAATAATCCTAAGTAGAGCAGACTGTACACAAAGCAGGGAGGGTCAAGGGTGGGAATGAACAGATCGTACTCAGATTGTCTCCCCCTATACTTAGGGTAAGGTATCCCTAAGTATAGACAAGAAGAGGAGACAATGGAGAGGATCAAAGAATAGAACACTCAGGGTGAACACCCCCCTATACTTAGGACAAAGTACATCCTAAGTATAGAAGACTGACAAAAAGCGGCGACATCTTTTTGATAGATGAAGAAGATAGAAGAGGAAAAGAAGAAGAGAAGAAAAGAAGAAGAAAAAGATCAAAAGGCGAGAGAAGAGACAGTGAGAATGTACACATCACTCCCTCTATACTTAGGGTAAAGGAAGCCCTAACTATATGCAACAACAAGAGTGATAAGACAAAACGATGAATGAACACTCGGCTCGTCCACCCCCCTATACTTAGGACAAAGTACGTCCTAAGCAAGGCAAACACGAGAATGGGTGGGCGAGCAATACGGGAGAGAGAGACAGAGATACACGAGAGAGAATATACAACAGAGATGGATGTACAAATGATCAAGAAGGTAGAAAGCAAACCTTCTTACGAGACCGCTGAGGGATAGATCTAGTGTGGTGCAAGTCGACATCAGGGTCCACAGTGAACGGAAGCCAATCAGGGTCAAGAGGGTGAAGGCCCTCAGTGGAATCAAATCGAAAGGGCACGAACTGGTCAATGGAAGTAGTGTGGCTAGGTTCTCCCTTGGTGGTCCTATGGTGTGAAGGCACAGACGTGCGAGTGGAAGAAGTATGGTCAGGTCTGACCTTGGAAGTCTCGCTGATGTCAAAGTGGAATGGGACAAACTCATCATCCTCGGAAGAAGTGTAATCGGAGTCATCCTGCGAGGTCTCGTCCAGGTCAAAACCAAAAGGAACGAGGTCATCAGTGGAATTATACGAACTCTGTTTGTCCTCAAGAGTTTCACCTGAATCATTGTCTTCATCAAAATAGTTGAATCTCTCAAAATAATGGTTGGCATCATAACCGACCTCAATCATCTTTACTTTTGAGTGACCAGGAACGGACTTATCAGTGGAAGTAGTCAAACCAGGTCCGTCCTATCTAGTCTTGGTATCTGCCCTCCGCTCAATGGTGTTAACCACGTAAATCCCGCGGATCTCATCAACACATCGCCACACACCAGAAGGAGGAAATTCGAGGTCCATGCTTTCCGAGTCTTCCCCCATTCAGAGGATTTCTCGGGTCTCATCAGCGGTCAATAAGCAAACTTCTCTAATATCATCAGATAGGTCATAGGCCTCGGAGTCAGCTAGAATAGGTGAGTGTGCATCAGGTGCAAGTCTCTGGTCTACGGTGGGTGCGATGATCAACACTTCGCTCTCGTCAACAGGACGGAAGCGAATCTCTCCTGATCCATAGTCAATAACGACCCTCGCAGAGGCGAGGAATGGTCGTCCCAGGATGATTGGAGAGGGCTCCCCTGTGGAGGTCTATATGGGCAATACGACAAAATCAACATTGTACCTCATGCCCTGAATCGAAATGACGGCGTTTTCTAGTATACCCTTCGGCCTCTTGATAGATCCATCAGCATATTGAACAATCATCCTGGTTTTCTTTAGAGGCCCTAAGGAAGAGACTGTACCAGCGAGAAGGGTAATATACTAATAGAAGCACCACCGTCTAGGAGAGTGTGATCACATGTATGGTCAGAGATGGTGTAAGTGATGAAAGGGGTAGCTGTGTTCTTCAACCTGGGAATGGGACGATGTGTGATGGCATGGGCAGTGGTCATGGTTAAGATATGACGCTCAGATCTGCTCCTCCGCTTTCTCTTCTTGGGAAGAGGAGCAGATATATGGGTCATGGCCTGTTGAAGTGGGGCTTGGATGATTTCATGAATAGTGGCCACCACTTCGGGTTCAGTCAACATTTTTTTGAATTTTTGGACCTCCTCCATACAAGGGAGGAAGTCGGAATCAGCATCTACACGAGGCATGCCAAGAGCAGTCTGTACAGCGGCTTCCTCGAGGTCAAAGGTGGGACAGGATGTGAATGGATGTGTGGGTAAATGGTCTGGAAAATGGACCCTCTCCTTACAATCTGAATCAACCAAGTGTCTCCTGAACTCTTTTTGTGTTTTTAAATTTTTTTCTCATTTTTTTGTATTTTTGGCAATTGCAATCTCCCATGATCTCCCACAAGGAATTCCGTATCCGCGATGAATGGAGCGTCAATCTGTTTTTTCCTCAAGATAGCCATATCCTCATTCATCAAATCAATGCGCTCTATCATTCGATTAAAGATATCACTCATAGAGATCGAGGGAGGTGACTCCAACAGGTCAGACTCGGGTGGATGTGAAGGTGGAGGTGGATATATACAGGTGGAGGTGGGAAAAAGTCTGAGGTCTGATACTGCGGCTGAGGCGGATATGTACAAAAGTCAGGAGCAAAGTCATCCTGGAAAAAAAGGAGGTGGAACGGCTGGAGTGAACGAGGGATCCGCAAAGTCCGGATAAAAGACGCTCCAAGGGTCCATCTCGAAACAAGAGAAAAATGATAGTCAGGAGAACACGAAGGTCAAGTCAAGAAAGTGAGAAATAAGGCGCAAATGTGTAGAGGTGATCTAGAAATGCACACAAACAATCACACTCAAACTCACAAAACAAACCCTCAATTCACCTACTCAACTCGGTGGAGACCGAAAAGTCGGTCTTTTTATCTTGTCTATTTTAGAGTTAGGTGAGAAGTCCAAAATTGCACAAACACTTAGGGGGCTGAATGGGATTTGGGCACTATCCTTAGTGTGTGCATGAGCAATGTAAAACAAAGAAAATGAGGGGATTACTCACCCCAAGACAATTTTTTTCGATTTTAGGGTCGAGTAATGTTAGCAGTCCAAATTTTATTTGTTATCACTTTTTTTGGATTTTTAATAAAAATGCACGATCCTATCGGGGAGTCAATTCCATTAAGCACCTAGGTGATCAAAATAAGAGGGAGAGTCGGAAAAGCAATGCAAGCGGCAAATGATGATGAATGCTAAAGCGTAAATGCTCAACTTGCCTCCAGCACTCTACATGCAAAGATGCTCAGCAGAATTGAAACCTAAACTATATGCAGATGCAAGCCGACGAAATCGCCCTAGGGTGAGAAGCTGCTATTAACGTGAAGAACCAATGCTAATGACTTAGAATAGAACCGAAGTGTCCGGTCTTGGGGGCCGATCGGTGTCCACCATAGTGGATACTGCATGCGCCGTATACGACCCCTCCCGACGCGGTGGTTCCGAGACTAAGTGAGAAGCAGTTTAAAATTTGACTAAGTCCTAACGTTACTATAGGTACATGCAATGGTATTTTAAGGTGTTTGGACCTAATACTATCGACAAGCAACTCCTAAATCTAAGGGCTCAATCACACAAAATAAAGAAAACAAAATCGGAAAACAAAATGAAAAAGGTGATGAAACCCGTGAAAACTGTAGTGAACCCCCAAGTGTACAAACATATGGAAATTGGGCTCGAATGTCCAAGTCCGAATATACCTGTATTAGTACAAATAATGTGGGTCTCTCTCTCACTTGTCTTCTCAAATCCTCCAAGTCTCCTTTGATGCTAGGTCAGCAAGCTGACGCCGGCTTCTCGTGGGTGCGTAGACGCCTAGGGTAGAACGCCTCCCTCGATCCGCGGTTCCTCGCACAAAGTCCAACAAGGAAGAGTGATTAGACAAGTCAAGCAATGATATCAAATAAATGAGCAAATAAAGAAGGCAAAAATATAGACAAGTATCACAATCACAAAGCAAAAACTCGAACTACACGCTCCTGCTCCCTGTAACGACACCATTTGATAAACCCAAAAGTCGAGCGGTCGTGTATTCCACACAAGGCGGGAACACAATCGATGTGTTGACCACTCAAGATCTGGATTTAATCAACAATTAACCAACAATATGAAATCAAACAATGACAAGCAAAACTGGAGTTAAAATTTGTTATAACTCTACATGAAAGATGTATAGGTGTAACTATGTAGAGGTCGAACTCAGGGAGCAAGGCAGGATAGATCAAGCAAGTGCAAAAGTGTGATGTGATTAAATGTCTACAAATATGCAAATTTTTTTGTGGGTTTTAATTTTATATATATATTTTTAATTTTGTATTTTGTATTTTTGTTTTCAATTTTCTAATTTTATCTTTTTTTTATATTTTATATTTTTATATTTTCTTTTTTTTTCTATAATAGAATATATATATATATACACAATATAAGGAAGAGAGGGCGAGAGTATTTATAAAAATAGGGAAAAATGCTCAAAAATCAAGAAATCAAGTGTTTTTGGTCTTTTTATAATCTTGTGATGTTTTCATGATTTTTAGAGATTTTTTGAATGATTTTGGTATTTTTAAAAGTGAAAATAAAAGAAAATAGTGAACTAAGCTACTGACCGAGACTAAAATGAGGATAAAAATTATCAAACAGTATCCAAAATTCCTCAAATTAATTTAAAAAAGGCAATAAAGTAATGGAAACTACAGAAACTGAGTTTATATTTTTAGGATTTTTCTAAACTTTTTTAGATTTTTTGAAGTTTTTAGAGGTTTTCTAATTTTTAGCAGTTTTACTTTGAATTTTTTAGTGGTTTTTGGATTGACATTAAAATGTGATAAGATAAGCAAAATATAATTTTTGTGGAATTTTACAAAACGTTTTTATAATTTTTATGGGTTTTCTAATGCAAACAGTACGAAAAATGCTTGTTTTTTATTTTTAATAATTATGAAAATGCAATAATAATGCAATACAAATATATGTCGTGAATGTGCGAGCAAATAGGAGCTTAAACTAATTTTTGTGGTTTTTTTAGCAATTTATAGATGCATGAAATAAATAGATACAACATGAAGAAACTACACTACTGACAAGGGCATAAGTGCAAATAAGAAAACATCCAGGGGCCAAAGTACAATTTTCACGCAAAATATACAACTAGTAAATAAAGTTCCTGGATTGATTACAAATACCCGAACCCGGAGGGGGTTCGTTGCAAAATCACTAAGCCCACGCGTATAAATACGTGACCTAGTAGGGGTATAGATGCAATATTACAAAACTCCAGGGGCCAAAGTGCAAGTAGTCCAAAAATATTACACTAGTTCTGAATGTTTTTGGATCAAAACGAAATACCCAAACCAGCGAGGGTTCCTCTACAAAATTCCCCGTCCCCTCACGCGCACAGGCACGTAAGGTGATGTGGCGAAGGACCTGTTTGTAATAATGGAAAGTACAGGACTCTCAATGAAAAAATTACACAAATATTTTAACTGCAGATGAATGTTTGAGTATTAACTAATAAATACAAAAATCCACGGGTTAAATGTGCAAAATACCCACGAAGGGCGCAATCCAACGGTGTGGCCGAAGCCACTTATCCACGTGGCAGCATGAGAGCGCACGATGACGCTTCACTTGTACAGCTGAGATCAGACCTCCTCGGTTGATCGAACGGTTGCAGTGGGAGGAGATCTGACTGCATAGAGAGGAACTGGGGTTGTAGGTAGATCCGACGGCGGAGGGTCGCGTTGGAGGAACATGGAAGAAGGTCCGCCGCAACGGACTTCCTTCGATGATTACGCCCTCCTCCGGCGTCCGAGTAGCTCCCAAAAGTGACCAGGCTCCTCCTGCAGGCATAAGCTAGACGTAGGTGGCCCAAAAAGTCTCCGGTGGATGCCGGAGCTCGCCGGTGAGGTCGAGGAAGCCAACAGCCTCCAGGAACCTCCGATGAGGCTCAAAATGGCCCCCCAGGTCCTTCAGTAGTACGCGTACATGCAAAGAGAGATTAAGGGGGTCGCGGGCAAACTGTCGTGACCCCACTAGTGGCAAAAAAGGGATGAGCGGTGGGCGTTGGTGGCTCGCCGGAGCAAGCTCCGACGAGAGGGGCGCGAGTGGTGATTGGTCGGGCTTGAATCAAAATGGAAGGGTGGACAAGAATCCTACTACTACAAGGAACAAAAACTCACAAGAAAAACAAGATAAAATGCAGACCTCAAAGGTTTGAACACCTGAGATGTACCTCACGGCCACACTTGGTTGGAGATGGGTGGAGCGCGCTTCAGGCCACCGCCGTCCCTCAACGAGGTGCTGGGGTCGATCCCCTGTCACTGGAGACCTGTTAGCAACAACCTGGAGCTCAAGGCTAGGCCTAATGCGGTTCAAAGATTCAAAGGAGGTCAAGGGGGTATTTTGAATGGGTGGTCGAGTGGACGCGAAGATCAAGGCGTAGCCATCGATTCAGCGGTGCGATGAATGAGGAGAACTTTGGGGGTGTATGCCCGATAATCGAGGAACAAAGTTGCAGAAGGAATCAATGCAAATGGGTGAAAGACTCGGCCTCGAAAAAATCGCGAAAACGGCCAAGAAAATGACTCTGACACAGCTACAGGCGTTGGGTCAGAGAGTTGACCCGAGGTCAACTCTCCAGCCCTCCTGGTTGGTCCACGTGGACCAACCAGGAAAAAGCCTGGAAAAATCGTTTAAAAAATTGTTTTAAAATAATAAATGATTTTATTATTTTTTGGTTATTAAATAAAAATATTTATAATTTTATGAATTATTTTATTATGATTTTTATTTATTTTTATGAGGTATAAATTTACAAGTTACCTTTTAAACCCTTTATAGGTATACACATCTATATATTTTAATATTTTATTTTTATTTTGTATATTTCATTTATTTATTTTTGTTTATTATTTTATACATTTAAGATATATTTTTATACACTTAAATATTTTTATTTTATTTTTCTGAAGTGTTTTGTACACTTAATAAAATAGAAATGTTAATTATATAGGTATAGTTGTAGGTATTATACCTAGGTATTATATACATGTATTTTTATTTTGTATTTTCTTTATGTTTTTATTTTGATTTTAATATACATATATATTATAAATAATATTTACAAAATTGTAAAAATATAAAATGGTAAAAATAATGAGTAATAAATAAAATGAATATTTTAATCTGTACAAGTATACAATAGGGGTCCAAAACTCAACATTCAAACCATAGCTCCGCCAAATGCGAAACCATCGCCATTAAATAGCTTATTTTTAATTATATACAATTAAAGGTGAGTTTGCTGCATTTGAAGTTTTTATTTGGGAGATACAGGTCTGGGAAGTTGGGATTCTGGATTCTTATTCAGACCATAACTTTTTATCTGTACATTATTTTTGAATGAAATCAATTTTATAATTTTTATTTATTTAATTATCTACAACTTTCATGACAAACTCTCCTTATTTGAGGTATAAAAAGTGGAACCAAAAATAGGTCCCAAAATGAATAAAGAATGAATAGAATGAAAGGGAATTTTATTGGTATTTTGAACCTTATCTCCCCCTACTTTATTCCTTGTTGACCTAGTCATCGAGATGCCTAGGTCTCGGGGTTTCGGGTCATAAAATATTTACAATATTTTATTCTTTTCTTTTATTTTATTGATTCTATAATTTTGGCTTTAATTACAGTATTTTATACACTATTTACATACACATGCATGAATGCTAAGATGCGTGAATTAAGGGTTTTTACACGCATTTGCTAGGGTTTTTGAGGCCAAAATGATAGAATAAAGATGATGAAATGTGGATTCATCAGACAGCTCCATCGATGAGCTCCTCCAAGCAGTTTAGCCCTTAGTCTACTAGCATCACTCTCAATCTACCCCGTTGTGCTGCCACATCAGTGCATCACTGCTAGCCTCCAAAAGTAGCAGGTCAACTAGGAGCTATAGTTCTTCGCATCTCTTACGTGTGGTTGTTAAGTTGCGTGCCTCATAGCCACTCGCTCGACTCCTCTCTATCGCCTTCGCAAGCTGTCGCTCGCCACCGACAAGTCTTCCTTCCACCTCAGCTCTGTCTTCGTCGGTAATGGCAACAACAATGCCATTTCCCTTCTCCGCCGCCACTACCTTGATCTCATCGAGCTTAAGAATAAGAAGAAAAGGGAGCTCAACCCCTCACATGCTGGATCCCCTTCCCTTTTGGATAAATTTGGATCATGCCCCTGATCTTCTGAAGATTCATGATATACCTCGCATCAACCAACTCATGTACTTGTCGCCTACGTGCTCGAAGAAATTACGTAAGTGCCCCTACGAAATCTAGTAATTAAAGAAACTCTTGTTACGCTATTTCTTCTTAATTTTGTTTCAGTTTGCAATTAGACCCCTATCTTTGAGCATTACTTTGAACATCTTTTTGGATCATTTTTTATTTTAAAATTTACATGTTGTAGAACTCCTTATGCTTTATCATGGTGGATTTTCTTTGGTTCCGATGAAATGCGGTTAATTTAATATAATTGTTTTCATGAATCATTGCATATTTTACCCATTGTTTGTTGTTAATTCCTTATTAAATTAATCTTTCTCATAAAATTACCAAAAATTCGAAGTAGGTAGATTTAAGGGTGTTCTATCTTGTTCCCAAAAATCATCATGTTTGCATGCATATTGAGATCGTAATAAGTTAATTGATGATCAACATAATTGATTTTTAACAGTCTGTAACCTCAACAATTTTAGGAGTTAGAATTTTTTTTGGATAGATCCTCATTAGATATATATAGGATAATTTTAGTCCTTGAAAAAAAATTAGGTTTTTTTTATTAAAATTAATTTGCTAAAAATCACCTTGCATGCATTTTAATACCTAATTAATTCATTTTGCATCTAAAAATTCTAAAAAAATCACAGTATCTTAATTTTTCATTCATACACATTCTGATTAAGTTTCATTGAGTTTATAATTCATTTGATCGAAATTTGTTGTTTAGCCCCTAAACTTGTCAGAATTTGTATTCCATTTATTAATTGCGTAAAAAAAGTAAAAAATGCCTCACTGAAAACCTAGGTTCTAGACACCCATTAATCAACCTAAGGAGATATATGGCCTCCTTGAGTTCAATATTGGGCTTGCCCATGTAAAGTAAAAATTTGATCGCACGCTTTTAATTAGATAATTATTTAAGTGATCTTTTTGATGACTATGAATTGCCTACCAGCAATAAAATTTAATTTTAATTCCACATAATTAATAAATCATAATTCTTGGTTTTCAAATGGTGCTTGGGTATGCATGACTTAGGTTGATTTTTTGGAAAATTTAGTTTTATCTTTTCCACCCCTGGGTAGTTGAAGATATTAGAAATTACCCTTTTAATATTGTCATTTTATTATAGTATTTGGGCAATTAAGGGTTAATAAAAACCACAAATTTTAATTATTGTGTCAATTAAAGTGAATGGTCAACTTTTTTACTTGGGAAGTCCACCATGTCTGAGTATGTACGTTTGACAGACCGATAGGTTGATGACCTATTCAAGGTCTATACACTGATGAGTTGGTGTGCATACATGGGCATATGAGTATTAAGATCTATTAGATGGATCATATAGGTTCATTAAACTAAACCTGAAGATATGAGCTCACTTATGAGATATAGGGATGAAATTCCGAGCATGATATTTTCTTTTTGGAAGCTAGATTGAATTTGTAAGTATGATATATGCTTTTGGAAAGTATATAATCGATACCTATGTATTCTATATGATTTTGGAAAGTATATGATGAATATCAACTTTCAATGATCAAATGAGAAAATAGTGATAAAACCCTAAAGGAGACAATTCAAATGTGATCTAAAACCTTGGGTTTATTCTATGTCTTTCAGTATGTGGGATGTACATGTAAGGAATCCTTGAGAGTGATGTGATCATAAACAATTATATAATAGTGAAACTTCCATTCAGAGGAAGTGACGAAACAGTTCAAAAACAGTCTCGCGACTCGAAATAAATATCGATATTGGTTGACATTTATTGATGATCATTCACGATACATGTTTATCTTCCTGCTACATCATAAATCTGAAACCTTTGAAAAGTTCAAACAGTTCAAGGCTTTGGTTGAGAACCAAACCGATAGGAATATTAAACGAATTCGATATGGCCAAGGTTGGGAGTACCTCTCAGATGAATTCAAGGAATACCTTAAAAAGAATGAAATTGTCTCCAATCTCACTCCTCCTGGAACCCCCAACTTAATGGTGTTGCTGAAAGACGCAACAGGACTATCATGGACATGGTCTGTTCAATGATGAGTAAAGCACATATACCTCTTAGTTTCTGGGGATATGCAGTAGAGACTGCAATATATATCCTAAACAAGATTCCTAGCAAATCTGTGCCCAAGACTCCTCATGAGATCTGCTATGGAACCAAACATAGTGTTAATCACTTGAGGGTTTGGGGTTGCTTGGTCCATGCAAAGAACGTGGATGCAAGTAAGCTGGAATCTCTCTCTCTCTTGAGTGTTACTTTATTGGGTATGTTAAAGATGGTATTGGATACCAGCTTTATGATCCTGAGACCCATAAATTTTCGTTTCTAGAGATGTAAAATTTCTGGAGAATGACTTCCTTAAAGGTCAAGACAAAAATGAAGCTAAAGAACTCATTGAATCCCCTGAGGATTCTGACTTCCTGAACCAGAATTGATGAGATGAATAAAGATGAACTCCCATACCTCTTCGGAGGAGTTCGAGGGTGGTCGCACCACCTGAAAGGTATGGATTCCATGTGTCAGGTGAAACTGACAATGATCCTACTTCATTTGATGAAGCACTCGCAGATCATGGCATGGATAGATGGATGCTAGCAATGAAGTCAGAGATTGACTACATGCATAAGAATGGTGTATGGACCCTAGAGGATCCACCTGAAGGGGTAAAACCCATGGCTAGATGCTCCTATGCATCAGCCGTAGGAAGCTTAATGTACGCCATGTGTACTAGGCCAGGTGTCTGCCATGCAGTGGGAGTGGTAAGTCATTACCAATCCTGCTATGGAGAGCAACACTGGAATGCAGTGAAGAACATATTCAAATATCTAAGACGAATGCAAGATTACATCTTGGTCTATGGAGATGGTGATCTCCATGTCTTGGGATACACAGATTCAGACTTCCCGTTGGATATTGAGACTGAAGTCGACATCATGGTTTGTGTTCCTATTGAACGGTGGTGCTATGAGCTGGAGAAGGAAGAAGCAGGACACTACAACATATTCAACAACAGAAGCTGAATATATTTCCGCATCAGATGCTGCAAAGGAGGTGGTGTGGTTGTGCAATTTCATCCTGGAGCTTAACGTAGTTTCCTTTGATACTCCCATCCCATTACTCTACGATAACACGTGAGCCATTGCCCAGACGAAGGAACCCAGATAGGGTTGCTAATTGAATTGAATCATTCGAATTCGATTAGGATTCGTTCGATAAAAATTCGAGAAAAGTTCGATTTGAAATCAAATGAACTGAATTTGAATTTAAGTTTTGGATTCGATTCCAAAATGAATCGAATATGAATTCACTTGGATTCGTTCGATAACAATTCGATTCGATTCGATACACACACATATATGATATAGTATGAAGCATTATATTTGTAAATAACTGTAGTATATATTTTGTAAAATCCGCACACGTGATACACAACTTACTATAATAAATAAAAATTTTCATCATCTTATTCTAAACATCCCAATTTTGGGATGCACATTGCATACACCATACCCCCTCTTTACTCCTTCAAATTCTCTCTCTCTCCCTCCCCTCGTCACACATGAGAAAAAAATCCTAACATTTGCTTCTGCTCTCCAACACCACCATCTCTAACCTCTCGCTCCTGCTCGCTCTCTCTAATGATGCCAGCTCCAGCTTCTCACTCCTACTCGCTCTCTCCAACGTCGTTGGCTCTGTTCTCCTGATCTTGCTCACTGCCACCACTGACAACAACACCTTCCCAGTAGCCAACTCCACCACCAGCTCTCGCTCTCCCCCGCCATCGACAACGACACCGGTTTTAGACTTATCAACATCGCCAGCATCTCTCCATCACCTCCACAGCTACTGATATCACCATACACCACCTTCACCCTAAAATCTTAAGATTTAGGTTAACCTAAATAATTTATGTGATTCTAAAATACATTATCTGCAAACAAAAACATACTAAATTTTAAAAACCATCTCGAGGTCATAGATTTCAAATTTCTAATAATCAATTCCTTAATCACACTCTTAATCCTCCCATCCATCACAATATCAATATCTTATGATAAGGGCAACCAAGCATTTGAATACAAATAATATCTTAGAGACAATTATGGTATGAATAGATTTCATGGATTTCAAGCTTTCCCTAAATGGCTAAATGTGCAAAAGATCATAGTTGCAACTATATTCCATTTCTCATCAAGATTACAAAGGGACTCAGTTATCGAGAAGGAAATATTATCATAATCTTTGATAAGCCCAACTATGCCCCCATAAGAGTGCATTAAAATGAGGTAAGCATGAAATGTTCATGCTTGATGTAGAAAAATGTTATGTATTAGTAAATCGAAGATCAGAGCCATATCAACTGAGTTCTTAGTCCGTTTTACCAGTTTTTATACACCTCGAATGTTGGATTCAGCTCCATAAGTCAATTCACATCGACCTTTTATGGTTATGATGGAATTTAGTGACTTTTTTCTCAGATATTATGGAGATAGGTTACAATGGGATGGAAGATTCTTCAGAGAAACATGGAACACAATCTTCTGCTTATTGTTTAAGACATGTATATATATTAATCTATTTCTTGTATTTCTATATTGGTATGGGATTTAAAATATAGTTTTGAGTATGTGAAGAAATAGAAAAAATCAATTCCAGGAATAATTAATAAGATTGATAGAAAGAAAAGATCAATGGTTTATGAATCATTTACCAAAGATAATGAGAAAGTTGGTGGAGTGCCAGTTGAAAGGTGGAGATGCATTGATTGAATTTCATCATAGGTACAAAAAGAAAATATCAATGGTTTATCAAGATGTCAATAATTAATTTTTCTTTATATAATCAACTCACCGTAGGTACAAAAAGAGCAAATGAGGATTGCAAAAGACATACACGAAAAACAAAATTTAGGTACTTTAATGCAATTTATATTATCTTTTGAATTTGACCATTTATGTTAAAAGTTTTTTATTTATCTCAATTTGTTTTTCACAAATTTGTATCACAAAATCTATTCAATTCTTTGAACTTAAAATATTAATAATTTAAATTTTTTATTATTAGTTACATTATTAAATAAAATTATAATTTGATATAAAATGAATCGAATTTGAATATTCGAAACTCCGAACGAATTGAATTTGAATTTAGATCAGAAATTCGTTTAATATTCGATTCGAATTCGGATTTGAAAATTTTATAATGAATTGAATCTGAATCTAAGGTAGATTCGAATGTATTCGATTCGATTAGCACCCCTAAACCCAGATGGCATCAAAAGACCAAGCACGTGGGAAGGAAATATCACATCATTTGAGAGATTCAAAGGCATGGTGATATCAGCATCACCAAGGTGTCCTCTGCCGACAATGTTGATGATCCTCTTACCAAAGGTTTTAGACAAACATGTAATGAGTATGGGTTTAAGGATTGTTCCTGAATGGTTCTGAGGGCTATTGGGAGATTGTTAGCCATGTGAACCCAAGGTGAACAATTCCTACAAAAAATGTTATTGTAATAAATGTTTTATCCATAAATTTTATTGATTAATTTTCACCCCCTGTCTGATATTAAATGAATGAATTCATTATAAAGTACATATGTACAATAAGGGTTATGTACCATGTCCATCTAAATTATCATACAGCTGTTGATTCAATAATATAATCATAGAGTGTGGTTTTTAGATGAATATATGATGACTTAGATTGAAGACTCATCAAGCACCGTCAAATGATTATTAAGAGATTATCTCCATTATGAGTAGGTGATGGCAGTCCTTTCTCATTTAGGATGATATCTGACCGACCTCTTGATGCAGGTCCTCTGCATAGGAATAGAGATTCAGAGGTGTCAGATTAGTTTGGTCAACGAGTTGACTTAATGAGATTGAGATAACCAAAGTCCTATATCGTATACTGTAGCGATAAAGGCACACATCCTCTGATCAGAGAAATATGTGTTGTTATATGTTTGAGTGTGTACATTTGGCAGATCAATAGGTTGATCTCCTAACCAAGGTCTATACACCGACACGCTGGTATGCATGCAAGGGCATATGAGTAATACGATCTCGCAAAGGGATTATACATGTTCACTTGTGAACTGGAAGACATGAGCTCACTCATGAGGTATTGGGACCAAATTCCGTTCATGGTCATCATGCTTCGAAAGCATGATAAGAATTTGAAGGTATGATATATGCTTTTAGAAAGCATATGATCGATACCAAATCCCAAATGACCAAGAATGAGAAACTTGATTATCAAACATGAAGATGACAGTGTAAAATTGATCTATATCTTCATGTTGATCATAGGTCTTCTAGTATGCAGGATGTACAGGTACTAGGAATACCTGATGGTGATGTGATCTTAAACAATTGTATAACCATGATGCTTCCATTCCGATGGAGTGATGAAACAGTTCTAGATTTTAGTGACTTCTCTTAGTGGAAAAGTAATCTGATCTTGGTCTAAGTGTTGGGCATTGATTTAAATAGGATTCAGATGCAATGAGAAGATTGGACTTAGGGTCTTGATTTAACCAAGCATCTATGAGAGGTCCATGAGATCTGGATTTAAGATATGATATCAATATCCAAGTCACCATACGTGGTACAATACAATCGCTCTGTCCTTATCTCCAAGTAATTGCGAAGAAAGCGCATTATTCTTGAAAGAGTTCAAGAATAATTCCAAAGTTGAATTCTGACTAAGCATTGAGAAATGGATAATGAAATACAATTTAATTATCATAAATAATATGAATTTGATTTACATTATATGAATGCTTGAGAATGATTATCCAATAATTAAAATATACTTAATTATTGTAGCTATGGATAATGAGGATATCACTATCCAATTATCCATGTATATTATAAATGTGATTTATAATATATCACAGAGAAACTTTTGTGATTTATATTGGTTGATTAATTGTTAATGTGGATTGGATTCACATTAAATAAATAATTGAAAATATAATTACATTTTTTTGGGTTATGAATGGGATTCACATAATTTCAATAGCTTGATTGAAAATTTTCACAAGATAATTTCGAAAATATATTTTTGTGGAAAATATCTTCGACAAGAGATCAGGAGATATTATGAGATAATGAGATCTCATGATAATTAGAGGAGATAGACCCATTGCTCTCAAGAGGAGTGGATAGCCACTACTCTCCATGTAAGGAGGAGTAACTGTACCCCCTCTTTTAGGAAAAGAGGTTAGTCTTCTCATTATCCTATCTCTAGTCAAAGGTGATTTAATTTGAAATTAATTATATTGATTTATCAATATAAATTAATTTAAGTTAAATAATTTGTTGTTGTGTATTGTACAACAGCATCTTAGCCATTGAAAGAAACACAAATCAATCTCATCCGTTGATTGTGTTGTCATGGATTGGGATCAGCAGACTCCCAAAACCCTATATAAGAAGAGGCAACTTGTGATATTCGTGTTACTCAATCTCGACGAAGTCTCTCACTCTCATTCTCACACACACACACACTCTCTCATCTTGGGTGGTCGTCCACTCTCATGGAGAGAAGGTCATCTTCATCGTCGCCTTGCCATTATCCTCCGCTTCAATGATTATTGGCTCTCCGTCTTCTTTGCTGCGTGGCGCTCGTGAAGAAGGCGTTCGATCTCATGAGACGAGATCAGGAGATCCATTTCTTGGGCCATAAACCTAGATTATGAGAAGCACGCGACTCATCCCCACGCTCGCAAGCATCTCCTTCGACGGATCGGACTTGTGACATGAAGTCTCTTCCTTTAGCGACTAGATTGCAACCACACTCCAAGAGGTATTCTTATATCTTTGTTGTGGTTAGATGAAAAGATCTAAGAAATGTTCATGGATCATGTGTTTTCATCATTTTTAAAAATTTTAAAATTCACTACACCGAGCAACTAGTACGAGTAGTCGCTCATGATCGTATATGATACGATCATCATACTTCCGTAATGCGCTTGAGGATTTATCAACATCCTTCACGCAGTCGTCGCAATGCCCTTGTGCTTTCAGATCGACTGCTCATGGATCTCCTCCATATTTGATGCTTCTTGCTCGTGAAGAAGGGGTCGAATTTTGTGATATGAAATCAGGAGACTCCTTGATTGGATCATCAACTTAGATTGCATGAAGCACACATCTCATACACGTGCATGCAAGTGCAACCTTCATAGCATCAGACTTGAGACGTGAGGTCTCTTACTTTAGAGATAAGGTATCATAAACATGCTTAAAGACATTCCTATAAGTCGTTTGTGATATTGAAGAAATAATTTGAGAAGTGTTCTCGAATCATGTGATTTCATCTACTTAAAAATTTTAATTTATGTTGCCCGATGTAACTAGTATGACTAGTAGCCCCAAGTCGTTGTGATGCAACCTACTCTCTTTTGTTATGTTCTAAGGCCCAAAACCTAACCTTCAAGTGGTAGTATAGACTTGTTCAAAGGCTTTGGAACCCTAAGGGAATAAGGTTTTGCATATTAGTTGCTTGTGGACTCGTGGTTTGTACATATGATACATGTTTTGAATTTTTTTTGCTAAAATAAAAAGGCCCTATTTGTGAACTTCTTGGATGTGTTTTCTAGATAATAAAATGTATTTCAAATTTCTAAATATGTCCCTAAAATAGTATCCAATTATTGGCTCCAAAAGTGCATGGATTAAAATTTGAAAAGTTCCAGCAGTGAAATTGTTTTTGCATGTGGTCACGGATCTGTAAGAAATTAATTTTTGTATGTAGTCACGGATATGTAAGAAATTAATTTTTGCTTAGTGTTTACCTACCATGAAGCGTGAAATAAACACCTTAACTAAGTAGATAATTAGACTATCAAACCGGTGGAATTTCTTTCATGTGATTCAGACTCTATTTGCCCTATATATTCCATAATTAGTGGAGATGGGTAGGATGATGATTGGATCTTCAAAATCTCTTTTGTAATATGTTTATCATTCAATGAAAATAAATGAAATTATGAATATTTACATATTATTTTGATGCTTTATATTTTTAAAAATATTTGACTAAACATCAACGTCCATTGAATGTGAGTTTCATGACAAAAACACTAGTTTATCCTACAACAGTTGTAGGACAACTTTTACAAGCAAAATCAAGAACATGTTTGCTTGATATGATTAGAAATTTAGGATATTAAAAAGTATTTTAAGATGCCTAATATTTCTGAGTGATTACTATATATACATATCATGACAGTCATTAAGAGCATGTAATCAATATAATCTCAGTACAATTTGTACCAATTTTGTTGTCTTGAATTAATTCGGTGATGGTATCTAGGCCGGAGATATGCTAATGGGTTACTTAATTGGTACCTTGCACCGTAGTAGGAGCACTCCCTCTTTGCACAATCTGTCCAACCTACCTTGATCAGTTTCAAGGATGGGTAGCTGATGGAAGGGATTTCGACAGAGGATCCTAATGCCTGATCTTGGAGGGTTTGCGGTGCTTGAGAAGTCGGGTCTGACAATCACTTTATCGATTGCTCTCATAGTACTCAGATCGTATCTCAATCTCTCATAAAAAATTAACCCACAGTGATAATTAAATAGTTATATAAGTATACATATATAATATGTATAATATAAGTATTATATAGGATATAAGTATATTATATATAATCAGAAAAATACCATTACGCATAATCTTTTTTTATTTTTAAGGGGTTTTAATATTTTTAGGAATTTATAAATATTATAAAAACTTGTAAGTAATATACAATAATTATATATAAGCTATATATAAGATTTTATATTTATAAATATAACTATATACAATAATAATAATAAAATCAAATGTTTATGGGTTTGTAATGTTTTTTTTCTTTTTTTTGGTAATTTTCTTATAATTATTTCATAATGTTTTTTAAATCAATTAAAAACATCAAAACGAGGGCTTTTAATACTAAACCAAATTAATTTGGAATTTTTAAATAGATATTTCTCAAAATTTCTAAAACTATTTTATTTTTAACATACAATATATAATATAGATAAAATTCAACTAATATTTTGGGTTTTAAATAAATTTTAATGATTTTTATAAGGTTTTTGGGGATTAATTTTTAGTGTTTTTCTTTTTTCATTTTTAATGATTTTCAATCTAGAGTTGCAAAATACAATAATTAAGATACTCTAATTTTTTGAATTTTTAAAAGTGATTTTGTATTTTTTTGTGTTTTTAAATAAAAATTAGATAGAATGCATTGTTTTTTATTTTTAAAAATAAATAAATATTTTTTGTTGCCTTAAGGAAAATATATGTGATTTGAAATAGTTTCAAGCACTTAAATTTTTTTCTATACTTTTTAGATGTAAAATGTTGTTTTAAATAATCAAAATACCATAAATAAAATTACATGAACTATGGGGACCTAAATGAAATTTAAAAAAACTTGCAATGATTCTATGTCCCCTAATAAATCCAGGGAAATACTTGCACCAATCCCTTAATATTCGATGATAAATGTGCTTGTAGGGGTATATTTGCAGTATCCAAAAAGTTACAGGTTCTGAATTCAAATTTCCCCAAAAATATATCATTGATATATAAATTTCTTGGACTAAACAATAACACAAACCTTGAGAGATATGGTGAAAAATGTCTTGCCCCTCATGTATATGTACACGTGAGGTGACGTGGACTGGACCAAAATGCAAATAATATAAAGGTCGAATTTGAAATGCAAACATTACGAAACTTTGAATTGCAGATGAATGTTTTAGACTAAAAATAAAATACAAAATGTGTGGGGGAAAGATGCAAAATACCCATTGCAAGCTGAGGAATGACCGAGGCTTGTACACTTTCCACACTCGTGCTCTGGACGGCTGATGGATGTTCACGTGGGACGGGATGGATAAGATCTAACGACTGGATTTGACAGTGATGGGAACCTTCATCTAATAGTTGTCCTCCTAACTGGAGGGGGCGTGGATCCAACAGTCACTACTTATCCCCAAGAACAAGGAAAAACAACTGAACAATGGAGCTTCGATCCACGATTCCTCCCCCCTCCAAGCTCCTCTGACACTGCTCGGGTATCTACTCATACCTGATGACTGTCCACAGTAGCTGGTGGCATCAAAAAGGTTCAGGACCCATTGGTGGTGTCCTGGTAAGTTGGAGAAGCCCAAACCTCTTGGGAACCTTGTCCAGGTGCGGATGACCCTCACATGGGTTCTTCAGAAGTTGCAAACAACATTAGAAGAATGGTTGCATAAGGTGAAAGGTCATGGCCCTTCTTTGGTGGATATTGAGACAAAAATGAGGGGAAGCATATGGGTCAAACGAAGCGGTGAAGATGGAACTCGGATTCTCTTGATCTATGCAAGATCAAGTGGGAAAGAGAGGAAATTGTGAGGAGAAGCGAGTGAGGAAAGAGAAGGGGGAAGTGAGTTAGAACAGGGTGTGGTACTAGCAGAACGAAGGTCGAAGCTCGAGAGCTCCGACAAACCAAGATCTCAATTTTACGTTAAAGTTACTGAATAAACATAAAATAAGAGATAGAAAATGATAACTAAGGCTAACATCTACCTAATTCAAGCAAGAAAAGTTTAGCTCGTACATGAGAATAGGGAGCTGGTACCTCACTAGAGAAGCTTCGACGTGACGTGGATCGCTTCCAAGATTCTACCCTTTTATGCCCTGCAAACTTACAAGGAGCAAGTTGTCACCTTGCTCGACTTAATATGGAAAGAATTTGAGAGTTTAGGGAGACCAAGAAGGATTAAAATTCAAATGGAGGAGGAGGATGGGTATATGTTCAAGGTGATGTTTGACTGTGGCTCCATCTCGATTTAGCAATCCATTGATTGGGGAGAGGTGTACGCATGAAAGAGATTTGATCAAAGTATAAAAGTTAAAAAGGAATTGTGCCAAGAAGATGCAAACCTCGGTCATGAAAACGACGAGAAATGAGGGTACCAACGTCTGACACACGCAGACTTAGGAGGGGTGGGGAGTTGACCGAGGTCAACTCTAACCCTCTCCCCTATTATCCACATAGGTGTATAAGAGGACAAAAACCAGGAAAATGAATAAATAATTCCAAATAAAATAATTAATAATTTAATTAAATAAAACTCAAAATATTAAAATCATTTAATATTTTATGTAGTATTTCATTATGATTTTTATTTATTTTACACATTAATTTATTAGGTGTTAATTTTTAAATGTATAATTATAGGTATATTTACCTATATATCATATTTATTTCTATTTTATTTTTATTATTTTATGTACATAATTTTTATATTTATACTTATTTAAATATATATACACAAATTTTTATTTTATTTTTCTGAAGTTATTTATGTTTTTAAATAATTAGGTATAAGTATAGCATATGTATACTTTACCTATATATTAAATTATAAATTTATTTTATTTTATGTTGATGGTTTTAATTTAATTTTATTATATAAATATATTTTAAACAATGTTTAAAACATTATAAAAATATGAGAAAATGAAAAATATAGAGAATCAATAAGTTGATTAGTTTATACATGTATATTGCACAATAAGGGTCTAAAAGCCAACTTTTGCATCTTAACTCCAAATTTAATAAACCACCTTTATTAATTAGATAATTTAATTTTATGAGCAATAGAGCGAGTTTGCATAATTATGATCTTGTATGGAGAAGATACATGTTTGGGAAGTTTTCTTTGCAATTTTTTATTCTATACATCTCCGTCACACTATACATTATTTTTAAATAGAATAAATTATATATATTTCTTTATATTTTAATGTACAATTTTTATGTTCAAAGTTTATTGATTTGATGTCTAAGACCCTTTCCTTGCGTCCCCCACCTGAACCCCTCTTAAGAATACCAAGACTTCTCGAATTAGTTCTACGATGGAAGCTTGAAACCTACCCCCGGGGACAAATCTTTCATTCACTCCTGTCATTAGAAAGATAATTTAATTTAGAATACGATGGAAGTGAGTTTGGTTCAATCTGAGTTCAAATGGAGCCGAGATTGATCTTTCAATTATCGCTTAATGGATTTTTCCAGATGTGGTTACTTTTATTATATACATGATTTCATTGTGCAATTATTTTTATTATTTAGCCAACATTTTTTACAATGTTTGTTTTAAAAATTATTTTATTTAAAGTCAATTTATATACAAATAAAATAATGTTAGTTTATACTGATATACACTATAAGTGAGAAGTATTTACATCACACATTTTGGGGTTTTTTTATTAAGGACCCTATCTCTCCCTACTTTATTCCTGTCAATCAGTGTTGGACATGCAAGCCCACGGCGAGCCATTATGTAGTAAATGTTATTGCGAATATCATTCCCTGATCTGAAATGAAGAATAAATAATTTGCATGATAGGTCCCTTGGTACAAATATGGTTATGTACCATGGCCATCTTAGTGATCATACAACTGTTGATTCAATAATTGAGTCATAGAGGTTGGTGCTTAGATGAATATCTAAAGATAGATTGAGGACTCATCGAGCACCGTCAAATGATTATTAAAAGTTGATCTCCAACCTGAGTAGGAGATGACAATCCTTTCTCAGTTAGGCTGATATCTGACCGACCTCTTGATGCAGGTCCTCTGCATAGGAATAGAGATTCAGAGGTGTTAGATTTGTTAGGTCAAAGAGTTGACTTAACGAGATCGAGATAACCAAAGTCCTATGTCGTAAGCTGTCACGATATGGGCACACATTCTCTGATCGAAGATAGATGTGTTACTATATTCCTGAGTATGTACATTTGGCATACCAATAGGTTGATGACCTAATCAAGGTCTATACACCGACGCGCTGGTGTGCATACAAGGGCATATAAGTAATACGATCTCTCAAAGGGATCATACATGTTCAGTTACTAAATCGGAAAACACGAGCTCACTCATGAGATATTGGGAAGAATCAAACTCCGTGCATGGTCATCTTGCTTTGGAAGCTTGACTGAATTTGTATGTTTGATATATACGTTTGGAAAGTATATGATCAAGACCTTTGTATGATATATGATTTTGGAAAGTATATGATCGATACCAACTCACAATGATCAAATGAGAAACTTACTGATAAAACCATGAAGTAGACAGTGTAAGATTGATCTAATACTTCAATTTTATTCCAAGTCTTCCAGTATACATGATGTACAGGTATTGGAAATACCTGATGGTGATGTGATCATAAACGATTGTATAACCATGACGCTTTATGACTCCTCTCAGTAGAGAGGTAATCTGATCTTGGTTCAAATGTTGTATATTGATCTGAATGTAATTCTGCATTGGGAAGATTATATTTGCGGTCTTGATTTACTCAAGCATCTATGGGAGGCTCGAGATCTGGATTTGATATTTGATCTCAATATCCAAGTCACTATACGTGGAACAATACAATCGCTATATCCTTATCTCCAAGTATCTGAGCATTGAGAAAATTGATAATTAAATATGATTTAATTATCATGAGTAATATGAATTTTATTCATATTATAAAGAGAGTTATCTAAGATAATTAAATGTAATTTAATTATCAAAGATGTGAATAATGTGTGTGCGATTCATATTATTTGGGCACATGAGAATAGAGAGCCACGATGATTAAATGTAATTTAATTATCATGGATTTGAATAATGTGGATAGCACTATCCATATTAATCATATATATTATAAATGTGATTTATAATATATAAGAGAGAGCTATTTGTAATTTACATTTATTAAATAAAATGTTGATGTGAATTGGATTCACATTGGACATTAAGTTGAAAATGTAATTTACATTTTATTTTGGGTTGTGAATGTGATTCACAATTTTCCGATGGCAATTGCAATATTTACAAAATAATTATGATCTATTTTTGTAGAATAATTTAAAACAAGTGTTGTTGTAAATCTTGGAGATTTCCATGGAATAATGCAATCTCATGAGATTATATGAGATTGCCACCAAATCCCATATTATGAAAGGAGGCAATTTTCATTCCATAAATCTCCATGGTTGATTGATTTAATTTAAAAATAAATAATATTGATTTATAAATATATATTTAATCTATATTAAATTATTTGTTGTTAATTTTTTTACCAACAACTCAGCCATGGCCGGTCCCAAGCTCGGGTAAATGAGGAGGGTTGTGTTAGGTAGCCGATAGCCAGCGTAAAACAGTCAGAGACAATTTGCTAAATAGTACTTTTTTCTAAAAAAACTATTTAAGAAGTTGCCGCTTGACAGTCGGATCTTTTCAGCATGGATTTAAGCAAACATACCATGGACATGTGCAGAGAATGAATGTAGCAGAAATGAAAATGCTTAGGTGGATGTGTAGACACACACGTAAATATCGGATTCGGAATGATGCAATCAGAAAGAAAGTTGGCGTAGCTTCGATCGAGGATAAGATGCGAGAAAATCGCTTAAGATGGTTTGGACATTTGCAAAGAAGGTCAGCTGATGCACCAGTTAGGAGATGCGAGTGTTGGGATGTTGAGCCGGCTAAGAGAGGGCGAGGACAGCCCAAGAAGTGTTGGAAAGAGACCATACGAAGGGATCTTAGTTTTGTGGATGTAAGCCTGGGATTGTCCCAAGATAGATCTAAATGGAGGTGAAGAATCTATGTAGTCGACCCTACTTAATTGTGGGAAAGGGCTTTGTTGTTGTTGTTGTTGTTGTTTTTTTACCAACAAAATCTTGGCCATTAAAAGAAACACAAATCAATGTAAGCCATTGGATTTGTGTTGTCCCATGGATTGAGATCAATGGATCCCAAAATATTATAAAATGATAGGAACCCCTTGCTCTTATTGGTTACAACAATGCATGAGCCATAACTCTCTCTCTCTCTCTCTCTCTCTCTCTCTTTCCTTCTACACGCCCACTCTCTCTTTCTCATGTGGTCATCCACCATGGATGTCCTATAGATATTCTCCATCGCTGCAATGTCGTCGTTATGCTGCCCGATCATTTACTTGTGGATCTCCGTCTACTTCGGTGTGCCTTGCTCGTGAAGAAGACGTTATATCTCGTTTGTCGAGATCAGGAGATCCTGGCTTAGATTATCAACATGGATTGCGAGAAGCACGCATCTCATCCACGCGCTCGCAAGCGTCTCCTCCGTCGGATCGAACTTGAGCAGGAGGTCTCTTTGTTTAGAGACTCGATCGCAACCACGCTTCAAGAGGTAATCCTATTACTTGTTTGTGGTTTAAATGAAACGATTCGAGAAGTGTTCTTGGATCATGTGGTTTCGTTACAAGAAAAATTTTAATTTCCGCTGCATCGAGCGACTATTGCAATTAATCGCTTCTGATCGCATACGATGCGATACTCACGCTTTCGTGATGCACTTAATCATCTTACCATATCCTTCAATCAGGTCAAGTCTTGACCTTCTCTCAGGGTTTGGGTCAGCATGTATCTATTACATATATACAGTCTTCTTTTCTTTTCTTTATTTTTCCTTTCTTTCTTTACTTATTTATTCTAGGTTGAAATAATATGCAAATACACAATATTTACATACGGATGCAAGTTAGTAAGAATATGAAGTTAGTATTATGTACATGAGTTTTATAAGGGATTTTAAGATAAAATAAATGAATAAAGATGATGAATCGCATATTCATCACTCCTCTGAGCTCCTCTGATGCTGCTTTGGTGCTCTACTCGTGCCTGGCGACTATCTGCAGTTGTTGGTGGTGTTGCAGGACCCATTGGGGGTCCTAGTAGGTCAGAGAAGCTTGGAGCTCCTGGGAGCCTCATCCAGGTGCAAGTAACCCTCAAATGGATCCTTTAGGACCTAGAAAAACATCCAAAGAATGGTTGTACCAGAGTTAAGGGTCATGTCCCTTATTTATTGAAAGTTGAGTAAAAAATGAGGTGAAGCAGGTGGATCCGGTGAAGTAACGGAGATGGACCTCGGATTCACTTAATCCATGCAGGATCAAGGGGGAAAGAGTGGAAATCGTATGGAGCAGCGCATGAGGAATGAGAAGGGGGATAAAGTGAGTCAGAATGGGGTGTAAAACGGGTGCAATGAAGGGTGGAGTTCATGAGGTCCAACGAGCTAAGTTCTCAATTTTACGCTAAATCTACCTAAAATAAGCAAGAAAAGTTCAGCTCGTATATGAGAACATGAAGGTGGTACCTCATTGGCAGAGCTCTAACATGGTGTGGATCGCTTCAAGAATTACCCTTTAGTGCACTTCAAACTCACAAGGAGAAAGTTGTCACCTTGCTCGACTTGGTTTGTAGGGAATTTGAGGGTTTAGGGAGACCTAGAAGGATTAAAAATCAAATAGAGGAGGATGAGTAAATGTACAAGGTGGTGTTTTACTGATGTTCATACTCGATCATCGATCCATTGATCGAGGAGAGGTGTGCTCATGAAACAACATTGATCGAGGATGCAAATTTAATACGACATTGTGCCAAGAATATGCAAACCTTGGTCATGAAAATGGTAAGAAATGAGGGTACCAATGTCTGATGGGCACAAGCCTATGGGGGGTGGGGACTCCGTAATTGTCCACGTATGCGTAAAAGAGGATGGAAATCAGGAAAAAGAAAAGTAATTCTAAATAAAATAATCAATGATTTATTTAATTAAATAAAACTAAAAAAACATGTTTATTTTTACCTAGTATTTATTATGATTTTTATTTATTTTTACAAGTAAAGTTATCAGATGTTAATTTTTACATGTATAATTATAGATACATTTACCTATATATGTTGTATTTTATTTTTATTTTGTATTTTATATTTATCATTTTATGTATGTATTTTTTATATTTATAACTTACTTAAATTTGTCTGTACATATTTTTATTTTATTTTTCTGAGATTATTTATGTTTTTAAATAATTACTTATATGTATAAAATATTTATTTTTTACATATATATTACATTATAATTGTTATTTTATTTTTGATGGTTTTATTTTAATTTTATTATGTACATATATTTAAAATAATTTTTTCAACTTATAAAATATAAAAAATGAAAAATATTAAGAATAGATAAATTGATTATTTTGTACATGTAATTGCTCAATGAGGGTCCAAAAACCAACTTTTGCATATTAATTCCAAATTTAATAAAACCTCCTTCATTAGATAGATAATTTAATCTTATCAACAATAAAGGTTAGTTTGGTGAGCTTTGAGCTTGTATGGAGAAGATACAAGCCTTGGAAGTTTTCTTTGCAGCTTTTTATTCTATGTCTTGGGCAAACTGTGCATTACTTTTAAATGATATAAATTTTATATTTGTCTTTGTATTTTTATGTACAACTTTCATGTTCATAGTTTATTGATTTGATTTATAAAATAGGAACATAAAATAGGTACCAAAACACATTTATTGAAGAATAAAAATTTCGGTTTCTATGTACTTTTTGGCCCTTATCCCCTACTACTTTATTCCTTGTTGACTAATTCATCATTATGACTGGGTCTCGGGATTTAGGGTCATTCAATACCTCTGATATTTTATTTCTTTTTCTTTTCTTTCCTTTAATCTTTTATTTTGACATTAACTCTATTTACAATATAAGTAATGAGTGTCATTTATGCAATTTATTTTCGTTTACATGCATTTAACAAGGGATTTAAGGTTAAAATGAAAGAATAAAGATGATAAAAATTCCTCAGTGGAATGAGAAGTCTCTACAGACTTTAATAAACTAACTGAAATAATAGATCTGTACAAGTGTGAGGGTGTATACTATATAATAATATCAAGCGAACCCTAATTTTTGGTTTTTGGAATTGGAATGGTGATTAATTCAATATGATTAAATTAATTAGATCCAATTAAAATAAACACTCCATTATGAACGGAGATGTAATTTCCTTGGAAGAATCAATTATAATGAATATGATTCATAATGACTAATTAAAATTTGAATGGGATCTGTAGGATCATATATATGACATCCATGGTCTCCCGTCAAGGTGAAGGATTCCATCTTCATGGATTCTATGTTGGAGACGCTTATCCGAAGTGATAGCTCTTGCACACAAGTGCAAACATATCGGCTCTTTGTCTCTCGAAAGAGTAATGTCGTATGTGTAGTGACCTTAATATTGGTTCCCCGTATTATTGAGGCAATATTGGATTGCACATATTGAGTTATATTCTGGTTGATGGTTTATTCAATTTACAACGGATCAACATCATCTTAGGGGTGGTAGTCTCGAGTGTTAAAATTCGAATTGGGAATTGCAAGTTGAACTTGCAAGGAGGAATGTGTTTCCGATTCTTTTTATATGAGTTGTGGTTTCTCATATTATTGGGATGTAATAATGGTAGAAAGGAGATCCCGGATATTAATAATGATATATTACTAAATATATCTCTTACTTTGAAAGGAAATAAGGGAATGAACTTTTGGAATTTCAAAGGCAAAATAATTTTGATTTAAAATAAGAATAACCTTTATTAAAGATATAAATGTGTGCAAATTATCTTATTTTAGATAACCTTCATTAAATACACTCAAATTTATACTCAATCATAACCAGTATCATGGATTGCATCCATGATAGAGATGTAGTACTTGAGGTTGGAAGCATAATGTATGTGGTTGCAATGTGCAAGTTTCCTCATATTATGAGGATTGACAATTAAATAGACAATTTGACAACATTCTAGGGTCTATGTGTCTCTTAAGTATTGGTCTCTTAACGAGTGTGCTTTGATAGTAACATGTCAGTGATAATCGTAATTGTCAAGATCATTCTTAAAAACTGAAAAGATGTTTTGGCAATCATATGTGCTCTCAATATTTAATCATGAATGACATGGTTCACTACATTATATAGAAAGGTGGCTCGATAAAAAATGATGTGCTCAAAAGGTTTGAGTTGAAGGATATGGTAAGATTCTTAAGCATATCACGGAAGCGTGAGGATCACATTGTATGCAATTGGGAGCAACTAGTTACAGTAGTTGCTCGAGGCAACACAATTTAAAAATTTTAATGCAATGAAATCATATGATCCAAGAACACTTCTTGAATCATTTCATCAGAACCACAAATAAGTATTAGAGGTTTGCATGTTGAAGCGTGGTTGCGATCAAATCTCTAAACGAAGAGGCCTCCTGCCTCAAGTTCGACCCAATGGAGGAAACTCTTGTAAGCGCATTGATGAGATGTGTGCTCTTTGCAATCCATGTTTATGATCAAAGTAGTGAATATCTCTATCTCATCACACAATATCCATCTTTTTTCTCACAAGCAAGGCACATCGAAGGAGACAGGGATCCACGAGCAAACAACCCGCAACATAACGACGATGTTGCGCCGATGGCGACTTTCTCTCTAGAGATAGAGAGGATGACCATCGAAGGGAGAGAGGGACTTGGCATGTAGAGAGAGAAGGAGAGAGACAATAATCTTATGTCTCATGAAAATCAGGGGGTGTCTCTTCTTATATATAAAAAAATTTCGGGATCTATTGATTTCAATCCATGTGCACACAAATCCATTGGATGAGATTGATTTCTGTTTCTTTCAATCGCCATGATGTTGTTGTAAAAACACAACAATAATTAATTTAATTCAAATTATTATATATTGATAAATCAATATAAATTAATTTCAGATCAAATCAATTGACTAGTCTTGGAAATAATGAGAAGATTGACCACATCCCCTAAAAAGGGAGGGGACAGTCACCCTTTTGAGATGGAATGGGTTTGTCTCCTCAATATCTCATGAGATCTAATTATCTCATGAGATATCATTACCTCATGATATCTCCAAGATATATGACAACATTTGTTATAAATTATTTCACAAAAAATAACTCATAACTATCTTGTGAATACTGCAATCATGCCATTAGAAAAATGTGAATCACATCCATATCCCAAAACAAAATGTAACTTATATTTTCAATTAATCATCCAATGTGAATCAAATTCACATCAATAATTAATTAACAAATATAAATTATAATAGTCTCTCTCTCTCTAATATATTATAAATTACATTTATAATATATCTGATGAATATAGATAGTGGTATACACATTATTCATATCCATGATAATTAAATCACATTTAATCATCTTGGATCTCCATTCTCATGTGCCCATATAATATGAATCACATTTACATTATTCACATATTTGATAATTAAATCACTTTTAATTATCTTAAAAAACTCTCTTTATAATATGAATCAAATTCATATTATTCATGATAACTAAATGCCATTTAATTTCCATTTCTCAATGCTTTGATACATATATCAATAGTGAAATTATCTCGAACACTTTCAAGGATAATGCGCTTTCTCCACGGACACTTGGAGATTTGGACATGGCGATTGTATTGTTCCCCATATAGTGACTTGGATATTGGGACCACATCTCAAATCCAAGATCTTGAGGACCTCCCTAAGATTCTCGATTAAATCAAGGCCGCAGATCTAATTCTCATTGCATCTGAATCACATTCAGATCAAGGTCCAACATTTGGACTAAGACCAGATCACTTGTCTCTGAGAGAAGTCACAGAATTGCAGACCTATTTCATCACGCCAACTAAATGGAAGTGTTATGGTTATACAATCATTTATGATCACATCACCCTCAAGTATTCCTAATACATGTACATCCTACATATTCGAAGACCCAGAGTAAACCTAGAGTACTAGGTCAATTTTACACTGTCTAATTTAGGGTTTTATCATTAAGTTTCTCATTTGACTATTGGTAGTTGGTATCGATCATATATTTTCCAAAAGCATATATCATACCTAGGTGTTGATCATATACTTTCCAAAAGATTATGTCAAATCTTACAAATTCAATCAAGCTTCCAAAGAGAGACGACTGTGCACGAAATTTGATCTTCCCAATATATTATGAGTGAGCTCATGTCTTCAAGTTCAGTAAATGAACATGTATGATCCCTTTGAGGGTTCGTATTACTCATATGCCCTTGCATGCATACCATCGTGCCAGTATATAGACCTTGATTAGGTCATTAATATATTGGTCTGCCTAATGTACATACTCAAACATATAGTAATACATCTATCTACGATCAGAGGATGCTTGCCTATATCATGACAGCATACGACATAGGTCTTTGGTTATCTCAATCTCGTTAAGATAACTCTTTAACCTAACTTATCTAACACCTCTGAATCTCTATTCCTATGCAGCGGACCTGCATCAAGAGGTCGGTTAGATATCATCCTTTAGTGAAAGGTATGCCATTTCCTTCTTAGGTTGGAAATCCTCTCTTAACAATCATTTAACAGTGCTTGACGAGTCCTCAATCTAACTCTTTAGATATTCATCCAAGCACCAGCCTCTATGATTCAATAATTGAATTAATAGTTCTATGATCATTAAGATGGTCATGGTACATAACCATAATTGTACTAAGGGGCCTATTATGCAAAATAATTATTCTTCATTTCAGATCAGGGAATGATAGTTGCAATAACAATTATTGCATAATGGCTCGTCTTGGGCTCGCATGTACAACTTGAGTACCTACCTGAACCTAAGTCCTTTTTGAGTTATGATAACTGTGGATAGGATGAATGTCATCGTTTTGCTATCTCTACTCAAGTATGTCATGATGGATCATAGTATTCGTATTATATGAATTGGATGAAGCTAGAATAAATGTTGAAACACTCTACATTGAAGTCCCTTGAGGACATGTTTAATTTAAGAGATCCTTGATCTTAATAAATGGTTGTTTAAGTGCAAAGAGATGACTGTACTTCTGTGACTTCCATAGATATGACATCCAAAGAGTTGGATGAATGCCAATACATCAACATTTGGGTGTACTAATAGTATGACTACCTGACTATCTGAAATCCATAGAGAAGGATCTAGATAGTGCATCGAGATATTCTACATCTATATATCATAACTAAAATTGACTTACTTATGATATACGATTAAAGTCTAATAATTGTATCTCATTCTTCTACTATCACTTGCAATTAGTTGTGTATGTTTAGAAAATTTGATCTTAAGGTTTAATAGTCATCCACATGGTAGTTGATGCAATTGTTGCAACCATCTCCATTGGATAGAAAGACTACATATTTTCAGTGAGAGAGACATCAAGTTGAGAGAATGTCTATATAACCTAGATATTAGAATACATTCATTTCTTATATCTAAACTTGTTAGAAGTGGACATACATTCTGCAGTGGACCTATCATAATGAGTTATGATGAATATATTTCAGATAATAATATAACATCTAGAGGACTCTATTAAATATAGTAATGAATGGTTCATTAATATTTCTAATACTGGAAATTTAAACCTTGAAAGATCAATAGGAGGGTGACGATCAATTGACAATGATCTATCATCAAGCCTTGGATATATGTCTATTAATAATATCAATAAACTAGTAAGTGACGGAATTTTTAGATTGTACCAAAGTTCAAATCATACATGCTTTTGTGAATATTGTATTTAAAGTTAAAATATCTGATGCATCATTCTCTGGGAATGGTGTAAGATGTCGAGGTATTCATGACCTCATTGATATTGATGTATGCGGACCCTCTATATCATAATGAACATTAATGATATGTGATATCCATTGATGGTTTTTCATGGTATGAGATTTCTTCCTTCACCCATTAGAAACATTTGAAATGTTCAAAGATTTTATGATTTTGGTTGAGAACCAAAGATACTAGGAAGATGATAAGATTTTGATCTAACCTAGTTAGCCAGTACCTATTAGATGAATTCAAAGAATACTTAATAGAGAAAGGAATATCATTCCTATCTCACTCCTCCTAATATAACTCTGCTTAGATGCAATGGATCATGTTATACTTGATCTAATCAATGATGACACCTAGTATAATTACATCATAGTTTCCAGGTGTATATAGTAGAGAATGCAATATATATCCTTAATAAGATTTCATGCAAGTATGAACCTAAAAACTCCTAATGAGTTGTGGTTTGGAACTAAGCTTAGTGTCAACCACTGGAGGATTTAAGGATTGCTTGCTCCGTGCTATAACATGGATGCAATAAAGTTGGAATCGTGTACTTGAGAGTGTAACTTCACTAGGACTATAAAGGATGGTATTAGATACATACTTTATGACCACGTGATTCTTAGAAGATTTAATCTCTAAGAATATGATTTTAAGAGGATTACTTTCTTAATAGGATAATGAGGCTCTTAGTATCAGAAACAAAAGGGACAATCAAAGATGAAACACTCATACCTCTTCAAATCAGTTAGAGGCTGGTAGGACCACCTATAGGGTATGGATTCCATGTGTAAGAGAAATATGACCATGATTGAACTTTATATGATGAAGCTTATGTAGATCATGACATGGAAAGATGGATGTTATAAATAAAGTCTAACGTAATCTTTATACACAAGTGTTGTGTATGAACCCTCGAGGATCCCCCTATAGAGGTCAATCTTGTTGGGTGTTAATGGATCTTCAAAAGAAAGAGGGAACCTGATGAGAAGGTAGAGACCTTCAAAGCATGGCTCATACCCAAGAGCTACACATAGAAAGAAGACATTACTTGATATGAGACTTTCTTTCTAGTAACCATGTTTAAACCCATCATAAAATTGTGAACTGCAGCTACACAAGTTGACTATGACATATGGAAGGTGGAAGCCAAGATTGCATTCCTCAATGAATACCTCAGTGAGGATAGTCATATGAAGTAGCCACAAGGCTTCATTATTGAAGAATGCAAGGTGTGGAACTCCATCTATGGATTCAAATAAGCTTCTTGGAGTTGGAACATCAAATTTTATTAAATTATAATGGTTATGATTTTATGCAGAATCTTGATGAACCATGTAAATCTTAGTGGGAGTGCCATTGTGTTCATCATTGAAAATGTAGATAAAATCCTAATAATATGGAATGATATAAGGATTATAATAAGTGTTTTATGATATGGATGTTCCATACCTTGAGATAAAAGATATCAAGGATGTCTCTTATGTCTTAATTCTGAAGTTGTTTAGAAGTAAAGAGAAGAGGGCAATAGGACCATTACATTAGGGGTACACCTTGGACATATTCCATTTTTTTGGAAAAAACCACGGGAATCTTTTTCCCCTTAAGATATGGTACTGACCAATCTAAATGGATATAACTTCAAAGAGTTGAGTATGTGAATGCCAAATCTATATGCCCTAGTGCATCAGCTATGGGAAGCTCGTTGTATGCTAGATGTGTACGAAGGCTAGGTGTCTGCCATGCAGTGGGAGTAGTAAAATATTACCAATCTTACTATGGAGATAAAACACTAAATTGCAGTAATAATCAACATCTTTAAAGGTACAAGATTTTTGAGATAGTGATCTCAAAATATTTTCTTTAAGAAATTAAGACTTTATAAATAGTGATAAAAAATATCTTACATATAGATACCTTAATAGACTTAAGACTATGTCTTAATCTAAGGAGATAGAGATCTCCAGGCATAAGGGTATCACTTACTGGTTATAATAATTATTGAGTTATAATGACAAAGACATTGTAACTACTTTATTTTGATTGAGTGTGGATTGCATAAGATGCAACATTCACATTGGATTCAAGCACTGTTACTGGGGTATATGCAAGTCTGTAAAAGGACGTAGCATAGTGTCTTAAGAATAGAGAGACTAGTCAGCTTACAAAGCTACATACCATATGATTAGTACATGGGTGTGGGTTTAAAGATTAGCCTGTAAAATGGTTCTTTGGGCTAGAGGAAGATTGTTGGACACGTGAGCCCACATCGAGTTATTATGAAATAAATGTTATTATAATTCACTCCTTAATGTGAAAAGAAGAATAACTATGCATAATAGGTCTTTTAGTACAATAAGGCTTATGTACCATGGTCAACTTAATAATCATACAATTCTTGATTTAATAGTTGAATCATAAAGGCTGGTGCTTGGATGATATCTACAGAGTTAGAGTGGGGACTCGTCAAGCATCTTCGAATGATTATTAAAGGATCTCCAACCTGAGAAGAAGATGGAAATCCTTTTGACTGACCTCTTGATGCAGGTCCTCTACATAGGAATAGAGATTCGAAGGTGATAGATAAATTAGATCAAAGACTTGACTTAACAAGATCAAGATAACCAAGACCTATGTCATATATTGTCATGATATAGGCATGCATCCTCTGACCAAGACAAATGTCATACTATATGTTTTAGTATGTATATTTGGCAAATTAATAGGTTGATGACCTATTCAAGATCTATACACCGGTGAGTTGGTGTGCATACAAGGGCATATGAGTTATACGATCTCTAAAAGGGATCATACATGTTTATTACTGAATCAGAAGACATGAGCTCACTCATGAGATATTGGGATCAAATTCCGTGCACAATCATCTCACTTTGGAAACTTTGCCTGAAATTGTACGTATGATATATGCTTTTGGAAAGTATATGATCAATACCTAGGTATGATATATGCTTTTGGAAAGTATATGATCAATACCTAGGTATGATATAAGATTTTGGAAAGTATATGATCAATACCAACAACTAATGATCAAGTGAGAAACTTAATGATAAAACCTTGAAGGAGACAATTTAAGTGTGATCTAAAACTTTAGGTTTATTTTAGATATTCTAGTATGCATGATGTACGAGTATTAGGAATACTCAAAGGTGATGGGATTGTAAACAATTGTATAACCATGACACTTTCATTCCGTGGGAGCGATGAAACAAATTTGGATTTTAGTGACTCTTCTCAATAGAATAGTAAATTAATCTTAGTCCAAATGTTGGATATTGATCTGAATGTGATTCAAATACAATGAGAAGATAATATTTACAATTTGATTTCATCAAACATCTATAAGATGTTTGATGAGTCAGTGATTCATACTCTAAAAGTTGAAAATAGAGCTTTGTTCCATAGTAATTAGCTACATTTACCCTTTCATATTTCATTATTCTCATTCATGCATTTAGAACTAATATCTACATTTTAGCACCCATATTTGCATTAAATAAGAAGCCAAATTCCTTTTGTAAAACCTATATATTCACCATATTTTACTTATTTTTATATGTTTTTGCTAACTCAGAATTGAATAAAATCAACTCTATAGTGTATATATTATTAACATGAATAAAGGAAAAATATAAAAAATATTAACTTGTAAAATTGACCAATAATACTCAAACCCAAGTTTGAAACTAATAGCCTCAAAACGTGAATATATCTCTCATATAGTCTCCTATGGACCCTACACACTTTTAAATTATTGTATGCTCAATTACCTTCAAAATAAGACCAAATTCAAAAGAATCAAAGTTTATCTATGAAACTTGGGTTATGGCCTCTCCATTGTATGTTGTACACATGCATCTTTATTTTATTCATTTTTATCTGTTTATTTTCTTAGTTATTAGAAATAAAAAAATAGATTAAGATGTAAATATTTATTTTATATTTTCTCTGAATTTTTTGTGATTTTTATCCTATTTAAAAATGATAAAAAAAATTTAAAAACACAAAAATGCGATATTTTATAATTATTAGATACCACCCAAAAATACACTTTGTATATATGACTTAGTTTGGTTTTGGGCTCTTCTTGAAAGTTAGATCTCGTTGAGGCGAACAACTTTTGTGAAGAAAATTTTTAATTTGAGGTCATCTACTATTTTTTTATTTAATATCCTTTGAATGTTTAATTTGAATTTTCTGAGCACGGCACATGGCAGTTTCTGGAGCCACCACATGTCGCCATCTCCTCCCTCACATAAACCTCTTTTCCTCCTTTGTTCTGAGCCGTTGGATGAAGGGGTATTTCCTCAACAACCTATTTCTTTTTAATTTTTTATTTCTTTTCTATTTCTTTCTCTCCTTCGTTCTGTCACATGTCACCTCTATTTTTATTTATTTTCTCATTCTCTCTCTCTCTCTTTTTGTATTGTGTCACCCCATTTTCTTCATTATTTTATTTTATTTTTAATTTTAGAATTATTATTTTATTTATTTTATTTATTTCCATTAATTTTATTTATTATTTAATTTTATTTATTTGTTGAATTATTTATGTAATTAGTTTTTACTTTTATATTATTATTTATTTGATTTTTTTAATATAAATTTATTTATGTATTTATTTACTTTTATTATTATTATCATTTGTTTCATGCTATGTGGCTGCACCCCCGTGTGACACATGGCCAACTCTCCCTCTCCCCATCTTCGACCCTTCTATTCCTTATTCAACATGTGTCTACCGTCCACCGCCTTCAAGGGACGCAACTGCCACCTGCTCATCTTGCGGCAACTCCCCTCATCCCACGACTCCTCATCGTGCAGTGTATCGTCGCAACCACCCGCATCGCACGGCCCTGCGACTCAGCCCCCTTTCTCCACCTAACCGCCTAAGACCACTCCCCTCTTCTTTACCATGATTGGCGTAGCTCCCCAATCCCCATATCCTCTGTACGACCCCACAACACAACCACTCTGTGCAGACTTGGTCACCCTCAATGCTCCACAATCTTCACTTACTGCCATCAAATAATCTCGCTTCACCACCATGCATCCCCATCCGTCAATTGGGAGAGGGGTGAGCTCCAGCTTGTTAGATGTCCACAGTGATAGCATGAGAGTCACTCCAATAAAGCGATGACAAGTTTGACACCACCTTCGATGCGATATGTGCTCAGATACCATGTAGTGAAGCTGCTTCACGCTTCAGAGAAGCATGGTCATTTGGCATCGGTGACTAGAGGCGTAATTCAGTTGAGCCCTTTGACCACGACCTCCAGGCATCCTTCAGGTTTGTATCTTCTTTCTCTTCATATCTTCCTCCTGTTTCTCTTTCGCTGCACCTTCATCCATGCATATTCGTTCCTTCTCTTCATCTTCTCCATCATCATTCCCTAATCTACACCTTCTCCTCTACACAACCATCGTTTATCCTCATCCCGTCGTCCAACATCCCCACCCTATTGCACGTCATTGGCCGAGCCTGTACGGCTTCAATCCGCTCCATCACCTTTGAACTTGGAGTAGATTCCCACCTCGACTTCTCTTCTCGCGTTCCATCCAACCCCCTGTAGCAACTATCAGTGTGCCTTGAAGCTCACAGTCAAAGCCATTCAACTACCCGAAGCATCGAGCAAGTCCCTTGCCAGCCTCATGGTCCGGTTGAGCTCTAATGCAACCCTCGACCTTGACTCCACGGATGTTACCGCTGGATTGCCCTTGCCTTCCTTCCCGCAGAGCCCTCGCTTCGGGCTCCTCTCCATCGACCTCATGCACCAAATACTTCTCCTCGACCTGATCGTCCAGCACACCATCGTACCTCCATCACTGTCAGCAGCTCTCCCTAGAGTGCCCCATGACCGCAACCGTGTCTATGCTTCTCCTCATCCCGCGCCTCACAGTCGTCTACCTCGGGTAACACACCCCATCTTCATCCTTACCTCACATATTTAATGGAATTTTTGTGACCTACAATTTATTTAATATAATTATTTTGGTGAAAAATTCCATATGTTGTCTACTGTATTATCTGGAATTAATATTAAACTAATCGTTGATTCGAAAATTATCAAAAGTTCATAATAGATAGATTTAAATTGTTCTACAATACATTCAAATTTCGTTGTATATGCATGCAAATCATGGTCATAATAAATTAAATGACAATTTTAGTAATTAATTTTTAATAGGTTGTACTCCAATTATTTTTAGGACCTAATATTTTTCTTGGATAACACTCACATAGACTTATCTAGAGTAATTTTATTTCTGAGAAATAAATGGGTTTGCTATTTATTAAAATTAAAATTTGAAAAATCACTATGTCTACATATTTAATTTGTATGTGATTCATATTGCATCCCAAAATTCCAAATAAAAACACAGTATCTTAACTTCATCGTGTTTAACATTCTTTCCAAGTTTCATAATTTTGGACATCATTTGAATGAAAATTGTATTTTAGTCCCTGAACTTTGCCAAAATTGCATTTCATCCATTAAGTGCATTTAAAAATATCAAAAAAATATTCTTACGAACACCTATGTTCTGAATCATCTAGAAATTGGCTTAAGGAGACAGTGGCCTTCCTGACTTCAACCTTGAGCTTGCACAAATAAAAATACAAACTAAGCGCTCACTTTAATTGGATAATTAATGTAAGTGGTCATTTTAACTAATTTGTTAATTTCTCGAATACAAAAAATGGAAACTATAAACACATGGCATTATCTGATTTTTCAAATGGCACTGTTGCCAGAAAGGCATGACTTAGGTTGATTTTTGGAGAATTTAGTTTTTACGTTTTTCACCACCGGATAGTCTAACCCTCGATTTTTCTTGTATTTATTACTTTGTTTATTTTCTTACACTTTTTGTTTATTTTATTTTGTTTTATTTTATCTATCTCTCTGACCACCATCTTATTTTTTGTGCGAGGGATCCGACGGGATGAAGCAACTGCTTAGGAGGTCGAGCAACTCGGGAGCATTTGAGGCCAACTATTATGAGAAATAAGTGTACTGAAGGATGCATTAAAATTAAGATTGAGTCAAGTTGTGAGAAAGTGTAGAGTTTGGTTTTTTATTTTCTGCAATTATTTCATTTTTATAATTAGTTTTAAATAATTAGATAATTGCACATTTCCAACCGATTCTGTTTGGAATGTCACGTGTGTAACTGGAGTTTGGAAATTATTTTGTAGTATATTGAGACAAGTTTCACACTCCAATGAGAGTGGGGATCGACTTGAGTGTCTCGTAGGTGATGAATATGTGATTCCTCATCTTTATTCATTTATTTTAGCTTAAAATCCCTTATAAAACACATGTATATAATACTAACTCCATATTCTTACTAACTTGCATCTACGTGTAAATGTTGTATATTTGTATATAATTTTAACCCAAAAAAATAAATAATGAAAGAAAGGAAAAATAAAGAAAATAAAATAAAAAGGAAGACTATATATATGTAATAGATACGGGTTGACCCGAACCCCGAGAGAAGGTCAAGACTTGACCTGATCGACCAGGAATAAATTAGGAAGAGATATGGTCTTTATTTAGAAAATCCAAAAGAATTGTGTGCCGTATATATTTGTATACTACACTATTTATTTGTACAAAAATTGACCCCAAATAAACTAATTTCAAAACAAAAGTTGTAAACAAAAATGTATCCTAATTAATAAAAATAATTGCACAATCAAATCTTGTATATAATAAAAGTAACCACATCTGGAAAAAGCCATTAAGCGGTAGCTGAAAGATTGATTACAACTCCATAAGAAGTTATACTGAACAAAACTCACTTCCATTGTATTCTAAATAAAATTATCTTTTAAATGGCTATGATTTCTTAATTTTTGGAAATACGGTGAAAAGTTGGTTTTCTGGGGTAGTTTGTGCAATTTTCCCATGTATTTTGTACATATTTTATATGTAGATATTTGTAAATATATTTGATAATTATTTAAAATAAAAATAAAAAATTAAAACAAAAAACTAATATGCTTATTTACCCATGTAGATAATGTCATATTGTGTATATATCATATGTATATATTTAATTTTCTTAACTCACTTCCTCGAAAAAAATAAAAAAAACTTTTAATTTTCCAATAAATAAAGTGACGAAAATTCAAAAAAATAATTAATTTTTGTATATATTTATCTTTCCAATTTATCACATTTCAAACTTTCTTTTCTCTTACCCTTATCCTCATCAAAAAATTCAAACAACATTATCTTTTCTATTTATATGGCTCATTCTCCCTCATTCCAACTTGATCAATCTTTGGTGAGAGGAGCTCGATGTCTGAGAGTCTTCTTATAGAGAAAGGTGTCTAGCTCTCGAGCCATCCGATGATAGCGATTCGGCCTTCGTCAAGGCGATAACGATCATTTCCGATCCTAAGGTGAGATCCACATTTTTTCTTATTATTTTATCTAGGTTAATTGTAGTTTCATTTTCGCAATTTTATTTTTTCATCATATTTTTAGATCATAGAATCATCATCACGATTTGATCCACCTTCGATCTCGATTTCCCATCTCATTTTCTCGACCTCTACGTGTTCTTTTCTATCATGCTGAATCTCTCAACTTCGGCTATGCATGCTGGTCGAAGAACCGGATTTGAATCCTCATGTTTCGTCGGATCCTCGTTCATCTTCTAATTTTTATATAAATAAAAAAAATAAAAAATAAGAAAATTTGTTTTCTTTCAAATATTTGTTTTGTAGGGTCATTAAAAACATTTTTATTCTCTGTTTTCAATTTCCCTAATTCGGATTTATTAAAAAATAATTTTTTACTGTTTACTGTTACAATTTAAAAAATAATAAAAAAACAAAATAAAAAATAAATAGCGCATTCGGCCGTCGCCCAGCACTATCCTTCCTCACCGGTCCACTGCCCTCCACACCGTGGCTCCGCCTGGGCGGAATACCGCACGACCACCTGACTACCCGCGCCATTTTCTCCGATCTCCTGGAGCTTGGAGCTCCTCCGCTTGGAACATTCCCGTGAAGCGCACCCTCCGACCGCGCAAAGCCTCCGCTTGTGGCGTCCCTGCTGACCTCCGCACTCCCTAACGCAGCAACCTCCGCCATCCAAATCTTCATCGCGCCCGATGCCGTACTCTCGCACCACCGCGAAGGAACCGAACCGTCGTCGTGCGCGCAAACATCACCAGCTGCCAACACACCATCGATTGTCGCGCCTCCCTCTGTCTAGGAAGAAGAAGGGTAGGGGCGGTGCCCCATTGCCACCTTTGGTGCTTGTGAACGAAGAAAGAGAAGAGAAACCCTAATAGTTTTAAAATAAAAAAATAGGATAATTTCATTCTAGCCCCCCAATGGTTTTGAAAACTGTAGAATAGCCTTTGCTAGAGCCTTAAGCATGTGGTTGACACGCCTCGCTATGCAAATTACAACTCTGTCCCTAGAAGTTTTCATAATTACAGAAAGGAACCCAGCTCCAATTCAAGCACGTGCACAACACATTTTACTAGGTAAAAGTCATTTTCCATCCCCACTTTATTTTCTGTTATTATTTTAATCAAAAACTTTGTTTAATTACTTTTCAGTCCCTGAATTCCAGACATTGTCTTTGAATGTGCTTTTCGTTGAAATAAATGTTTTTGTTGATCAATAAATCCTCCAAAAATCATGCTATGCTGCTGACACGCTTATCGTTTTAGCATAAAATTTTTATTTCATTTTGAAATTATTTAATATTATTAAAAAATCAAAATTATGTCATTTTTCTCTATTTGAAATCCAAATATTCATAAAAATTTAAATTTTGCTCTAGAAATTTCAAAAAAATAGAGTAGTTTTATTTAATTATATTTTAATATCTATACAAATTTCACGCATTAAACCTTTATATAACCCAAAAAATTGAAAAACATTAAAAATACTATAAAAAATTCAGAAAATTCTAAAAAAATCCAAAAATCAAGTTTTCAGTCTCTGTTTGTAGATATTTGTCCCTATTTTATCATAAAAATAACTACCAGGGGTTTTGGATATTTAAACATTTTTAAGTTACAAATTACTCCAGGCTATGCATTGCTTTTCATTATTACGACTGTTTGATTTTTAGAAAAATACAAAAAATCTGAAAATTCTACCATAACTCCTAAAAACATTTCAAAATATTTAAAACACAAAAATATTTTCTCTGTATTTTTTGAGCATTTTTGGCATAATCAAAAATTATAAAAAGAATTGGTGTGCGTATTTCTTATTTCATGCATATTATTCTTGATTTTAAAATAAAAAAATTGCAAAATTAAAATCACTAAAAATTTGAAAATTAGAAATAAAAAATTTAGAAATAAATAATTAAAAATATTAGAAAGACAAATCCACAAAAACCAAGGATAGTTTGCCTTTGAGATTCGTGCTTTTTCTTTTAATTGATTTTTTTGGTTATTTGAATAACCCTCGGAAATTGTAGCCTCACTTAGTTCGATCCTGTTAGCTATACAAGTAAATAAGTAGCAAAAATAAAAAATATTGTTTTTTGTGACATGGTTTTTGGGGATAACGATGACAACTTCATATCGTTAATTTTCGATCCTCGAAGATCTTGTGCTAACAAAATGGCATCGTTGATGGGGAGGCTCTGCGAGGGTAGTTATGTTTCTCTTTTGACCTGCTATTCTTGGTTGTAAATAATCTTGTCACATTAATCCATTGTTCATATTCACTGCATTTATTACATTTTTCTTTCTCATATTTGATAATTGTGTTTCTTACACATTCTCTTTTCTTTTTCTTACGAGGGCCCGTAAAGAGAAGGAGGCGATCTAGGTGAAGGATATGGAATTATCCTTAAGCGCATCACGGAAGCGTGATCGCCGTATCGGATACGACGAAGAACGACTAGTCGCACTAGTTGTTCGATGCAGCGGAATTTAAAATTTTTATTCGATGAAACCACATGATCCGAGAACCATTCTCAGATCGTTTCATCTATAACCACAACAAGTATAATGCAATACCTCTTGAAGCGTGGTTGATCAAGTCTCTAAAGGAAGAGACCTCCTGTCTCAAGTCTGATCGCTGGCGAGACTGCTTGCGAGCCGGGGATGAACCACGTTGTCCTCGCAATCCAAGAAGTTGATCCAAGCATGGTTGCTCCTGATCTCGTCGCACGAGATCAAACATCTCCTTCGTGAGAGGAACTCTCCAAGAAGACGGAGAACCGAAGAACGTCGAAGCGGCGGCGCGGTGGTGAAGGCGACGACGGTTCTCTCCTCCAGGGCTTGGTGGACGACCACCAATATTAGAGGGAGAGAGGGCTGTCGAGTATGGAGAAGAAAAGAAGAGAGAGAGCCTCCAATATTACATGTAAAGAGAGAGCGTGGTATGGCTCTCTATTTATAGGGTTTTGGGATCCATGGATCTCAATCCATGTGACATATAAAATCAATGGATGAGATTGATATATGTCAATCCAATGGCTAAGATTGTTGTTGGTAAAACCAACAAATTTAGGTTAAAATATATTTGACAAAATCAAATATAAATTAGTCCTAAATCAAATCCAATAAATAAGGAGAGATTGTGCATGGAGATTTCATCTCCATGCACCTTCCATGTGGACGGCCACACATTCCTATTTGGAATGGTGTGCCTCCCACTTATTTCCATGGGGAGGGCAATCTCATGATAATTCATGAGATTGCATATCTCCATGGAAATCTCCTTTATTTATTTGCAACAAATTTGTTGGGTTTTATTCTTCAAAAATAATTCACAATTATATTTAAGAATATTGCAATCTTACCATGGAAAAATTGTGAATCATATTCACAACCCAAAACAACATATAATTTATATTGTTAATTAATTAGACAATGTGTATCCAATACACATAATAATTAATTAACACATATAAATTATAATTAGCTCTCTCTAATACATTATAAATTACATTTATAATATATTATGAATAATTGGATATTTCTATCCACATTATTCTTATCCATAATAATTAAATCACATTTAATTACATTGGATAATTTCTTCACACATCAATATGATTAAATCACATTTAATCATCATTTCTTCATTGCTTAGATCTTATGGAATTATTCTTGAACCATTCAAGAATAATGCAATCTCTCCGCAGATACTTGGAGATAAGGACAGGGCGATTGTATTGTTCCACGTATAGTGACATGGATATTGAGATCATATCTCAAATCCAGATCGCAGGCCTCCCATATATGCTTGATTAAATCAAGACCGTAGATCTAATCCTCTCATTGTATCTGAATCACATTCAGATCAATGTTCAACACTTGGACCAAGATCAGATCACTTCTCTACTGAGAGGAGTCACTAAAATCTAGACCCATTTCATCACTCCCTAGGAATGGAAGCGTCATGGTTATACAATCGTTTATTGATCAAATCACCTTCAGGTATTCCCAATACCTGTACATCCTGCATACTGGAAGACTCAGAAAAACCCGAAGTATTGGATCAACTTTATACTGTCTACTTCATGGTTTTATCAGTAAGTTTCTCATTCGATCATTGGGAGTTGGTATCGATCATACACTTTCCAAAAGCGTATATCATACCTAGGTCTTGATCATATACTAAAAGTATATATCAAACCTACGAATTCAGTCAAGCTTCCAAAGCGAGACGACCATGTGCATGGAATTTGATTCTTCCCAATATCTCATGAGTGAGCTCATGTCTTCCGGTTCAGTAATTGAACATGTATGATCCCTTTGAGAGATCGTATTACTCATATGCCCTTATATGCACACCAGCGCGCCGGTGTAGACCTTGATTAGGTCATCAACCTATTGGTCTGCCAAATGTACATACTCAGACATATAGTAACACATCTGTCTCCGGTCAGAGGATGCGTGCCTATATCATGACAGCATACGATATAGGACTTTGGTTATCTCGATCTCGTTAAGTCAACTCTTTGACCTAACTAATCTGACACCTCCGAATCTTTATTCCTATGCAGAGGACATGCATCAAGAGGTTGGTCAGATATCAGCCTAAAGAGATTAGGATTGCCATCTCCTACTCAGGCTAGAGATCATCTCTTAACAATCATTTGACGGTGCTTGATGAGTCCTCAATCTAACTCTTTAGATATTCATCCAAGTACCAGCCTCTATGATTCAATAGTTGAATCAACAGCTGTATGATCATCAAGATGGCCATGGTACATAACCCTAATTGTACTAAGGGACCTATTATACAAATTATTCATTCTTCATTTTAGATCAGGGAATGATATTTGCAATAACATTTATTGCATAATGGCTCGTTGTGGGCTCGCATTTCCAACAATCTCCCACTAGCCCATAGAGCCATTAATGGGCTAATCATTTAAACCCACACTCATGTGACAATCATAGGCTATTTAGAAAATAGCTAGATAAGCTGATCAGTCACTCTGTTCCTGCGAGACTACGCCAAGTCCTTTTACTGCACTTGCATATCCCCAGTAACAGTGCTCGCATCCAATGCGAATGTTGCATCTTGTGAAACTAATACTCAATCTTGTTAGTTATAGTGTCCTTGACACTACAGCTTAACAATTATCATAACCAATGTTTCCATAATCCTTATCAGAATGCCTTTATTCTTGGAGATCACTGTCTCTTAAGGTATGCACAGTTAAGACCTTTTAGATCTCTATCTATAAAGTCTTAAGCTTTTGAAGATAAGACTTTGAGATCACTATCTCAAAAATCTTGTCATCTATGAAGATTTTGTTATTACTACAACCAAGTATTTTATTTCCATAGTAGGATTAGTAACAGTTTACTACTCCCACTACATGGTAACCATCTGGCTTTTGTACATATCTAGCACACACCCGGCTTCTCAGAACTGATGCCCAAGGGCAAGTAGTTCTAGCATTCACTTCCTCAACTCTTTGAGGTGCTATCCCTTTAGATAGGTTAGTACCATATCTTAAGGGATGGAAGCCATTCTTGGAATTTTCCATAAAATGGAATATGTCCAAGATGTATTATTAATGTGACAGTCCCAATACCCTCTTCTCTTTGCTCCTGAACAACTTCAGAACTAAGATCTAAGAGGTATCCTTGAGATCATATCTCAAGTTATGGAACAACCAGATAATAAAACACTTATTATTATCCTTATATCATTTTAAGTGATTAGGATATCATCTACATTTAGCACGATGAACACAAAGGCACTCCCACTAAGCTTCACGTGGCTCATCAAGATTCTTATCTGAAATCATAACATTTATAATTTCATCAAATCTTATGATCCAATTTAAAGAAGCTTATTTGAGTCAATAGATGGATTCTTCAGCTTTCACATCTTGCTTTCCTCAACCATGAAGCCCTGGGGTTACTTCATGTGAATATCCTCAAAGAGATATTTGTAGAGGAATGCAATATTGACTTACATCTTGAAGATGCAATAGTCAAGTTGTGTAGCTAAGGTTAGCAACATTCTGATGGTTTTAAGCATGGTCACCGAAGAGGCAGTATCAATGCAAGCAATGTCTTCTCTTCCAGTGTGTAGCTCATGGCTACAAATTGTGCTTTGAGGGTCTCTACCTTCTCATCAGGTTCCCTTTCTCTTGAAGATCCATTTACACCTCTACAGGTATTACCCATATAGGTGGATCCTCGAGGGTCCATATACAACACTTGTATATGAAGTCTACATTAGACTTTTATTGTTATCCATCTATCCATGCTATGATCTTCAGAAGTTTCATCACATGAAGTTCGATCATTGTCAGATTTCTCTAACACATGGAATCCATCCTCAAACTCATTTGAAGAGGTATTAGTGTTTCATCTTTAATTGTCCTTTTAGTTTCCAATTTCAGGAGCCTCATTATCTTCTCAAGATTAAATGAGTTCCTATACTTCATTTTATCTTGATTCTCAAGAGTCTAAACCTCTAAGAATCTCATTCTTAGAGATGAGATACTTTAAGAATCTCAAGGTCATAAAGTAGGTATCCAATACCATCCTTTATTTTATTAATGAAGCAGCATTCTCAAGTGCTAGATTCCAACATACATGGAACCTTATTAAGGATATACATTGTAGTCTCTACTACACATATATACCTGGAAACTAAGGGATAATTATGCTAAAATTCATCATTGATAAGATCATGTCACACATGATCCAATTGTATCTACCTATAACTCTATTGAGTTAAGATGTGTTAGGAGGATTGAGATAGAAATCATATTCATATCTCCATAAGGTATTCTTTGAATTTATCTAGCAGGTACTTGCTACCTAGATTAGATCAAATTCATTTTATCTTCCTTCAAACTTTGGTTCTAAACCAAAATTAATGAAATCTTTGATCATTTCAAAGGTTTCTTAGATGAAGAGAAGAAATCTCATATCATACATAATCATCAATAGATATCACATATCCATAATGTTTACTATGAGATAGATGATCCGCATACATCAATATGTATGAGATCCTAAATACCTTGACATCTTATACCATTCCCAAAGAAGGGTGTATTGGACATTTTTCCTATTTTTTTAATACAATATTCATAAGTATGTAAGTTTTGAAATTTTAGACATTCTAAAGTTTCATCTCTTACTAGTCTATCGATCAAATCAATAGACAAATGTCCACAGCTTGATGCTCGATCATTGTCAAATGATCTTCATCCTCCTATTGATCTTGAGGTTTAATTTCAGTATTTAGAAATGTTAATGAACCATTCATTAATTTTCTAATTTAGTGGAGTCCACTAGATTTTAGATTACTTTCTGAAATATCTTCATCATAACTCTTTATGATAGGTCCATTCCAGAATTCATGTTTGTTTCCAACATTTAGAAACAAACAATGAGTGTATTCTAATGTCTAGGTCATAGAGACATTCTTTAAGACTAAGGGCTCTCCCACTGAAATTATGAAGTCTAGTGATCCAATGGAAATTGTTGCAACAATTGCATCAATGTCCATCTGGATAACTCTAAACCTTTAAGATCAAATTTTCCAGTCTTCCAAAACATATGCAACCCATTACAAGCGTTGTCAGAAGATTGAGATACAATTATTAGACTCTATCTTATCAAATAAGAAAGTCAATTTCAATGATTTATGTAGATAATTTTGATGCTCTATCCGAGTCCTTTTCTAAGGATTCTAGACAGACTTGATAGTCATACTATCAACACACCAACTTATTGCAGTTTTGGGATTCATCCAACTCTTTGGATGACATATGGAAGTTATAGATGTACAGTCAACTCTTTGACCATACTTCTTACTCGGGTCCATCCCATGCTTCCATTGCGCTCCCTTTATCTATAAGCAACCATTGCTTAAGACTAGGATCTCTTACAATAAATTCAAAAGAATTCAAAGTAAGAGTATTTCAACATTTATTTATGCTTCATTAAATTCACGCAATATGAATACTATGAAGCTTCATGAATGACTAGAGTATAGACAGTAGAATGATGACACTCATCATCTACATCCATCTAAACTCTTAAAACAAAGGTTCAGGTAGGTACTCAAACAATTTGAATACATCATCTCTTTGCAGAGCCACCATTCTGCATGATGCAGTGAATCATGTCATTCATGATAAATGTCAAGAGCACATATGTATGCCATAATATCTTCTTAGATTTTATAAGGATTATATGACAATTATGATCATCATCAACATGTCACTTCCAAAGTACATTTGATGATACCAAGACTATAGAGACACACAAACCCGAGGGTTGTAGTCCTATTATTTATTTAATTGTCATTCCTCATTATTATGAGGAAACTTGCACATTGCAACCACATACATTATGTGTCCAACTGCAAGTACAATATCTGGATCATGAGTCCAATCCATGATATTTTACTGGTTATTATTGAGTATATCATTGAGTGGGTTTTAATGAAGGATTATCTGAAATAAGAAATTTGCATAAATATATATATATATATATATATATATATATTACTTTGATTTAGGAATTTTTATATCAAAGTTGTCTTGCCTTGTCAACACTGAAAGTTCATTCCCTTAATCACTTTCAATGTAAGAGATATACTTACCATTATATCTCAACAAGATCTGGGATCTCCTTCCTTATCTTTGTTACATCCCAATAATATGAGAATATGCAACTCGGATAAAAAGAAGCGAGAACACATTCCGCCTTGCAAGTCCAACTTGCATTTCCCAATTCGGTCGTTAACACCCGGGCCCACCATCCCTAAGGTGATGTTGACCCGTCGTTAATTGAACCAACCGTCAACAGGAATAGTACTCGCTATACGCAATCTAATATCGCCCCAATAATATGAGGATCCGATATTGGAGTCACTACGTATACGGCCTTACTCTTTCAAGAAGCAAAGAGCCCGATCCAGATGCGCTTGCATACAGGAGCTTTCACTTCGGACACGTCTCCTACACACAATCCCTGGCGACGGAACCCTTCGCCTTGACGGGAGAGCATGGATGTGACTTATGTGATCCTCCATATCATATTCAAATTCTAATTAATCACTATGAATCATATTCATTATGATTAATTCTTCCAAGGGAAATAACATCTCTATTCATAATAGAGTGTTTTAATTTTAATTGAATTCCAATCAATTTAATCATATTAAATTAATGATCCAATTAATATCCAACAAATATTTTATTGTTACTTGAATAATGGTACTATCTCAAATACGTATTATTTCGAATTTTAATAATTAGAAATACATCATGATTTCTTAAGCATTATACTAACCCTACCCGCTGTCATGACCAGTACCGACGAGAGTGGGACGAACCACATACGTTGCAACCCGCAACCCCAATGCTCTTCGACTAGACACCATATCCACCTCGGGAAAGGATAATGCAAAATAAATCATTTTGTACTTGAGATGATCATCGGTTCTTCAACCGAAATTATACCATATAATAATAATCAAAACAATTTTTGATTAACATTATAATGAGATTTGCTAAACAAATCCCAAGTCCTATTCAAGCAACATGTTTGTTGGAATGTTGATCATGTAACCAATTAGTGATCTAGATCACATCTAATCAATTATTGGTTAAGGCAATGTCATTTAAGGGAATAGTTATCATCAAATATTTCACAAATATTTATGCACAATTATTCTAGGAAATTAAACAATTTAATTTCACTAATTTATTAAATGACAGTCACTATACAAGCATCAAGTTTGATGATTGTGTTTCCAATTAAGATTTAGATCAAATCTAATCAATTAATTGGTTGAGGCCATGTCAATTATGTAAATAATCAACTTCCAATATTTCACAAATATTTTTCATGATTATTTCACGAAATTAAAAATTAATTTCATTAATTGACAATCACTTGGTTCTAGATTAGGACTGTAATTTCAGCAGTGACCCCTACTTACTAAAATTAGCATATCTCAATCATATTAAATCCAAATTAGACAAAATCAATTTTCATAGATTGTTAATTTGATTTAGGAAAGAACCCAAGTGATGTTACACGCATTTCGAGGCAAGTCTAAACAGTAATTAACATTTTAATCACGTTCAGATCTGCAGTTCCCGCAACCGTGTATACATGTTCATTAAAACAACCATATCTAGAGCATACGAAATCCGATTTATGTAAACTCAGATCCTATGGTTTCCTTATTTAATGGGGAACAAAATACAAGTATTAAATCCGTATTTAAACAATTTAAACAGTGCCGAATTTATTTATTAATCAGATCTGCGAAATCAAATGCGATAAAAACTTCGCGACCATTAACGAACCCAAGTCGTCCTCGGTTTTTCGAATCATATTCGAAACCGTCGACCTAAGGCTCTAATACCACTTGAAGGATATGGAATTATCCTCAAGCGCATCACGGAAGCGTGATCGTCTTATCGGATACGACGAAGAACGACTAGTTGCACTAGTTGTTCGGTGCAGCGGAATTTAAAATTTTTATTCGATGAAACAATATGATCCGAGAACCATTCTCAGATCGTTTCATCTATAACCACAACAAATATAATGCAATACCTCTTGAAGCATGGTTGATCAAGTCTCTAAAGGAAGAGATCTCCTGTCTCAAGTCTGATCGTCGGCGAGACCGCTTGCGAGCGCGGGGATGAACCACGTTGTCCTCGCAATCCAAGAAGTTGATCCAAGCGTGGTTGCTCCTGATCTCGTCGCACGAGATCAAATGTCTCCTTCGTGAGAGGAACTCTCCAAGAAGACGGAGAACCGAAGAACGTCGAAGCGGCGGCGCGGCGGCGAAGGCAACGACGGTTCTCTCCTCCAGGGCTTGGTGGACGGCCACCAATATTAGAGGGAGAGAGGGCTGTCGAGTATGGAGAAGAAAAGAAGAGAGAGAGCCTCCAATATTACATGTAAAGAGAGAGCATGGTATGCCTCTCTATTTATAGGGTTTTGGGATCCATGGATCACAATCCATGTGACATATAAAATCAATGGATGAGATTGATATATGTCAATCCAATGGCTAAGATTGTTGTTGGTAAAACCAACAAATTTAGGTTAAAATATATTTGACAAAATCAAATATAAATTAGTCCTAAATCAAACCCAATAAATAAGGAGAGATTGTGCAGGGAGATTTCATCTCCGTGCACCTTCCATGTGGACGGCCACACATTCCTATTTGGAATGGTGTGCCGCCCACTTATTTCCATGGGGAGGGCAATCTCATGATAATTCATGAGATTGCATATCTCCATGGAAATCTCCTTTATTTATTTGCAACAAATTTGTTGGGTTTTATTCTTCAAAAATAATTCACAATTATATTTGAGAATATTGCAATCTTGCCATGGAAAAATTGTGAATCATATTCACAACCCAAAACAACATATAATTTATATTGTTAATTAATTAGACAATGTGTATCCAATACACATAATAATTAATTAACACATATAAATTATAATTAGCTCTCTCTAATACATTATAAATCACATTTATAATATATTATGAATAATTGGATATTTCTATCCACATTATTCTTATCCATAATAATTAAATCACATTTAATTACATTGGATAATTTCTTCACACATCAATATGATTAAATCACATTTAATCATCATTTCTTCATAGCTTAGATCTTATGGAATTATTTTTGAACCCTTCAAGAATAATGCAATCTCTCTGCAGATACTTGGAGATAAGGACAGGGCGATTGTATTGTTCCACGTATAGTGACATGGATATTGAGATCATATCTCAAATCCAGATCGCGGACCTCCCATATATGCTTTATTAAATCAAGACCGTAGATCTAATCTTCTCATTGTATCTGAATCACATTCAGATCAATGTCCAACACTTGGACCAAGATCAGATCACTTCTCTACTGAGAGGAGTCACTAAAATCCAGACCCGTTTCATCACTCCCTAGGAATAGTAGCGTCAAGGTTATACAATCGTTTATGATCAAATCACCCTCAGGTATTCCCAATACATGTACATCCTGCATACTGGAAGACTAAGAATAAACCCGAAGTATTGGATCAACTTTATACTGTCTACTTCATGGTTTTATCAGTAAGTTTCTCATTCGATCATTGGGAGTTGGTATCGATCATACACTTTCCAAAAGCGTATATCATACCTAGGTCTTGATCACATACTAAAAGTATATATCAAACCTACGAATTCAGTCAAGCTTCCAAAGCGAGACGACCATGCGCATGGAATTTGATTCTTCCCAATATCTCATGAGTGAGCTCATGTCTTCCGGTTCAGTAACTGAACATGTATGATCACTTTGAGAGATCGCATTACTCATATGCACTTATATGCACACCTGCGCGCTGGTGTGTAGACCTTGATTAGGTCATCAACCTATTGGTCTGCCAAATGTACATACTCAGACATATAGTAACACATCTGTCTCCGGTCAGAGGATGCGTGCCTATATCATGACAGCATACGATATAGGACTTTGGTTATCTCGATCTCGTTAAGTCAACTCTTTGACCTAACTAATCTGACACCTACGAATCTCTATTCTTATGCAGAGGACTTGCATCAAGTGGTTGGTCAGATATCAGCCTAAAGAGATAAGGATTGTCATCTCCTACTCAGGCTGGAGATCATCTCTTAACAATCATTTGACGGTGCTTAATGAGTCCTCAATCTAACTCTTTAGATATTCATCCAAGCACCAGCCTCTATGATTCAATAGTTGAATCAACAGATGTATGATCATCAAGATGGCCATGGTACATAACCCTAACTGTACTAAGGGACCTATTATACAAATTATTCATTCTTCATTTCAGATCAGAGAATGATATTTGCAATAACATTTATTTCATAATGGCTCGCCGTGGGCTCGCATTTCCAACACTAGGAGAGACGAAGCAACTAAGCGAAGTGAAGGCAGCTTGATTCTTCACCAAGCCGCAGGATAGAGTGGGAGGAGGAGAAGAAGATTTGAAAGAGACCATACGAGAGAGAGAGAGAGAGAGAGAGAGAGAGAGATTTCTAGCATTTGCACTCTTATAAACGGACTTTCATTTGTTGCTGGGTCTGTTTCACCAAGTGCCTGTGCACTTGGGGGACCTCACCAGATTTATTTTCATCGCCTTTATTTTTCTTTGTTTCACACAGATTTCGTGTGCTACCTCTTGATTGTTTTAATAAATTTGCTTGAGATAGGTAATTAGTTAGGTCCAAATACCCTATACAAGAATTTCTGTGCCTATATAGTAGAGCGTAATATGGGCTTAGTCAAATTCACTTGTTCTTTCCCGTTAATAGATGCTATCATCTAGGACGGTTCACTTGCATCATATAGGTTAGTTTATTTTTCTGTATTTAAATTCTGTGCGAATCACTTTCATGTAGAGTGCTGGCGACAAGGTACGCATCTCTAACCTCTGCATGCATAATTGTTTTTTATCAGGCATGGGCATTTCTGATCTCCTTCCTCGTTTTTACTCACCTAAGTTAAAAAGGAAATTTGATACTAGGTAGACGATTCATTGAAAATGTTTAAACCAAGTGACAACTGCTTAAAATTTGGGACTGCAAAAGAAAACATAACCCTAAAATAAACACAAGGAAAATCATTGTTTTGGGGAGAGTAACCCCCTCATTGTGTTCGTTTTAACTTGCTCACGTACACACTAAGGTTAGTGACCAAATCCCAAAATTCAACCTGAGTGTTTGTACAACTTTGTGATTATCACCTAACTCTAAAACAGCCAAGATTAAGAGACCGAACCTTCGTGGTCTTCACATTACGTTGAGTTGGTAAACTAGGGGTTTATGTTGTGTTTTATTGCTTGTGTGCCTACTAGATCCTGCTGTGCATCTGCGCCTTTTTCTCCATATATTTTGACTTGACCCTCGTGCTCTCCCAATCTCGTTTTTTGTTTTGAAGATGGCCGACTGGAATTATTTTAATACGATCTTCGCGGATACCTCGTACCCTCCAGCCGATTCACCTTCCTTTTTCCAAGAGGACTTTCCTCCTGATTTTTGTGCATATCCGCCTAACCAATTATTTCAGGAATCAGATGATAAATTTGATTATTACCCACCACATCCCACTCACCTGATGTTGGGATTTTGGAGCCACCTTTCATGATTTCCACACTAGAGACATTGAACCAGATGATGGAGCATATGAATTCGAGGATTTCCAATCTATCTAACGTAAATGAGAGATAGGACACTGCTCCACTATTTGCAGTTATGGATTCACTTGAGGATAATCATGAGAGCTTGAAATCGCACAAAATACAAAAAATGAAAAAAAAATCAAAAATCCAAAAAGAATCCAGGAGACACGTTGTTGATTCATTTTGTGAGGAGAGGACCCAAATGCATGATCATTTACCCACATAGACATGTCCCAACTTTGACCCCAAGGATGCCACTGTACAGACTACTCTTGGTAATCCTCGTGTATATGTTGATTTCGATCTCCTCCCTTATATGGAGGAGGTCCAAAAATTTAAAAACATGTTAACTGAACTTAAAGTGGTGGCCACCCTTCATGAGATCATTAAAGCCCCACTTCAACAAGCCATGATAGATTTATCTACTCCTCAACACAAGAAGATAAAGCGAAGGAGAAGATCTGAGCATCACATCTTGACCATGGCCACTGTCTACGGCACCACTCACCATCCATATTTTAGGAAAGGAAACACTGCCACACCTATTGTGAGTTGCTCCATATCTGAATATTCTTGTGATAACATTCTCTTTAATGGCGGTTCTTCAATTAATATAATACCCTTCTCTATGGTACAATCTCTTCATCTTGGGACTCTCAAGAAAACCATGATGATAGTTCAATTTGCTGATGGTTCTATTAAGAAGCCGGAGGGTATTCTAGAAAATGTTGCCATTCTTATTCAAGGCATGAACTTTACTTCTGATTTTGTCATATTTCCCATGGAGGCCTCCACCCCTATGGAGAACCCTCCAATTATCCTAGGATGGCCTTTCCTCGCCTCGGTGGGAGCCGTTATTGATTATGGATCATGAGAGATTCGCTTCCGTTCTGATGTAGGGAGCGATGTGTTGATCAATACACCCACTATCGACTAGAGACCTGCTTCCCATGAGAGTGTGCTTGTGTTAGATGACCTCTAGTACTTTGACCATGATGATACTACCCGAGATTTTTGTTGTATGATGGATGATACTGAGATCCTAGAATTCCTCTTCAAGGAGGAGGACTCGGAAATCATAGACCATGGAGTTCCCTCTTCTGGTAGGTGGTGATGCATTGATGACATCCACAGGAATTACATGATAGATACCCTCGAGTGGAAGGCAGACTCTGAGACCAGGCAAGACGGACATGATTTGACTACTTTCACTTATGAGTCTGTTCCTATTCACCATGATTTAGATAAGACTGATAAGGTTGAATTTGATTTGATTGCTTTTATAAAGGAATTTAGGCCTTTTAATAAAGATGATAATCCAATATAGGCTCTCCAGACTGGAATCTTCTTACTTTTTCGGATAATGGATTCGATCCTTTTTACTTTGATATTTACGAGACTTCCCAGGCCGAACATGGTTATACTACTTCCACTGACCGGTTTAGGCCTGCACATTCTGAAACCGCTTAGGATACATTCATGGTCGATCCCAATCAATTTGTGTCTAATGACGATCTTAATATGGACCTACACCTTGTCAGATCCACTCCTCAGCGGTCCCGCAAGAAGGTCCGCTTTCGACCTTCTTGACCTTTGTACATCCACTACCTTTTGTATATCCTTTCATTTCACTCTTTCTTCTCTCGTTTTATCGTTCACCCCTTTTCCGTGTGCATATATGCTATACTTAGGATGTGCTTTATCCTAAGTATAGGGGGTGAAGGATTTGGGTTGTTCATATTTGTCCTGTTTATCACTCTTGTTGTTGCCTATACTTAGGTATACTCTACCTTAAGTATACGGGGGTCATGTTGTTCATATCGTGTCTTTTAATTTTTGAGTCTGTAAATTCTCTTCATTGGTTTTCCCTTTTGAACACTTTACTACACTTAGGATTACTTGATCCTAAGTATAGGGGGTATCACCAACTTCTCTTCTTTTTAGCTTTTCTTTAAGCCATTATAGCATATGAGGCTTTTCACTTTTCTATAGTTAACACGAGTTATGTCTTCCTTTGTACCTCTCTGATCACTACGAGGACATAGTTCGAGCTAAGTATAGGGGGTGTCGTATATTTTGTATATATACATTAGACATAAATTGTACTTTTAAGATAATTATTTTGGGGGATATGTATATATATTTTTAAAGTCCACATGTGTTAAAAAACAAAAAAAAAAACAAAAACAAAAAAAACAAAAAAACAAAAAAAACAATACGAAAAAAACTTTCTTTTACATCTGCATTTTTCTCCAAAAATCCATAAAAAGATCAAAATTTAAAAAAATGTTAAAAAAAGAGTGTTCTTTTCACATATGCATCATATTGTTTCAAAAAAAATAAAGTTCTTTTCACATGTGCATCATTTTTTTAAACAATTACTTTCTTTGCATTGTTCATATTTTCTTGCATTTGCATGTACATTTTTCAGTATAGTATTGACATTTAAACTAAGTCTAGAATAAAATTGAAGAATGGAGCTTAGTTGGACCTTAATCCACTTAATTTCAGAGGAACCTTATAAGAAATGGAGTTAAGACTTTTCAGGTCCTAGTGACTTAATTCTTTTAGTCCATAAGACTATGTTCACATGTCATCTTGAGTAGTCTAAGTAGAATATTTAACAACACACGCATGATTCTTTCAGATTTGGCTTATCTTGTAGAAGCACTCTACACACAGCTTTTCATGGATGATGTAGTGAGGAGGCAAAATCTTTTGGCTTGGGGTAGCATACGAGGGTAGTATATCTAGGCAGAACCTCTCGTCTTCCTCTAGGGACGGAAGTGTGTCTCAACCTGGTCTAGGAATGTTGAGGTCTAAAGACATGAGCAGTGGGGTTGCAATAATGCTTCGAAAGAGGGATGGTCTACTGGCTCAAGAGGAAAAACTCCTTATGTACATGATGCACCTTGTATATACTTTCAAAAAAAAGAGTATGGAAAAAAGCAGAATCTCCAAAAGTGGAAAGGCCTGATTAAAAAGTAAAATGCATGCCGAAGTGTATATACAAAGATAAACAAATACAATAAGAACATCAAAGACAATATTTTTTAGCTTGCGACGAATGACTTGGCTACACTGGTCTTGCATCCAAAGATAGGTAGCTACACTGGTTACCGTCCATTCTTTTCCCCATCCCCTCTTCTTGAGTTGGTTGTACTTGAACTTAGAAGGGAATATCTCCGCTCCTCGAGGAAAGAGTTGCAAGACCGGGGAACTAGAGTTACCATGTTGAGGGAGGCTGTTTCTTTGCTACTTTTGAGATGGGGGAGCTATATCTCACTTACACCGTACATGTAAAGATTCATAGTCACAAGAATTTGTGTATGTAGACTTATTCTGACCTAACTGTTGAGGTGACCTGAGTAGGAGTCTTATAGAACTTAGAGGTTGTTAGGTTTTAAATCCATCTCCCATTGAGGTTCCGACACAGTAATTATCCAAAGGTCTGACAGAGCTCCAAACTACAATTTTATGAAGAAAGGTTTAATACTCAATATTGTCCTAACTTATTTATTTTCCCTTCCTTTTTTCTTCTATTCACTTATTCTTTCAAATAAGAGTTTGCTAAGGGACTAGCAAAGGTAAAGCATAGGGGGATGATGAATCTACGACTCGCCATCTTTGTTCATTTATTTTAGCTTAAAATCCCTTATAAAGTCCCTGTATGTAATACTAACTCCACATTCTTACTAACTTTCATCTGCGTGTAAATATTATATATTACTCTATTATTTTAACCTAAAATAAATAAATAAAGGAAAAATAAAGAGAAGAAAATAAAAAAGTGAAACTGTATATATGAATAGATACATACTGACCCAAACCTCGAGAAAAGGTCAAGACTTGACCTGATCGACCAGGAATAAAGGGGAGATAGGGTCTTTATTTAGAAAATCCAAAAAAATTATGGGTTGTGTATATTTGTATACTACACTATTTATTTGTACATAATATGACCTTAAATAAAATAATTTTCAAAACAAAAGTTGTAAACAAAAATGTGTCCTAATTAACAAAGATAATTGCACAATCATATCGTGTATATAATAAAAGTAACCACATCTGGAAAAAGCCATTAAGACGAAATTGAAAGATTGATTCTAGCTCCATATGAACTCAGAGTGAACAAAACTCACTTCCATTGTCATCTAAATAAAATTATCTTTTAAAATAGATGTGATTTCATATTTTTTGGAGTTACGGGTGAAAAGTTGGTTTTCTGGGGTGGCTTGTGCAATTTTCCCATGTATTTTGTACATATTGTATTTGTAAATGTTTGTAAATATTTTTACTAATAGAAGTTAAAAATTTAAAAAATAAAATAAAAAAATTATTTACTTATTTACCCATGTAGATAATATCATATTTGTATATAGCATATGTATATATTTAATTTTCTTAACTACCATAAAAAATAAAAAAATTAACTTTTAATTTTCCAATAAAGAAAGTGACGAAAATTAAAAAAATAGTTGAAATTTGTATATATTTATCTTTCCACTTTATCTCATTTCAAACTTTCTTTTCTCTTGTCAGTTATCCTCATCCAAAAATTCAAAAAAAAAATCAAACTCCATTATCTTTTCTATTTATATGGCTCCATCTATCTCATTCCAACTTGATCTATCTTTGGTGAGAGGAGCCTGATCTCCGAGAGTCTTCTTGTCGAGAAAGGTGTCTAACCTCCGAGTCATCCGGCGACAGCGAATCGACCTTCGTTGAGGTGATCACGATCACTTCCGCTCCTAAGGTGAGATCCACATTTTTCTTATTATTTTATATAGGTTAATCGTAGTTTCATTTTCGCAATTATATTTTGTCGTCAATTTTTTAGATCATAGCATCATCATCACGATTTGATCCACCTTCGATCTCTATTTCGCATCTCATTTTCTCGACCTCTACGCGTTCTATTCTACCACACGCGATCTCTCAACTTCGGCCATGCACGGTGGTCGAAGAACTGGATCGATTCCTCACGTTTTGTCGGATCCTCATTCACCTTCTAATTTGTATATAAATAAAAAGAATAAAAAATTTAAAAAAAGTTTTCTTTCTAATATTTATTTTACAGGATCATTAAAAAAATAAAAAAACATTTTTATTCTCTGTTTTTAATTTCCCTAATTCGTATTTATAAAAAAAATAAAATTCTTTTTACTATTTACTGTTTACAATTTACAAAATAATAATAAAAAAATAAAATAAAAAAATAAAGAAGCCGTCTGCTGTCGCCCAACACCACCACTCCTCGCGGTCCACCGCCCTCCAATCCGCGGCTCTGCCTAGGCGAAACACCGTACGACCACCTGACTAGCTGTACCATCTTCTCTGACCTCCTGGAGCTTGGAGCTCCCTGCCTGTAACATTCCCATGAAGTGCGCCCTCCGGCCGTGTAAAGCCTCCGCTTGCGGCGTCCCCGTCGACATCCACACTACCTATCGCAGCAACCTCTGCCGTCCTGATCTTCATCGTGCCTGACGCCGTACTCCCGCACCACCGCGAGTGAGCCGAACCGTCGTCGTGCGCGCGAGCATCACCAGCCGCCAGCACGCCATTGATTGTTGCGCTGCCCTCTTCCTGTGGAGAAGAAGGGTAGGGGTAGCGCCCCATTGCCCCCTTTGGTGCTTGTGAATGAAGAAAGCGAAGAGAAACCCTAAGGATGCGTTTGGTTCGTGGGTTATCCAGGGGTGGATAACCCGGTTTTGTGTTTGTGTGTTTGGTTGGTGGGTTAAGGGTTGGGAGGGTTTGTGTGATGTGATTGTATTGGAATTTGAAAAAGTTGGTAGTTATTATGGTATGATTGTATTGAAATTTGAAAAAGTGGGTGGTTGTTGTGATGTGATTGTATTGAAGTTTGGAATAATGAGTAAAAGTTGAGTATTTTATGATTTTTAGATGATATGATAGTATAATATATATTTTTTTGGTTGGAAAGAGAGTGGGCCCCACTAATGGGTTGGGAATATGGGTTTTGGGGGATAACCCACCCAAAGTGGGGGTAACCCCCCAACCAAACGCACACTAAGAGTTTTAAAAAAAAAATTGGGATGATTTCATTGTAGACCCCCAAGGTTTTCAAAACTGCAAAATAGCTTCTGATAGAGCCTCAAGCACGTGCTTGGCATGCCTTACTAGGCAAATTGCAACTCTGCCCCTGAAGGTTTTCAGAACTACAGAAAGGTACCCGGCTCCAATCCACCCACGTGTGCAGCACGTTTTACTGGGTAAATGTTACTTTACATCCCCAATTTATTTCATGTTATTATTTTATTCAACAACTTTATTTAATTACTTTTCAGTCCCTTAATTCCAGACATTTTCTTTGTATGTGCTTTTCGTTGAAATAAATGTTTTTGTTGATTAATAAATCCTCCAAAACTCATGCTATTCTCCAGACATTTTATATTTTTAGCATAAAATTTTCATTGCATTTTGTCCTTATGTAATATTATTAAAAAAATCAAAACTATGTCATTTTTCCCTATTTGAAATTAAAAAATTCATAAAAATTCAAATATTTCTAAAAAATTACAAAAATTAAAGTAGTTTTATTTAATTATCTTTTAATATTTATGCAAATTTCATACATTAATTCTTTATAAAACCCAAAAAAATTAACAACGTTAAAAATCTTATAAAGAAAATTCTACAAAATATAAGAATCGAGATTTCAGACTCTGTTTGTAGATATTTGTCCCAATTTTATCATAAAAATAATTGTCAGGAGTTTTGGGTACTTAAAACATTTTTAAGTTGCAAATTACTCCAGGATGTGCTTTGCTTCTCATTGTTACCATCGTTTGAATTTTAGAAAAATACAAAAACATCTGAAAATTCTACAACAATTCCCAAAAACATTTCAAAAATCTTTAAACACAAAAATTTTTTCTCTAGATTTTTCTAAGCATTTTTTATATAATAGAAAATTACAAAAAGAGTTGGTGTGTGTATTTCTTGTTTTGTGCATATTGTTCTTGATTTAAAATAAAAATGCAAAATTAAAATAAATAAAAAAATTGAAAATCAGAAAATAAAAAATAGAAATTAAAAAATTAAAAAGACAAAAATTCCACAAAACCAAGGATTGTTTGCCTTTGATATTCCTACTTTTTCTTTTAGTTGATTTTTTTGTGTTAATTGAATAACGCTCAAGAATCATAGCCTCATTGAGTTCGATCACGTCCACTTTACACTTAAATAAGTAGCAAAAATAAAATTTTTTGTTTGTTTATCACAGGGTTTTTGTGGATAATAACGAGGACTTCATATCATTAATTTTCGATCCTCGAAGATCCAGTGCCAACATTAGGTTTGACCTGCACATACGACTCTTAGATCTTTTTATAGGTTTTTAGCTGCTTGTGTTCGTAAAATCTAGGACCACACATTCACATTTAGTAATATGCAACATAGAACGTTCAACTTAGTCAAATTCAATTCACTTATTCCCGATAATTAGAACTATATGTTAGGCACGGTTTCATCGCCTGCATTTCTTTTAGTACACAAAATTTTAAATTCTATATTTCATTCTGCATGTAGAGCACGGGGATCACTATAAGCCTTCTGAGCTGAGCATGCATCATTGATTTTCTGATTGCATCAGCTTTTCTCGACTCCCTTCCCCTTGGTTTTACAACATATGATTAAAGGAAGTTAGGACTAGACAATATGCATGTTGTGTTTGGTGGATTTAATTAAGTGATAATCAAAATTAAAATAGAGACTGCTAATACAATTGGAACAAAAAATGCATTAAAATTGAAAATGTTTTCGGGAGAGCAACTCCGTCATTGTGCACAGGTACATACCTCCAGATAGAGTGGGTAAGGATGCATTCGTTAAGGATTAGAACCCAAATCCTTGGACTTATGCCCTAAGCACTTGGACGGAATCTTGAGTCTTGTTATTGCTGCAAGTACTTGCCTCCGGCCCTAAGAAGAAGTAGTCTTACTTCAAGTTGATGTGTTCATTTGGTTTTAACACGAATTACCCCTAGAGAGTACACCCGTGTGTAATGAATGAAAAGATTGTTTCATCACCAACAATAAAATTGAAAAGATAATTAGACGGACTTTAACGGCCTTCACAGTATTCAATTGGTGGATTGTTGGTTTGCTTTGTGTTTGTATTCAAGGGTGTGCGTTCAAAGTCCGTGCTCTTAGATCCTTTCTTATCACTCCTTATTTCACATCATGCTCTTGAATCGGACCTCTTGACATAAATAATGGTGGACTGGGGTGATTTTTGTTTAGAATTCGCGATCCTTACGTTGACCACTCCAAATCGACCATCCTCACAGGTTCAGGGACACTCTTTCTCTGAACCCCTCAGTTTCATGGAGACTCTTCCCACGAGACTAAGGTTAATAAGTCACTATTCATTTTTGAGGGTGGCTAGACTCTCACCTCTATGCTTCTAGATTTTCTTCTTAAAACTCTAATAATTCAAATCCTTTGTATTCTAAAGGTGAAGAGAACCTAGACAACAAGATGCCTCCCAAGAAAAACCTAGATGACGAGGGAGTTAATTACCCATTGAAGGACAACCTAGCCAGACTTGCACAACCTGAGCAAAGATATGTATTACTCAGACATGAGCTTAGTAAGTTGGGGAATGAGGGGGTATTGATGAGAGATATCTACAAGCCCAGTGCTATCCGAACGAGAACTAGCTTAAGATGGTTGTACCACCATATGCTAGAGAATTAAAGCATTACTTCTTGACTGCCAAATTTTTATGGAAATGAAATAGAGGAAGCATGCATGTTCCTACATGAGTTTGAAATGGTATGTGACAATCTAGGACAACATAGTGTATCTCAATATTACATACGTCTTAGAGCCTTCCCCTTTGTTGTAGCAAACAAAGCCGCCTATTGGCTAAAGAATTTGTGAGGGTAGTCACAACGTGGGCTGCATTGAAGGACTTTTTTCTCATGAAGTTCTATACATTGAGTAGGACTAATCAGATAAGGTCCCTCATATCAAGTTTCACGTAGATATCCCATGAGACTTTCGATGAGGCATGGGAGAGATTCAAGGACCTGATTCAGAAGTGCCCAGATCATGATATTGACCGAATGATTCTAGGCCATAACCTGTACAATGGTCTGACTCCTGAGGTTCAAGGATTGTTGAATGCTACCTGTAGAGGAATCTATCTGGACATAGGAGCCGACACGATTTAAACAGTTTTAGAGCAGATGGCAGAAACCAGCTGCACCAGATCATCTAGCAGGGAACATGACAAGCCACCTCTATCCCGTGGACATTAGGAGTTGGGAAGAACAGTTGTCATCGGTCTGGCAAATGACCTACTCCCCTACATGGGAATTATTAGTGATAAATTAACCAAGGTTGAGCAGATTGAAAAGGAGGTGAGCGAGATACACAAGCTCGTTGAGTCGGAGAACCTTTCCAAGTTTCCGAAGCATATGGTGGATCTAGTTGATAGGGTATCTAAGATTAAGATACCTACCCCGTCTGCACTCTATGCTCTTACCTACTAAGTGCACCACATTCTGGAGAAACCTGTGTAGGGGCCTCACAACACTCGGACTCAGGGTCTGTCTAAGGTTCACAAGAGACAATTCATTGAGCCAACCGTCGAGATAGTGACTGAGGAAGCTCCATAGGTTTGGGAGGTGAATGGGATTTGGTATTCCAATGATCCCAATACCACGAAATGACAATAATAGTAGCACCAATAATACCCACCTTGGACCAAGTACTACCAGTTCCCATCCCCCCAATAATAATAATCGAGCCATCAGGGCCTCCTTCAGTATCAACAGAACCCCCTCACTAGAGCTAGTACTATCAGCAGGTCAAGCATGGACCTAGCAGGCAGCATTATGGTCGTCAGCATCCTTCCCAAAGGAAGTACCACAGAGCCTCATGCTTGGGTACCTCTGACCTTTAGAGGATCCTTGATGAGCTCAAAGGCATCTGCAATGGGTAGCATGATCAGAGAGATGACATCAATCAGCTTTCACGTTGGCGTGATGAGTTCACCGCTCCTAGGATCTCCATCCCAGTATAGGTTCAGGTTAACCCCAACAACCTGAATCGAGGACTGAATCGCCAAAAGGATCATGTATGCTATTCTGATTTATTAGAATCAGAACATGAGATTCTACCACATGGTGTTCACCATCATACTCTCAGGAGTGGTTGGATGGTGCAGACCCCTGATCTATCACGACGGATAGGAGTAGAGGATACCGATGAGCCAATCTCGATGGGAGCTCAGAGGAGGAGGAGCTTTGCAACAACAGCACCTTCAAGATCACCAAGGGGACTTGAATCCCCAAAAATCCCTAAAATAAAAAAAACCAAGAAAATCCAAAAATAAGAATAAAGCAACACCGAGCATGTCAATGACCAATGGATCTTCAGGAGATGAGAAGACCACCTTGGATACAACATCAAATGTTTTTCCAGCTTTAGTTTCAGTTTCAGTTCGATTTCATGCATGTCATTCGAGTCCTGTTTAGAGTCCAAGTCCGAGTAAAAGCCGTATACATCTGAATTTTGATTCCCATAAGAACTCAGATGATGATGTTTCTATTTCACACTGTGAGCCCTCAATAATCCCTTTCCCTCAAGCCTTATCCAAGGGAAGGAAGAAAATTCTCAAAAAAAAAATGATCTCCATATTTTGGAGATGGAAAGGATGTGCAGAGAGAATGTAAAACTTGAGATCCCTTTCCTCCAATTAGTGGATATGGTTCCTTCATTCAAGAAGTACCTAAAGGTGAGATGCACACCTATTAGGTCAAGCAATAAAAAGAACACTCGAATAGTCAAACATGTGTTGTCTATAGTCACTACTTGTGCGATCCGCAATGAGATTTCAAGTAAGAAGAGAGATCTAGGAGCACACTTTGTCACCAGTCAAATTGTTGACATATCCTTTGCTAGTATTATGCTCAATAACGGATCCTCAATCAATCTATTGTCATATTCCCTCCTAGATCTCTAAGTTTAGGCCCTCTGAGGACATCGAGAGCACTCCAATAATTTGTAGACCGATCTATTAAGAGGCTTAAGGGAATGCTAAGAAACATTTTTCTTGACATCGAGGGAAAGAATTACATGGTGGACTTCATGGTCCTAGATATGGATTGTCCTCGAAGATGTCAAGATTCCCATATTATCCTTTGATGTCCTTTTCTGAGGATGGCTAGAGCCATATTTTATTATACTTTGGGAAAGATACACTTTCATGTACATGACAAAAATGTATAGTTAGAGATGTAGCAAACAAAATGGCAGGGACCTGATTCGAAGAGTAGTACTGAGTATCTTTTGTCCTAAGATGAGTGCCATAGAGTTGACACAATTGATCACTAGCATCAACAGTAAGCTCGGGTTGACGAGTCCCTCTCACCAGGAGAGGACAATGTAGATGAGGTAGTTCGACAGATCCTACAGAATCAAACTTTTCCCACAAGAGACTTTTTCGACGCATATCCCAACATCCTTGATGACCCAAAAGCCGACTTAGGCTAATCATACATGTTTCCTTCAGGTCAATCAGGGGACGAGGATGACGAGTCAAACGTAGTTATTGTCGATTTCTTGGATACCTTTTGCAATTCGACTCCTAAGCAGAATCAGTTTGTGGATATTATCACAACAGATACAACCATATTCACCACAGAGCCATATTCATAGGCAGTTGAGCCAGTTCTACCTGATGATCATACCATTCTCAAGCTCAAACCTCTATCCCCACCTTGAAGTATGTCTTCCTTGTGGGCCCATTATGAAAGTTACATGTCGTCGTCAGTGCTAGCTCGACTGGAGAACATGAATCCCATCTGCTAGAGATTCTTTAACAAAAATGCAAGGCTAAAGGCTGGAGCGTGTCCGATCTTCATGAGATAAACATCGCTATGTGCTCACACCTTATTTACATTGAGGAAGGTTCTAGACACTCTCGTGAGTTCCATCGTCGACTGAATCCAAACTTATGAGATGTGATCTAGAAGGAAATCAAAAAATACTGATCAAGAAGGAGATAAAAAAATGGTATGACATGGAGTTTATATATACCATCTCTGATTTCAAGTGGGTGGCACCACTTCATGTAGTCCCTAAGAAGGAGGGACTTTAAATAGTCCGCAATTTGGATGGAGAGGAGATTGAGATGCGAGTACCCACGTCATGGCGTGTCTGTGTGGATTACATATGCATGAATGCCTCAACGAAAAAGGATTGTTTCCCCTTACCATTCGTAGAATAGATCATGGAGAGACTAGCGGAGAATTAATTCTTTAGCTTTCTAGATGGGTACTCGTGCTACAATCAAGTGACCATCGCTCTTGAGGACCAAGAAAAGACCACATTTACATGTCCGTTCGATACATACACATTCAGGCGCATGCCCTTTGGGTTATGCAATGCACCAAGGACTTTACAACGGGTGCATGATTGCAGAATTTGCCGAGATGGTGGGCAATTTCCTATAGATCTTCATGGATGACTTCTAAGTTCACGACAACTCGTTTGATACTTGTCTATATCATTTGGATCAAGTCCGTCCGAGTGCTGACCCCCATACTCCATGCGCAGGCTGCCACCGGCGGCTCACTCCTACTGCCCCTCCCTCTTCTCCATCGAGCCCTAGTCGTCCCCACAAAATGAAGAAGAAGGTCTGTTTCTTTTCAATTTTTATTGTAAAAATTGCATATGTATTTTGTAAAGTTTTCATAATTACAAACAAGTCCATGTATATAGTTTATTTGTGAGTTTTATTTCTGAATTTGCATGGACACCCCTGTGATTGCCTCTTAATTTGGACATATGTTGAGCATCACTTTATTCAATAAAAAATATCATGGTATTGAGGAACTAATCGTCTACCATTTGACTATTTATCTAGATTTTTCTAACCTTTGGGTAATTAATTAAAATTATTTAAGCGAAATTCTGCCTACGACGTAGGGAAACTAGTCATACTAGTTGCAAAGGGCAGTGGATTTTAAAAAAAATGATTAAACCAAATGATTTGAGTGGATAATATTTGTTGAGGTACTCGGTCCGCAATTATTCCTAGATGGTGACAACTCTCCCCAAATGTTTTAGCCAATAGGCTGCTCTGTCAACTAAGGAGAATGGGAATGCTATCAATGTGATAGTGTCCTCGTCCATCAGATTGTCATGTACGATGCTGCAGATCATATCAAACTCCTGGAGGTGAAGATGGGCCTCCTTGGTGGCATGATCATGGAACTTGGGCAACAACTGAATCGTATGGGGCCTGATCACGAAGTCACCAAGAATGGCGGGCAGTTGATCCACCTGTGGGTAAGAGTTGCACCAGGGTTGTGCAACTGCCTCATGGTGCATGTCGATCTCGCATCTGCCCTAGCATCTGCTTGGTCCTCAAGTGTCTCTCCTCCTCCATCGGTTGGTCTGTCGTCTCTCATGTCTTCTCTCCCAACTCTCATCTGATTCGTCACCATCCTCACCTCAACCATGAGCATCCTTAGCCCCTAATATGTCTTTGCATGGTCTCCAAGGATGCTAAGAGGGTGTTGTAGATGGCATCCTTATTTAATACAAAGTATGAAGATTGTGGATGGTTATCAACTCTTTCGTCACTAGACATCTCTCCAGTCTACACAAAAGCAAAGGAAATGAGCTCAGGTGTTGGCAAGTGAATATATAGCTATGCCGGTCGTTCTGATTGTTCCTCAGGTGATGTAGAAAAAGGGTGGTCAAGGGGGAACAGGGTGGAAGCAAACTCGAGTTCAGAGAGCGGGTATGAGCTCTCTGAAGCCACCCTAGATGAATGGATAGGGGTGTTGAGAAGCAGTTCTACTAGAGGTAGTCATCGTGATGTGGGGATTTAAGAAGATTAGATCCGGACTGCAAACAAGATGAGAAATTAAACCCCCAATTCTCCAACTCAACACTATGATGACCATAAGAGCTCGATCATTAAGAATTTCAATATTATTTTTGGTGATAATGTAGTCTTCAAACTGATTTAGTGAGCTGTTAGGTGCCCGAATTTCCCTAGAGACTTGCTAAAATTATTAAGACTGGTTACACCTACATTGAACCATTATAGGTGTAAGTACAGACCATTTCCGGCAACCCGTTAATTGAGGACGGAGTCTTACACAATGTCCTCTAAACCATCCACTCTGCAAAGGAAACATGGACCCTACATGCATTCCCTCATTGAGAAGTAGCTAATCATTTTTACAGAATCAATAGTCTAAAGAGAATCCAGACTTGGCTCTTTCCTTGTGTCTCTCTGCATATAAAATCTGACAATGAGGTGTTACTCTCCCCAAAACAAATAAATTAGTGTTAAGCTCCGTTTTAGGTCACGTTTGCTTAGCACTCCTGATTTTATTTGGTTATATCTTTTTAGGTATTTTTCTGAATAAGAATTCGTCTAATGATTTTTTCAATTTCCTTGTTATTCCGAGTTCAGAAAATAAAAGAGGAGAGATGGAAAAGCCGATGCATGATAAAATCAATGATGCATTAATGGGTTAGAATGCGTACCTTGCTCCAACAATCTACATGCAAAATGATCCGCACATAATTAAAAGACAGGAATACAACTAACTATATGATGCATGATGAAATCGCCCTAAACAATAGTTTATAGTTCAACAAGATTAAGGAGCTAACTATTAGGAAGAGAGAGACCAAAGTTAGGCCTTGGAGGTCGCTTGGTGCCTGCCACAACGAGTTTCACAAGCGTTGTTTGCAACCTCGCAGCACGCAGTTTCCAATCCAAATATTTACCTTTTAAGTCCAATTGCTTTCTATAGGCACACATATTCTATTAGGGTGTTTGGACCTTATCACTATTTGGCTCGACCAAATAGAAATCCTATGTTTAAGGTCTAAAACCACATGAAACAAATAAAATAAAGGCGATAAAAAAATAATGGAAAATCTGGTGGGGTTCAATGAGTGCACCGACACTCGACGAAATAGACACCGAATAAAGTCTGAGTGTCCAACAAGTGTCTCTAAAAATATTACAAGTTTTTTCAAAAATAAATGCAAAAAATAAAACTATTTTCTATAAGTGTCTCCTCACCCTCTTGCTTCTCCTAGGATGCTCTCTCTTATGGATAGTGTAAAACAGTCATCCTCTGCCTCGCTTGGTTGCGTCGGCTCTCCAAAGAGCACCTCCCCTGCTCCGCAGACCCTCACAACAAAGATGAAACATGAATGGGTCAGAGGTGGTTATAGAAACTAATGACAAGTAAACTATGAAACAATCAGATAATAATCCTAACTACCTAACCGTGCTCCCCATCAATGACGCCATTCTAGTGACGCACAGATCTGACTCGGGTTAAGTTGATTAATTAAGTGTCATTGTGACCCAAATCATATATGTCATCAATGATAAAATTATTAACCACTACAAAATCAAGAAAAAAGTGCTAGAGATACTTTTATTAACATCGTATAGCGACCAGGGTCGAACTCAAGGACCACAATTAATCCTATGTAGTCAAATCATGTGGTTCAAAGGATTTTTATTTTCTTTTTAGTGGTTTTTAATTTTGCAATTTTTTAATTTTCAAAATACAGTAAATAAGAACAAACGAGAAAAAGATACACATGCAACTCATTTGGATTTTTCAAATAGGATAAAAAAGCACAGAAAAATCAAGTAAAACTATTTTTGGGTTTTATATGTTTTATATTATTTTTAAGAATTTTAAGGGAATTTTTAAATGTTTTTATAATTTTCTAAAAATTGAAATGTTAGAAAGCAAGCCAACAATGCATAGTCAAGAGAGTTTTGTAAATTACAAATACTAAGGATGCTCAAAACTCATAGGTACTAAATTTAATAAAAACTACAATGAAATATCTAGAAATAGGGACTGAAAATACAATTTCGGGATTTTTTATTGATTTTATATGATTTTATTAGATTTTTGGTGTTTTGCAAATTTTTAGATTTTTATGAAAGATATTGTAATAAAAGTTGGTTAGAAAATAAAATAAATCAAAAGACAACTATTTCATTTTTTAGAATTTTTAAAACCTTTTTCCAAATTTTTATGATTTTTCGATGACAAGCAGGGATTTCTAGTTGATTTTTGAGTTTATAAAAATAGAAGAAAAACAAATCGACACACAAAAATTACCATATAAACCACGCCCTAGCATGGGCTAATGTTGATTTTTGCATATTTTTAAAAGGCATATTAATATTTATTGCAATTAAAAATAAGACATGTAATAGAATATACAATAGAAGTTTAACACGTAATAAACGATACCTAGCAAGAGCAGGGACCTCTTTGCAAATATTTTCAGTTCTATGGCATACTGAATAATACACTATAGAAGTTTGAGGACAAGACTATAATTAATCCAGAACTACACGTGCTTCACATGACATGCTCTCACAGGAGCATAAATGCAATTACTGAAAACATCAATTAATTCACTAACATGTAAAATCTCAGGTCCGAAAATGCAAATACCCAAAAAGACACGTAAAGCGACACGCGACTTCGACTCAACTTGACTAAAGTGCAAATATGAAAATATATTGTCTGAACTACAAAATATTTTTAATTATTTACTACACTTATTAGACTAAAATGAAATAAATAAAAGGCAAGGGTAGCAGTGAAATATACCCTTCGTAGGTTGGGCCGACACATGACTCTACTGACAGATGACAGCTCTGGCTCTATGTCAATGTACTATCCTACTACACATCTGAGAAAGATCTAACAATGCTTGGAATATAGGGGACGTAAAGTAAGGATCCACTGAATAGGTGATTGGAAAATCAACCTTAGGGAATGACTCAACAGTCTTGATCTGCATCTGGAAAGCTGACTCATCATATGACGGCGCTGAAGCAGTGTGGAGGAACATTGAGCAAGATGAACTTCGATCGAGAGTGTCTGGCAATCCATGGGGCAGATCAGCTAGCTACAAGGTCCAACACCTTCGTGAAGGTTCTCCGCGTCGACTGGGCTCCTCAGATGGGGCGACTGTCATTCGGATGGGTGCGATGGAGCTCCACTGCTTGGAGGTGCTCCGCTTGAGCAACTGGTGGTCGAACAACGCTCCATGCATGCTCCTAAACCTGCAAAGAGTACCGTGGCTCGAAGACAACACTCGACTAAGGGTTATTGTAGCTGGAAAGAAAGGGAAGTAGCAGGAGATGCTAAGTGGTTTCCCGCGAAAGCGATGAGAGGAAACATGTATGAATCTCTCTTGGATGAGCAAGATTGAGGGGAAGCAAGGTACGTGATAAGGTGAGGGATGAGCGGAGGGTCGGATCGAAGTGATCAGATGGGTGGAACGAAGCTCCAACGTAGTGGTCAAAGCTAAAATGGTAGGCGGTATCTAGAGAATAAAATATAAACGAATAGTGAAAATGGTGAAATGCGGGGTACCTGAGTGTTCTATGGTGGTCGGCTATGTTAGGCGAAGGTGGAGGTGAGGTTATGGCCTCAACTTTGACGTGTAAGGTGAAGTTGGCTTCTCGTGGTGGAGATTCGACCACGAAGTGAGCATCGTTCTACCTGACATCGATCCAAGCTTCTAAAGGAACACCTAGAACCCTGTTACCACCCTAGAGGTGATAGTAGATTATTGCTGTCATTGGGGACGAGCTGTCGAGCTGTGGGATCAGATGAGAATATTTGTAGGAGTCTAAGGATATAGAAAGATCCAAAGAATGTTGTAAACCCCAGGAGGATCTGGTGAAGCCTAGGGATCTGCGAGGGTCACGAATCTACGAGGAATCGATGGGTCCAGATTTCAAGGAGAATGGTGATCGGAGTCTGGCAGGAAAATGTGGAGAAGGCGGCTTTGATGATCGAAAATTGAGTCTGACCCGATTGAGAGGAAGGGTTAACCCAGTTAACAAACCCAGGTCGACCAATTAGAAAATCCCATTCCCACAAATCAAAGTGTAATGAATAATAAATAGTAAATTATTTTAAAATAAAAAAATGAATAAAATAAAAAAAAGTTTTTTTATTTTTCAAACTATTTTTCTATGATTTTTAATTATTTGTATTAATAAATTATTGTAATTATATATATAGCAATTGATTTTGCGATTATTTAATTATTTATAAAACATTTTTATGTACAACTTTTGTTAAGGAAGTAAATCAATTTGAGGTCTTTTTATTGATGAATAAAATGATCCATGCATATAGGAAAAATGAATAATTACTCGATCTCCCTATACTTTATTCCTTGTCGATCATGTCAATATTGACCTTCTCTCGATGATCGGGTCAGTCTGTACTTATTTCACAATTACATCCTTCTTAATTTTTTCTTTTAATTTTCTTCTTTATTATTTTTATTTTGAATAAATATGTACTAAGTATACAATATTAACAATGGCATTTTGAATGCCAATTTATTGGTTTTGATATATATATATATATATATTTGCTAAAAGATATGGGTAAAATAAATGAACAAAGTATGACAATCATGGATTCATGAGGGACTTATTTTATTATATATTTTCTATGCCTAAAAAAAGAACTTTGTACGTGAAAGTTATATATAAAAATACAACTAAAACTACAAAATAGATTTCACAGAAAAATAATATACTGCTCTTTTTATACTCTAAATAAAAAGTCAAAATCCCAACTTTCTTGAACCCATATATCCTCAATAAAAACTAGAAAATATCATAATCACCTTTAATTGTATATATAGTGTAATAAGCTATTTAATGAAGGCGGTTTCATACAATTTGGAGTTAAGGTGTGAAAGATAGGATTTGGACCCCTATTGTATAGTTTACCTATATAAAATATTCATTTTATTTATTCTTTATTATTTTTATAATTTTATATTTTTATAATGTTGTGAATATTATTTATAATATATGTACATATTTACAATACGATAAAACCATAAATAAAACATTAAAATAAATTATATATACAAATACATAGATGAAATACATATACTTATACTTATATATTATATACCCCTATTTATAATTGTACATATAATAATGGAAAATTACAAAAATATATTTATGTTTACAAAAATAACTTATAGAGTTATAAAACAAGAAAATAAAATAATAAATAAAAAACAAAATAAAAATAAAATACCCAAAACATATATTAATAGACCTATAAAAAATCCTTAAAATTAACTTGTAATAAATAATCCCATAAAAATAAATAAAAATCACATTAAAAACTATAGAAAATAATAAACAATTTTAATTAATAACTTTATTTTAATTAAATAATTTTATTATTTATTACTTAATTTTCAAATAATTTCAGGGACAATTTTTCTTGATCGGTCCACGTGGACCAACTTGATTGCACCTCTAGTTGACCTCGGTCAACTGTTTGACAAGCCTTGTAGTTTTGTCAGACGTAGTTTTGACACACACCACCTTTTTCCTCGGATCAGTGTAGTCATAGAAATGAGCTAGTTTCTATTAGCTTTCCTTCCTCGTTCCTCCCTCCATCATGTGGGTGTGATTCCTCGAGGAATTGATTACTTGATCAACCACTACATCTCGTTCTTCCCAACCATTCTACCACCTGTACATAAGACACTCATCACCTTCCTTCATTTTTTGATCACTCTTCCACCCATTTTATCCCTTGTTCTACTCGAATCGAGGTTTGTGGTCACAACATGAGTGTCTCTAGTGGTCCGACGTGTGAAATAGGTGTTAAATCGAGTCGATCCACCTCCGACGAGATCTGTCACCGTCGAGTTCCCATCTCTTGGCTCTGATTAGTTGAGGTTTATTTTCTATGCTTTTTAAAGAGATTTTAGTTTCTAGTTTTGTTTCTTGCAATTAGCTTTAACTTTTATTGAGTGCCTTAGCGTACATTAATGACTTCGTAGTTCGTTGGAAACTAACTCAGACGAGCATGTCATCACTCACATCACTCCTGCAGCTACCGAGGGTTCAGGTTGAGCCTAGTCCCTACCTGAGCAGAACCTCCTCATGTGCTTTGACGAGTCCACCGTGCTCCACCTTGTTAATGATGCACCTATCACCCCACCTTCTTTCCCAGACGCTTCCCTTTGCCCCACACACTTCCATCTCGCCAGATCCTTTGTGGATCTATGTTTGGATGTTCGAACTCTGCCGCTTCACCAGAACACCTCTGCCTCGCCCCGCTACGCCTTCGTTCCATCGCCTAAGGGGTTGTGGCAATGTGCCCCGACCTGGTTTGCTTCATGTGCAGGTTCCTTGTGCCCAAAGCCATCTAAAGGGGATTTTGAAGCTCAGCAGAGGTTTATGGACACACCTCACTTCTCCAACCTCGTAGCAGCTCTCTAGTTGTCCCTAGATCTTTTAGAGCCCTCTAATATATATAGTAGGCCTCTAGGAACATGTTTCGCCCCTTGGACCAACTCTAAATGGTCGGAATCACACCGCAATATCGATAGAAGTTCGTCAACAGTTGTGTTCTTCCCTGTTCTTCAAGGGAGGTTAACAACTGTTGGACCGGGCTTCGTTCCCAAACATTCCAGTAGCTATCAGATCATCCTCTCCTCCACCTTCAGTCTCTCTTGGGAGATCAAATCTTAGTTACTGCATTTGAAACATCATCGCGCGCTCACAACATGCCACGCGGATAAGTGGCTTGATCGTTACCGTAAGATCACATCATATAGGGATATTTTGCATTATTTGACCCCTATCTTTCTACTTTATTGTTCTGTACTCAAACTTTTATATGTTATTATTATATTTTTGTAATATTTGTAAGAGGCCCTCGAAGTTTATTTTATTTGTAGTTGGGTCCACCTCATGTGACAACCCATGTGAGGTGGTGATTTTACATAGAGGCCATCGTGCCTTTTGTAATTCTTTTTAGTACTTTTCAGTTTTAAATGTAGTTATAAATTTTCAGTGTATTGGCATATCATCCCCCTAGATTTAAGTTTATTTGCATTTATGCCCCTACTAGCTAAATAATTTTTATCCATGTATTCAATTTATTAAAATCAGTATCTATGCATCAAAAATATCAAAAAATAGGGTTAAGCTCCTTATTACATTTAGATTCATACTATATTTTAGGTTTAGACTTTAAAAAATTTTACTATTTTATAAAATTAAAAAGTGCATATTTTGCCCTGTTTGACTTAAAAAATACCAAAAATAATAAAGATTTTTTTGAAAAATCCAAAAAATGTACATTTTGTTTATTTATTTATTTTGAAGTTCCAGAATAAAAAATACTAAAATAGAAAAAGAAAATCATATAAATTTAAAAGCTCCAAAATATAGCAAAAATATAAAAATCCTAAAATACCAAAAATATCTATTATGTTTTATAATTTTATTTATATCATTATTTACGTATTAAAATTGATTTGAAAAATTTTGGATATTATTTACTATTTTTAATTTCCACATTAATTGGTCCTATTTATTTAATCCCTGATTTTGGATATTTTTGACATTAAAAAATATAAAATTTAGCAAAAAATTCTAAAAGTCCAAAAAATTGTAAAACATTATTTAAACCGTAAAGACATTTTATTTCTATATTTTGTTTTTTTATTATTAATATACTACTCTAGATTTTATATATGTATATATTACTTATATATCTTATACATCTTTAAGAAAAAGAAAAGTAAATTGAAAATTAATAAAATCTAAGAAGAAAATATTAGATATAAAATTAAACAATTAAAAATATATAAACAAAAAAATAAATTTTAAAAACCCTCACAAGAAGAACACACATTTTTGGATTCATTTCCCCGATCTACCCTTTGCTACATATGTTTGACACTCTACATACTTACACCTATACACATCCATTGTAGAGTTATAATAAATTTTAACTCTACATATTTTGCTTTCCATTGACTTATACGTATTGTAGGTTAATTATTGAATTAGACAAGGTTCTCGTCAGTCGCTTCGATAACTTTGTTCCTACCTTGTGTAGAATAAAAGATCAATATAATTTTATGATTTTCATGGTCCTTCCCATTCTCTGATATACTGGACACGACCTAATAAATGCATGTGCATCATAGAATAGGGTCGCCCAATACAAACCTGACTGAAACACTTTCAGGTGGTCTGCTTCTCGGAGTCATGCTCTCCTGCCTCTAAGGAATGGTTGTAGGTGAGGAAACTCATGTATTCCTCTTGAGGAATACATCTCAGCCAGAAATAATCCGGACCTTCGAAGAAAAGTAATGGGTCCTCCCAATGGTATTTCCTAGATTCCGACTTAAGTCGGTCAATGCTGCTCTTGGGCCAATCATGGGGAGATATCCTAGACACCGAGAAATTCACCATGTTGGCATACCATGGAAGAGAGTCAACAGAACATATCGACTCATCGGGGAAGGAGTTCTTGATGGAGTCAATCTTATAAGAACTATGTGAATCAATGTGGGAGAGGTGATCAACCACTACATTTTCATTCCAGGCTTATGCATGATCTGCAAATCAAAATATTGGAGCAAGAGAATCCACCTAAGAGGGCACGCCTTCACATCCTTCTTTTCCATGAGGTACTTAATGGTTGTGTGATTTGTGAACACGATAACCTTTGATCCTAAAAGATGAGACCTAAATTTGTCCAAGGCAAATATTATGGCAAGCATTTTCTTCTCCGTGATGATATAATTCCATTGAGCATGATCAAGTAGTTTGCTTGCGTAGTAGACAACATAGGGAATCCTTCTCTCCTTTGTCCTAACACGACTTCAACTGCAAAGTCAGAAGCGTCCATCATGATCTCTAATGGAAGAGACCAATATGGGTCCTGCACGATAGGATCATCCATGATCTTAATCTTTAGGAGCTCAAAGGACACAAGACACTTGTGATCTACAATGACCTCCGTGTATTTTCGTAAAAGCATTATAAGCGATCGAGCACTCTTTGAAAAGTCCTTTATGAATCTACGGTAAAAACTGACTTGCCCAAGGAACGACCGTATTTGCTTGATGTTGGTTGTTTGTTGAAGTTTCTTGATCACATCCACCATGGCAGGGTCAACCTCCATTCCCATATTGCAGATGGCATGCCCTAACATAATGCCATCTTAAACAACAAAATGGCTCTTCCCCCAAGAGAGCACCAGATTCACCTCACAACACTTCTTGGGCGGTGGAGAGGCATGATGGATTGCGGTTGGGCGGCACGCTATCAGTCGCTGGACACACGGGTGGTTGATGTAGGGGCTTTGGGCGTGCGGGCGTCCTGGAGCGGGTGGAGGTGCGCAGAGAGCCACGTGAGGCTGATGTACTGGCGGAGAGACGCTGCAGGAGGCACGAGATCGGTGGCGGCGGCGGAGGATGGGGGTCGACCACTTTGCAATTTCTTTTTTTTCTTTTTTCTGATTTTTTTGTTGTTTGGATTAGATGATTTTTTTATTTTTGTTTTTTTTGTTTTCTTAAACATGGAATGATCAATAAGTGCAACTATGAGGATATGGTGAAGAGCTTGAGAAAAAAATAAAATGAATAAATGAAGGTGTGGATTGTTATGTGATGTGATAAAAAAATGGTGAACATAAAAACGATGACTAATACTAAAGATGAAAAGAAAACAAAATTACCTAGATATGGAGGAGTATGCCTATGATGTGCTCTCGAGAAGCACGATCTTAGCTCGAATCGCTGGCGAGCGACGAGCTCGAGCAGCGCGCGCGTGAGGATGCGATGTGGGTCAAGACGCCAGTGGATCTCACCGATGAGAGGGTTGTTGTCTCTCGACCGTGGTTGTGTCATTGTCACCGATCAACTCTGGAAACTAGGCTCTACTCACATAAAGATGGATCAAGTGCAAAATGAGGAGGATGGGATTATAAAAAGAGATGGAAAAAATGGATGTTAAAATGGATGTGGAGTGGAGTATAGGTGGAGTTGAATTAGAAGTTGGAAAAAATGGTAGAAGTATAGAGTTGATTGGGTGGTTATTGTAGAGAATGAGAATTAAATAAAAAATAATAATAAGATAAAGTAGGATACTAAAATACAATAAAATATATAGAAGACAAAATAGTGGAGAATTTACAAAAGAAGACAAACAACATGTACATATTTTGCTTTTCTAATATATATTTTTTGTATTTTTAATACGAGATATTTACAATAGAAATATACAATAAAATAGTAGAAATAAAATACCACACAACAAATAATTTTTTAGATTTTTTAGTAATTTAAAAAATTAAATAACAAATGTAGAAAGAATGAATATTTACAATATATACAATGTACACCTAGGTCCCAAAACTCATATTTTACAAACGAGCTCCGATTTTAATGACAACACTTCCGTTGGATAGATAATTTTCTAACTTAAACTTTAAATTGGTGAATTTGGAGTACATATGGAGAGGAATTTAGCTGGTAAGTTGGACTTTATGGGTTTTTTCTCTTTGGGATCTAGGAGCATTTATTTGAGGTGAAATTTATTTTGTAATTTTTTATTTTTATATACATTTTTTGAACTAGAGAAAGAATTAGCCAAAAAGGAGTTGAAATAAATTATTAAAAATACATGAAGTTTTGGGCTATTTATAGGTGAAAAACTCCTTTATTTTTGTGGCTTTATTGTTAATTTATTTTTGTACAATTTACTATACAATAATTAGTGTGTTTTGTTTATGACAGTTATTTTGTTAATTTATTGATTTTATGGACATTTATTTGAGATTTTACTCAGGTATTTTTCTAAGATCAATAGATTGAGATGGTGAATCGTGGATTCATCACCCCATATACTTAAGCTTCGCTAGTCCTCGAGCAAATAAAGAATGAATAAGTTGGATTAACCCCTGACTGTTGATGTGAATACAATACTCGATCCATTCAAGAACTCTCGATTTAGAGATCCTAAAATTCTAAGTTGAACCAAGCTCTAGTCAAAAGGTGTCCAATTTCCTTAATCATCAGACTCTCTTTGTATACATATATAGTAAGGATATGACATTAAGTGTGGTCTACAGTTACAATAGTATAGTTACAACGTCACCCAAGGTTCCAATCCAAGAGACTCCTAAGAACCCAATCATCAACACTAGGGAATAAATCATTTCGTGCATCCAATCCACCGTCTCTTTAGTTGTCAGACTTAAAGCGTAGATGGAAGGCCAGTTAATGGAGGGTATAGGATTGTGTCATTTCTTCTCTCCCTCTCATTGGAACAAGGATCCTCTCGAGTGCCTTATTAACTCAACACATGTATTTTTTTGGTTGTTGATCAGTGTGTCCGTCAAGAGAAGTTGGAGTCACCTGCTCTTGTTTTCCTAGGAGTACACCGGGGTGTGCCTTTTTGAGTATCTAATATACCTTCTACATCCAGACTTTAGCATTTACGATGCATAGCCCTTTTTTGGTGCTAGCCCGACTCCTGGTCCTAATAGTAGTGGTCCAAGTGGACACTTTCAAATGTTTGGGAGCACTCGCCTTTGGTGGAAGCTCTTTGATATTTGAGTTTGTATGGTGAGGGCTTTTCTTTCAATATTGATATTTATTTTATTTGCTTTTTGGCTAGCTCCCCTGCTTTTACCAAGAGTTGGCGTACACTGATCAATAATTTTTTTAGATTTCATCACACCCTGGCACATAGGTAAATATCAAGAGATACTACACAAACCATATTCTCATACTGGCCAAAGGTGCTGACACTCAGGTTTCATGAAGCCTTCATTGATTTTATCCCATCATTGAGCATTATTAAATCAAGTCCAAAATCAAATCCCTCATCCCAGTTCCTCAAGTGAAATTTCAACTCATCTCATCATGATTGCAGTCATGTATGTGAGGTGCTGATCATATTCTTAAGGTAGAGACTAAGCAAGCAATATAGCACACAAATCTTTCAAACTAAGGAAATGTAAGTAATCAAGTCAAAGACCCTAATGACTAAGGTTGATTAACTCAAAATCTCAAGACCTCATAAGCCAAGTGTTCTTGAACATCACAAGTCTTGTGTGAATGTGAATGTGTCAAGGATTAAACCAACTTATTAGTTAGTTTTTTTTGTGATTTTTGTAATTTTTCTTCTTTTTTTTTGAAAAACAAAGGAAAAGAAGAAAGATGTTTTTTTTCAAGAAAAAGGTTTTTGCTTATTAATTTTTTTTCAATTTTTTTGAAAAAGTTTCTTAAAGAAAGATAAATAAGAAAGGACACTTTTTTTCAAAAGTTTTTTTGAAAGAATTTTTTTTTAAATTTTACTAATTTCATACAACACATAATTATTAAATAATATATACAAAAATACGTAAAATTATGAGATATGTAATATATGCGCATCCCTTACTTAGCATGTGTTATGTCCTCAGAGCACAAGAAGCGATAAAAAGACATAGCTCGTGCTAAGCGTAGAATATCTAAAATAACAAAAGAATAGAAGTCGACCCCCCTATATGTAGGCTCCGGTCAGCCTAAGTGTAGAAGAATAGCAAAAATGGGGCGGACGAGGTCAAGAGGAGAAATGGATGAGTATATACACGTGGCGAGCATATGTTCCTCTTAGGCTCTGGTCAGCCTAAGTATAGGACATGAGTAAGTCTGAGAACCGATGTGATCTGGAGAATATACATAGAAAGGAGAATGTACAAGAGGAATGGATCTTCTAAGCTGTTGAATCTTGATGTTGCATCTTCATGAAGAGTAATATGATGTATCTGTTACGTGCTCGCTCTTCATAAAGTTGATGACCTAGACTTGGACTAACTGTTCTTTCAAATCTACAAAATGCTTTAACAATTGTACATTTACCACATGAGATTGTGCATCATTTGTGAGATCAACTATCTCTACACTTCCATTCACGTGCACTTTCTTAACAACGAAGGGACTCATACATTTAGATTTGAGCTTCCCATGTAACATATTCAACCTGGCATTGAACAACCATACTTTTTGTCTAGGGACAAAGTCTTTTCACCTAATGTGCTTATCATGCCATCTCTTTACTTTGTCCTTATAATCATGTTGTTGTCATATGCCCTATTTTGGATTTCCACGAGCTCGTTCAAGTTCAAGTCTCGACAAAGCTTCACTAGGTGACAACTCCAATTAATCTGCTTAATTGCCCATTCAGATTTATGAATCAATTGTGCGTGCAAATGGCATGGCTTTCCATAGATCACTCTAAATGGTGAAGTGCCCAATGGTGTATTGTAGGCTGTCCTAATAGTCCCACATAACTTGGTCCAAGAGCTAGAACCAATTCTTCCTATATGGACGAACTAATTTTTGCAAAATACTCTTCACTTCTCTACTCAAAATCTCTGCCATGCCATTGGACTGTGGGTGGTAAGGACTAGTAACTCTATGCTCAAATCCATAGTCCTTAGGTAAAGATATCATATCTTGGTTCATAAAGTGGCTACCCCCACCAGATATCAATCTTCTGGCCCCCTGAACATGGCAATAATATTATCACAAACTTACAGACAGTCTTGTTGTCTGTAGTTTGGGTTGGGATAGCCTCCACCCACCTAGATAAATAGTCAACTGCCAACAATATGTACTCATGTCCTTGGCAGTTGGGAAAGGGACCCATAAAATCTATGCCCCATGTATCAAAAACATCACAAATAATCACTGATTGCATGGGCATCTCATCTCTCTGTCCAACTGTCCCTCTCATCCTTTGACAAATCAGGCATGGCCGTACAAAATCAATAGCATCTCTAAACAGTGTCGGCCAATACAATCCACATTGAAGTACTTTATGAGCGATTCTCTTTCCTAAATGGTGTCCTACAGCCTCAAGTGAATGACAATATGTGAGGACACTTTGGTACTCCTCCTGAGGAAGACACCTTCTCCAAACACAGTCTGGTCCTTCGAAGAAATGGAAAGGATTGTCCAAGTGATATCTCCTCGAATATGACATCAGTCGATCAATACTGCTCCTAGTCCAGCCATGGGGAACCTTCTTGGAGACAAGATAGTTCACCATGTTGGCATACCATGGGAGTGAGTCAATAACACAAATTAACTCATCTGAGAAGGTCTCTCCAATCTAATCATAATATGGAGAATCCTTAAGTTCAATCCGAGAAAGATGATCAGCTACAACATTCTTCACTCCAGGTTTATATTTTATATCCAAATCAAATTCCTAGAGTACTAAAATCCACCTAAGAAGATGCACCTTCGCATTCTTCTTTTCCATTAAATATTGAATGGTTGTATGATCAGTGTAGATTATCACTTTAGAGCCCAAAATATATGACCTGAACTTCTAGAGGGCCCATAGTACAACGAGCATTTCCTTTTTAGTCACTATATAACTCTTCTGTGTAGGATCTAAAACTTTGCTCACGTGGTGGATCATAAACGGGAAGCCCTCTCACCATTGTCCTAACACAGCTCCTATAATAAAATCTGAAGCGTCAGTCATGATCTCGAAGGGGAGAGACCAATCAGGAGCTTTTAGGATAGGCGAGGCATAAATCTTCCTCTTCAAGAGCTCAAAGGCCTCCAGACACTTGTGATCTACAACGAACTCTGTGTCTTTCCCTAAGAGCTTAGTCGGTGGGCAGGCTATCTTTGAAAAATCCTGAATAAATCTTCTATAGAATCCAATATGCCCTAAGAATGACTGCACTGACTTCACGTTGGTAGGTGGATCGAGTTTCTTGATCACGTCACCTTGGCAGGGTCAACCTCCATTCTCCTTTTAGATATGATATGCCCCAACACGATACCCTTCGTCACCATAAAGTGACTCTTCTCCCAGGAGAGTACCAGATTCACCTCTCTACACCTCACGAGGACTCAGTCCAAGTGCGCTAAACATGTATCAAAGTAATCACCATGGACCGAGAAGTCATACATTTTCACTTCCAGGAAATCTCCCACCATCTCGGCAAATATGGCGATCATGCACTACTAAAATGTGCATAGGGCATTGTAGAGCCTGAATGGAATGCTCATGAACACGTAAGTACTGAATATATATGTAAATGTGGTCTTTTCCTGGTCCTCACATGCTAAAGCTATTGGTTGTAGCCTGAGTACCTGTCAAGAAAATAGAAGAACTCTTTCCTTGCGAGTCTCTCCAATATCTGATCAATAAAAGGAAAGGGAAAGTGGTCTTTCTTGGTCGCAACATTCATGAACCTGTAATCGACACAGACACACCATGACGTGGGTACTCGTGTCGTGATCTCTACCCACTCCTCATTGGTGACCATATGAATTCTCAACTTCTTCGGGACAACATGAAGTGCGACCACCCACTTGGAGTCAGAAATAGGATATATAAACCCTATTTTTCACCATTTCTCAATCTCTTTCTTCACTAGTTACCATAGATTAGGGTTAACTCTCCTCTAGAACTCACGGGAAGGTCTCACATTATCCTCAGTAAAAATGTGGTGCGAGTAGAGAGCAGGGTCGATCCCCATTAGATCCAATACTATCCATCCTATTGCTTTGCAGTTCCTCTTTCAAACTTCTAACAACCTAGAATCTTATTCTAAAGTCAAGTATGAGATAATGATAACAAGATATCTATCTTTAGGTCCAGCAAGAAAGGCATACTTGAGTGTAGGAGGAAGTGTTTTTAGTTTTGGAAATGTGGTATCATCAAGCGAATCCGGCTGAATTGAATCTGAATCTAGTTCTGTGTTGTATGAAGGTTGGCTAAGCTACGTAGTACTCACCACCAACTCAGAAGTATGGGGAGTCGGATCGCCAAAGAAATGCAGTAGTTCGGCCAAAGTCGTGTCTGACTCATCATCTATGTCCCATGATCGTTTCGAAAGGGAAGGAACTGACAGATCCAGATGGATATCTATGTAATCATGGGAATAGGTAGATGCATCTCTTACAAGAGCAGACAACACCTGGCAAACTGCATCATCCACTATATCCTTTACAGATGAAATGGACTCGCTCTTTACTGAAGGAACCTGTCCTCAAATCCTAATTGTGCCAATCATTCTGCAATTTGCCTCTGAAGATGAGTACTTTATGCTACTCTCTGAATAGGGTCGCTGACACATGGTTTGCTTCATCTCAAGGTTCACTTCTCTACCAGGAGAATGGAACTTCATCATTCCCATACCATAATCGAAAGTTGCGCATATAGTCCTAAGGAAGGGCTGCTCCATAATAATCTGAGATTCTCTCCAATGATTGGGGGTCTCCATGTCCAAGACTGTCAAGTCAACTTGGTAGTTCCTCCCCTCAATCGAGATAACGATGTTGTTCTTCACTTCTCCCTTAGGTATCTTTATTAAACGATCTGTGAATTGGAGTAAAGCTCTAGATTTGAGAAGTGGCCCCAACTCCAATTTCTGATATAATGCTAAGGGGAGTAAGATGATGGAAGAATTGTTATCTAAGAGTGTGCATGCAAACACAATGTCGTCAATACGACTTTCCACGTAGTGAGCACCCATGTCTCTCTTTTTTTCCTTGGTAATGTCTGATTCTTGAGACAATATGTTGTTGCTACTGACAAGACATGTGTCTTTATATTTTGGTTGTCCTTCTTCCTGCTAACCCTTGTAGGTGTGCATCTCACCTTAAGGTATTTTTGGAATGCAGGATGGTTAGACACATACTCATCAAATGGCACCTTTACAGTGATATTTTCTTTACAAAATCGTATCATATCGAGGGCATCTTTTTGAATCTTTTTGATGCACTTCCCTACCGTAAGAGCATGGGGAAAGGGATTGAAGCTAGAGAAACAGAAGATGAAGAGTCTGAATCATGAATTGAAAGATCATTCTTGGCATTAATGGAAATGAAGTTCTTCATACAAGAATCTTTTTGATGCAACATAGAATCAAAATCAAAACTATCTACTATTGGTTGTGGAATAGAAGTTGAAGTGGTATCTGCCACAATCGGAGATGCAAGGTCCTTCGTAGACTCGAAAGTGCATCCATGATGCTGACGGTGCATACGTGCTCTCATTCTCCTCTCGGCTCTTTGAATAGAAATCCTCGAATGGTGTTGATGGAGCTCCGGAATATGCTGCCTCTCCTCCTCGTCCTATGAAGACTCCTCAGGTATAGCTCCAAATATGCCCCTACTCGTGTCCCTCGCTTGATTAGGTACGGTCACAGCACTTCCGCTCCTGAGTTACATATGATTAGCCTCGTCACATGAAAGAATCTCATGTTCAGATATAGGAGATGTTGAATAGTATACCTGACCAAAGTGCTGCTGAGAATTAGATCGATTCAGGCTATAGGGGTTATCCTGAACTTGGGCTGGGATTGAGGTAGAGGGTGCAGTTTGCTCGTCTCGCCATCTGGACACGCGGTTGACATCTACCTGTAAGTCATGAATTTCATTCCTATAGGAACGGATCTCATTGAGTATTTATTGTTGTATATCCACGGGACCAGACGAAGAAGGAAGGGGATAAAACTGGAAGAAGAACGGGAAGACTGGCCCTGCTGGCTAGGGTACTACCTCTGCTGCTGCTAGGTTGTCTACTGAGATTGCAGGCCCTGTTGGCCCACCTGGTAATGGCCTTGTCGGCCATATTGTTGATACTATTACCGCTACTATTAGGGTGGCTGAAATCTAGGACTCTACTATGACAGAGATGAATGCGGTGTTGTGAAAGGTCAGGTGACGCTGATAGGTCTGTCGGTCTCCTGTACTTCCATGCTTGGTAGTGTCTTAAGTATACCATACTCCATTCACCTCCCAAACCAGTGGAGGCTCCTCCTGAACTATATCTACTAATGGAGGTGGCTGCTGGAAAGAGTGGGTATAAGACTGGTCCTGCTCCCACGGTTGGAGTTGCCCTGACACCAACTGCTCCTCAACATGGTGAACTCAGTATACAAGAGCAGCGAGTACAGTAACAGTGGGTATCCTTATCTTAGATGCCTTCTCAGTCAACTCCTCATCTGTTTTGGAAGTTTGGAGATGCTTCGGTCTAATTCATCAATCCTCCTATTGAACTTCTTGACTACTATAAGCTTGTATGCAAGGAGTCCCATGCTAGGGATCATGTCCTGAGAGAGATCGACTATATCTGATTTTTCCCCTCCAAATGAGAGTGAACTGGGGGACGATGTATAGGCCCTGCTAGCCATCTGGGAGCGGCTAGTTTCAAACTTTCTTTTCTCTTACCCTTATCCTCATCAAAAAATTCAAACAACATTATCTTTTCTATTTATATGGCTCATTCTCCCTCATTCCAACTTGATCAATCTTTGGTGAGAGGAGCTCGATGTCTGAGAGTCTTCTTATAGAGAAAGGTGTCTAGCTCTCGAGCCATCCGATGATAGCGATTCGGCCTTCGTCAAGGCGATAACGATCATTTCCGATCCTAAGGTGAGATCCACATTTTTTCTTATTATTTTATCTAGGTTAATTGTAGTTTCATTTTCGCAATTTTATTTTTTCATCATATTTTTAGATCATAGAATCATCATCACGATTTGATCCACCTTCGATCTCGATTTCCCATCTCATTTTCTCGACCTCTACGTGTTCTTTTCTATCATGCTGAATCTCTCAACTTCGGCTACGCATGCTGGTCGAAGAACCGGATTTGAATCCTCATGTTTCGTCGGATCCTCGTTCATCTTCTAATTTTTATATAAATAAAAAAAATAAAAAATAAGAAAATTTGTTTTCTTTCAAATATTTGTTTTGTAGGGTCATTAAAAACATTTTTATTCTCTGTTTTCAATTTCCCTAATTCGGATTTATTAAAAAATAATTTTTTACTGTTTACTGTTACAATTTAAAAAATAATAAAAAAACAAAATAAAAAATAAATAGCGCATTCGGCCGTCGCCCAGCACTATCCTTCCTCACCGGTCCACTGCCCTCCACACCGTGGCTCCGCCTGGGCGGAATACCGCACGACCACCTGACTACCCGCGCCATTTTCTCCGATCTCCTGGAGCTTGGAGCTCCTCCGCTTGGAACATTCCCGTGAAGCGCACCCTCCGACCGCGCAAAGCCTCCGCTTGTGGCGTCCCTGCTGACCTCCGCACTCCCTAACGCAGCAACCTCCGCCATCCAAATCTTCATCGCGCCCGATGCCGTACTCTCGCACCACCGCGAAGGAACCGAACCGTCGTCGTGCGCGCAAACATCACCAGCTGCCAACACACCATCGATTGTCGCGCCTCCCTCTGTCTAGGAAGAAGAAGGGTAGGGGCGGTGCCCCATTGACACCTTTGGTGCTTGTGAACGAAGAAAGAGAAGAGAAACCCTAATAGTTTTAAAATAAAAAAATAGGATAATTTCATTCTAGCCCCCCAATGGTTTTGAAAACTGTAGAATAGCCTTTGCTAGAGCCTTAAGCATGTGGTTGACACGCCTCGCTATGCAAATTACAACTCTGTCCCTAGAAGTTTTCATAATTACAGAAAGGAACCCAGCTCCAATTCAAGCACGTGCACAACACATTTTACTAGGTAAAAGTCATTTTCCATCCCCACTTTATTTTCTGTTATTATTTTAATCAAAAACTTTGTTTAATTACTTTTCAGTCCCTGAATTCCAGACATTGTCTTTGAATGTGCTTTTCGTTGAAATAAATGTTTTTGTTGATCAATAAATCCTCCAAAAATCATGCTATGCTGCTGACACGCTTATCGTTTTAGCATAAAATTTTTATTTCATTTTGAAATTATTTAATATTATTAAAAAATCAAAATTATGTCATTTTTCTCTATTTGAAATCCAAATATTCATAAAAATTTAAATTTTGCTCTAGAAATTTCAAAAAAATAGAGTAGTTTTATTTAATTATATTTTAATATCTATACAAATTTCACGCATTAAACCTTTATATAACCCAAAAAATTGAAAAACATTAAAAATACTATAAAAAATTCAGAAAATTCTAAAAAAATCCAAAAATCAAGTTTTCAGTCTCTGTTTGTAGATATTTGTCCCTATTTTATCATAAAAATAACTACCAGGGGTTTTGGATATTTAAACATTTTTAAGTTACAAATTACTCCAGGCTATGCATTGCTTTTCATTGTTACGACTGTTTGATTTTTAGAAAAATACAAAAAATCTGAAAATTCTACCATAACTCCTAAAAACATTTCAAAATATTTAAAACACAAAAATATTTTCTCTGTATTTTTTGAGCATTTTTGGCATAATCAAAAATTATAAAAAGAGTTGGTGTGCGTATTTCTTATTTCATGCATATTATTCTTGATTTTAAAATAAAAAAATTGCAAAATTAAAATCACTAAAAATTTGAAAATTAGAAATAAAAAATTTAGAAATAAATAATTTAAAATATTAGAAAGACAAATCCACAAAAACCAAGGATAGTTTGCCTTTGAGATTCGTGCTTTTTCTTTTAATTGATTTTTTTGGTTATTTGAATAACCCTCAGAAATTGTAGCCTCACTTAGTTCGATCCTGTTAGCTATACAAGTAAATAAGTAGCAAAAATAAAAAATATTGTTTTTTGTGACATGGTTTTTGGGGATAACGATGACAACTTCATATCGTTAATTTTCGATCCTCGAAGATCTTGTGCTAACAAAATGGCATCGTTGATGGGGAGGCTCTGCGAGGGTAGTTATGTTTCTCTTTTGACCTGCTATTCTTGGTTGTAAATAATCTTGTCACATTAATCCATTGTTCATATTCACTGCATTTATTACATTTTTCTTTCTCATATTTGATAATTGTGTTTCTTACACATTCTCTTTTCTTTTTCTTACGAGGGCCCGTAAAGAGAAGGAGGCGATCTAGGTGAAGGATATGGAATTATCCTTAAGCGCATCACGGAAGCGTGATCGCCGTATCGGATACGACGAAGAACAACTAGTCGCACTAGTTGTTCGATGCAGCGGAATTTAAAATTTTTATTCGATGAAACCACATGATCCGAGAACCATTCTCAGATCGTTTCATCTATAACCACAACAAGTATAATGCAATACCTCTTGAAGCGTGGTTGATCAAGTCTCTAAAGGAAGAGACCTCCTGTCTCAAGTCCGATCGCTGGCGAGACTGCTTGCGAGCCGGGGATGAACCACGTTGTCCTCGCAATCCAAGAAGTTGATCCAAGCATGGTTGCTCCTGATCTCGTCGCACGAGATCAAACATCTCCTTCGTGAGAGGAACTCTCCAAGAAGACGGAGAACCGAAGAACGTCGAAGCGGCGGCGCGGTGGTGAAGGCGACGACGGTTCTCTCCTCCAGGGCTTGGTGGACGACCACCAATATTAGAGGGAGAGAGGGCTGTCGAGTATGGAGAAGAAAAGAAGAGAGAGAGCCTCCAATATTACATGTAAAGAGAGAGCGTGGTATGGCTCTCTATTTATAGGGTTTTGGGATCCATGGATCTCAATCCATGTGACATATAAAATCAATGGATGAGATTGATATATGTCAATCCAATGGCTAAGATTGTTGTTGGTAAAACCAACAAATTTAGGTTAAAATATATTTGACAAAATCAAATATAAATTAGTCCTAAATCAAATCCAATAAATAAGGAGAGATTGTGCATGGAGATTTCATCTCCATGCACCTTCCATGTGGACGGCCACACATTCCTATTTGGAATGGTGTGCCTCCCACTTATTTCCATGGGGAGGGCAATCTCATGATAATTCATGAGATTGCATATCTCCATGGAAATCTCCTTTATTTATTTGCAACAAATTTGTTGGGTTTTATTCTTCAAAAATAATTCACAATTATATTTAAGAATATTGCAATCTTACCATGGAAAAATTGTGAATCATATTCACAACCCAAAACAACATATAATTTATATTGTTAATTAATTAGACAATGTGTATCCAATACACATAATAATTAATTAACACATATAAATTATAATTAGCTCTCTCTAATACATTATAAATTACATTTATAATATATTATGAATAATTGGATATTTCTATCCACATTATTCTTATCCATAATAATTAAATCACATTTAATTACATTGGATAATTTCTTCACACATCAATATGATTAAATCACATTTAATCATCATTTCTTCATTGCTTAGATCTTATGGAATTATTCTTGAACCATTCAAGAATAATGCAATCTCTCCGCAGATACTTGGAGATAAGGACAGGGCGATTGTATTGTTCCACGTATAGTGACATGGATATTGAGATCATATCTCAAATCCAGATCGCAGACCTCCCATATATGCCTGATTAAATCAAGACCGTAGATCTAATCCTCTCATTGTATCTGAATCACATTCAGATCAATGTTCAACACTTGGACCAAGATCAGATCACTTCTCTACTGAGAGGAGTCACTAAAATCTAGACCCATTTCATCACTCCCTAGGAATGGAAGCGTCATGGTTATACAATCGTTTATTGATCAAATCACCTTCAGGTATTCCCAATACCTGTACATCCTGCATACTGGAAGACTCAGAAAAACCCGAAGTATTGGATCAACTTTATACTGTCTACTTCATGGTTTTATCAGTAAGTTTCTCATTCGATCATTGGGAGTTGGTATCGATCATACACTTTCCAAAAGCGTATATCATACCTAGGTCTTGATCATATACTAAAAGTATATATCAAACCTACGAATTCAGTCAAGCTTCCAAAGCGAGACGACCATGTGCATGGAATTTGATTCTTCCCAATATCTCATGAGTGAGCTCATGTCTTCCGGTTCAGTAATTGAACATGTATGATCCCTTTGAGAGATCGTATTACTCATATGCCCTTATATGCACACCAGCGCGCCGGTGTAGACCTTGATTAGGTCATCAACCTATTGGTCTGCCAAATGTACATACTCAGACATATAGTAACACATCTGTCTCCGGTCAGAGGATGCGTGCCTATATCATGACAGCATACGATATAGGACTTTGGTTATCTCGATCTCGTTAAGTCAACTCTTTGACCTAACTAATATGACACCTCCGAATCTCTATTCCTATGCAGAGGACATGCATCAAGAGGTTGGTCAGATATCAGCCTAAAGAGATTAGGATTGCCATCTCCTACTCAGGCTAGAGATCATCTCTTAACAATCATTTGACGGTGCTTGATGAGTCCTCAATCTAACTCTTTAGATATTCATCCAAGTACCAGCCTCTATGATTCAATAGTTGAATCAACAGCTGTATGATCATCAAGATGGCCATGGTACATAACCCTAATTGTACTAAGGGACCTATTATACAAATTATTCATTCTTCATTTTAGATCAGGGAATGATATTTGCAATAACATTTATTGCATAATGGCTCGTTGTGGGCTCGCATTTCCAACAATCTCCCACTAGCCCATAGAGCCATTAATGGGCTAATCATTTAAACCCACACTCATGTGACAATCATAGGCTATTTAGAAAATAGCTAGATAAGCTGATCAGTCACTCTGTTCCTGCGAGACTACGCCAAGTCCTTTTACTGCACTTGCATATCCCCAGTAACAGTGCTCGCATCCAATGCGAATGTTGCATCTTGTGAAACTAATACTCAATCTTGTTAGTTATAGTGTCCTTGACACTACAGCTTAACAATTATCATAACCAATGTTTCCATAATCCTTATCAGAATGCCTTTATTCTTGGAGATCACTGTCTCTTAAGGTATGCACAGTTAAGACCTTTTAGATCTCTATCTATAAAGTCTTAAGCTTTTGAAGATAAGACTTTGAGATCACTATCTCAAAAATCTTGTCATCTATGAAGATTTTGTTATTACTACAACCAAGCATTTTATTTCCATAGTAGGATTAGTAACAGTTTACTACTCCCACTACATGGTAACCATCTGGCTTTTGTACATATCTAGCACACACCCGGCTTCTCAGAACTGATGCCCAAGGGCAAGTAGTTCTAGCATTCACTTCCTCAACTCTTTGAGGTGCTATCCCTTTAGATAGGTTAGTACCATATCTTAAGGGATGGAAGCCATTCTTGGAATTTTCCATAAAATGGAATATGTCCAAGATGTATTATTAATGTGACAGTCCCAATACCCTCTTCTCTTTGCTCCTGAACAACTTCAGAACTAAGATCTAAGAGGTATCCTTGAGATCATATCTCAAGTTATGGAACAACCAGATAATAAAACACTTATTATTATCCTTATATCATTTTAAGTGATTAGGATATCATCTACATTTAGCACGATGAACACAAAGGCACTCCCACTAAGCTTCACGTGGCTCATCAAGATTCTTATCTGAAATCATAACATTTATAATTTCATCAAATCTTATGATCCAATTTAAAGAAGCTTATTTGAGTCAATAGATGGATTCTTCAGCTTTCACATCTTGCTTTCCTCAACCATGAAGCCCTGGGGTTACTTCATGTGAATATCCTCAAAGAGATATTTGTAGAGGAATGCAATATTGACTTACATCTTGAAGATGCAATAGTCAAGTTGTGTAGCTAAGGTTAGCAACATTCTGATGGTTTTAAGCATGGTCACCGAAGAGGCAGTATCAATGCAAGCAATGTCTTCTCTTCCAGTGTGTAGCTCATGGCTACAAACTGTGCTTTGAGGGTCTCTACCTTCTCATCAGGTTCCCTTTCTCTTGAAGATCCATTTACACCTCTATAGGTATTACCCATATAGGTGGATCCTCGAGGGTCCATATACAACACTTGTATATGAAGTCTACATTAGACTTTTATTGCTATCCATCTATCCATGCTATGATCTTCAGAAGTTTCATCACATGAAGTTCGATCATTGTCAGATTTCTCTAACACATGGAATCCATCCTCAAACTCATTTGAAGAGGTATTAGTGTTTCATCTTTAATTGTCCTTTTAGTTTCCAATTTCAGGAGCCTCATTATCTTCTCAAGATTAAATGAGTTCCTATACTTCATTTTATCTTGATTCTCAAGAGTCTAAACCTCTAAGAATCTCATTCTTAGAGATGAGATACTTTAAGAATCTCAAGGTCATAAAGTAGGTATCCAATACCATCCTTTATTTTATTAATGAAGCAGCATTCTCAAGTGCTAGATTCCAACATACATGGAACCTTATTAAGGATATACATTGTAGTCTCTACTACACATATATACCTGGAAACTAAGGGATAATTATGCTAAAATTCATCATTGATAAGATCATGTCACACATGATCCAATTGTATCTACCTATAACTCTATTGAGTTAAGATGTGTTAGGAGGATTGAGATAGAAATCATATTCATATCTCCATAAGGTATTCTTTGAATTTATCTAGCAGGTACTTGCTACCTAGATTAGATCAAATTCATTTTATCTTCCTTCAAACTTTGGTTCTAAACCAAAATTAATGAAATCTTTGATCATTTCAAAGGTTTCTTAGATGAAGAGAAGAAATCTCATATCATACATAATCATCAATAGATATCACATATCCATAATGTTTACTATGAGATAGATGATCCGCATACATCAATATGTATGAGATCCTAAATACCTTGACATCTTATACCATTCCCAAAGAAGGGTGTATTGGACATTTTTCCTATTTTTTTAATACAATATTCATAAGTATGTAAGTTTTGAAATTTTAGACATTCTAAAGTTTCATCTCTTACTAGTCTATCGATCAAATCAACAGACAAATGTCCACAGCTTGATGCTCGATCATTGTCAAATGATCTTCATCCTCCTATTGATCTTGAGGTTTAATTTCAGTATTTAGAAATGTTAATGAACCATTCATTAATTTTCTAATTTAGTGGAGTCCACTAGATTTTAGATTACTTTCTGAAATATCTTCATCATAACTCTTTATGATAGGTCCATTCCAGAATTCATGTTTGTTTCCAACATTTAGAAACAAACAATGAGTGTATTCTAATGTCTAGGTCATAGAGACATTCTTTAAGACTAAGGGCTCTCCCACTGAAATTATGAAGTCTAGTGATCCAATGGAAATTGTTGCAACAATTGCATCAATGTCCATCTGGATAACTCTAAACCTTTAAGATCAAATTTTCCAGTCTTCCAAAACATATGCAACCCATTACAAGCGTTGTCAGAAGATTGAGATACAATTATTAGACTCTATCTTATCAAATAAGAAAGTCAATTTCAATGATTTATGTAGATAATTTTGATGCTCTATCCGAGTCCTTTTCTAAGGATTCTAGACAGACTTGATAGTCATACTATCAACACACCAACTTATTGCAGTTTTGGGATTCATCCAACTCTTTGGATGACATATGGAAGTTATAGATGTACAGTCAACTCTTTGACCATACTTCTTACTCGGGTCCATCCCATGCTTCCATTGCGCTCCCTTTATCTATAAGCAACCATTGCTTAAGACTAGGATCTCTTACAATAAATTCAAAAGAATTCAAAGTAAGAGTATTTCAACATTTATTTATGCTTCATTAAATTCACGCAATATGAATACTATGAAGCTTCATGAATGACTAGAGTATAGACAGTAGAATGATGACACTCATCATCTACATCCATCTAAACTCTTAAAACAAAGGTTCAGGTAGGTACTCAAACAATTTGAATACATCATCTCTTTGCAGAGCCACCATTCTGCATGATGCAGTTAATCATGTCATTCATGATAAATGTCAAGAGCACATATGTATGCCATAATATCTTCTTAGATTTTATAAGGATTATATGACAATTATGATCATCATCAACATGTCACTTCCAAAGTACATTTGATGATACCAAGACTATAGAGACACACAAACCCGAGGGTTGTAGTCCTATTATTTATTTAATTGTCATTCCTCATTATTATGAGGAAACTTGCACATTGCAACCACATACATTATGTGTCCAACTGCAAGTACAATATCTGGATCATGAGTCCAATCCATGATATTTTACTGGTTATTATTGAGTATATCATTGAGTGGGTTTTAATGAAGGATTATCTGAAATAAGAAATTTGCATAAATATATATATATATTTATATTTTACTTTGATTTAGGAATTTTTATATCAAAGTTGTCTTGCCTTGTCAACACTGAAAGTTCATTCCCTTAATCACTTTCAATGTAAGAGATATACTTACCATTATATCTCAACAAGATCTGGGATCTCCTTCCTTATCTTTGTTACATCCCAATAATATGAGAATATGCAACTCGGATAAAAAGAAGCGAGAACACATTCCGCCTTGCAAGTCCAACTTGCATTTCCCAATTCGGTCGTTAACACCCGGGCCCACCATCCCTAAGGTGATGTTGACCCGTCGTTAATTGAACCAACCGTCAACAGGAATAGTACTCGCTATACGCAATCTAATATCGCCCCAATAATATGAGGATCCGATATTGGAGTCACTACGTATACGTCCTTACTCTTTCAAGAAGCAAAGAGCCCGATCCAGATGCGCTTGCATACAGGAGCTGTCACTTCGGACACGTCTCCTACACACAATCCCTGGCGACGGAACCCTTCGCCTTGACGAGAGAGCATGGATGTGACTTATGTGATCCTCCATATCATATTCAAATTCTAATTAATCACTATGAATCATATTCATTATGATTAATTCTTCCAAGGGAAATAACATCTCTATTCATAATAGAGTGTTTTAATTTTAATTGAATTCCAATCAATTTAATCATATTAAATTAATGATCCAATTAATATCCAACAAATATTTTATTGTTACTTGAATAATGGTACTATCTCAAATACGTATTATTTCGAATTTTAATAATTAGAAATACATCATGATTTCTTAAGCATTATACTAACCCTACCCGCTGTCATGACCAGTACCGACGAGAGTGGGACGAACCACATACGTTGCAACCCGCAACCCCAATGCTCTTCGACTAGACACCATATCCACCTCGGGAAAGGATAATGCAAAATAAATCATTTTGTACTTGAGATGATCATCGGTTCTTCAACCGAAATTATACCATATAATAATAATCAAAACAATTTTTGATTAACATTATAATGAGATTTGCTAAACAAATCCCAAGTCCTATTCAAGCAACATGTTTGTTGGAATGTTGATCATGTAACCAATTAGTGATCTAGATCACATCTAATCAATTATTGGTTAAGGCAATGTCATTTAAGGGAATAGTTATCATCAAATATTTCAAAAATATTTATGCACAATTATTCTAGGAAATTAAACAATTTAATTTCACTAATTTATTAAATGACAGTCACTATACAAGCATCAAGTTTGATGATTGTGTTTCCAATTAAGATTTAGATCAAATCTAATCAATTAATTGGTTGAGGCCATGTCAATTATGTAAATAATCAACTTCCAATATTTCACAAATATTTTTCATGATTATTTCACGAAATTAAAAATTAATTTCATTAATTGACAATCACTTGGTTCTAGATTAGGACTGTAATTTCAGCAGTGACCCCTACTTACTAAAATTAGCATATCTCAATCATATTAAATCCAAATTAGACAAAATCAATTTTCATAGATTGTTAATTTGATTTAGGAAAGAACCCAAGTGATGTTACACGCATTTCGATGCAAGTCTAAACAGTAATTAACATTTTAATCACGTTCAGATCTGCAGTTCCCGCAACCGTGTATACATGTTCATTAAAACAACCATATCTAGAGCATACGAAATCCGATTTATGTAAACTCAGATCCTATGGTTTCCTTATTTAATGGCGAACAAAATACAAGTATTAAATCCGTATTTAAACAATTTAAACAGTGCCGAATTTATTTATTAATCAGATCTGCGAAATCAAATGCGATAAAAACTTCGCGACCATTAACGAACCCAAGTCGTCCTCGGTTTTTCGAATCATATTCGAAACCGTCGACCTAAGGCTCTGATACCACTTGAAGGATATGGAATTATCCTCAAGCGCATCACGGAAGCGTGATCGTCTTATCGGATACGACGAAGAACGACTAGTTGCACTAGTTGTTCGGTGCAGCGGAATTTAAAATTTTTATTCGATGAAACAACATGATCCGAGAACCATTCTCAGATCCTTTCATCTATAACCACAACAAATATAATGCAATACCTCTTGAAGCATGGTTGATCAAGTCTCTAAAGGAAGAGATCTCCTGTCTCAAGTCTGATCGTCGGCGAGACCGCTTGCGAGCGCGGGGATGAACCACGTTGTCCTCGCAATCCAAGAAGTTGATCCAAGCGTGGTTGCTCCTGATCTCGTCGCACGAGATCAAATGTCTCCTTCGTGAGAGGAACTCTCCAAGAAGACGGAGAACCGAAGAACGTCGAAGCGGCGGCGCGGCGGCGAAGGCAACGACGGTTCTCTTCTCCAGGGCTTGGTGGACGGCCACCAATATTAGAGGGAGAGAGGGCTGTCGAGTATGGAGAAGAAAAGAAGAGAGAGAGCCTCCAATATTACATGTAAAGAGAGAGCATGGTATGCCTCTCTATTTATAGGGTTTTGGGATCCATGGATCACAATCCATGTGACATATAAAATCAATGGATGAGATTGATATATGTCAATCCAATGGCTAAGATTGTTGTTGGTAAAACCAACAAATTTAGGTTAAAATATATTTGACAAAATCAAATATAAATTAGTCCTAAATCAAACCCAATAAATAAGGAGAGATTGTGCAGGGAGATTTCATCTCCGTGCACCTTCCATGTGGACGGCCACACATTCCTATTTGGAATGGTGTGCCGCCCACTTATTTCCATGGGGAGGGCAATCTCATGATAATTCATGAGATTGCATATCTCCATGGAAATCTCCTTTATTTATTTGCAACAATTTGTTGGGTTTTATTCTTCAAAAATAATTCACAATTATATTTGAGAATATTGCAATCTTGCCATGGAAAAATTGTGAATCATATTCACAACCCAAAACAACATATAATTTATATTGTTAATTAATTAGACAATGTGTATCCAATACACATAATAATTAATTAACACATATAAATTATAATTAGCTCTCTCTAATACATTATAAATCACATTTATAATATATTATGAATAATTGGATATTTCTATCCACATTATTCTTATCCATAATAATTAAATCACATTTAATTATATTGGATAATTTCTTCACACATCAATATGATTAAATCACATTTAATCATCATTTCTTCATAGCTTAGATCTTATGGAATTATTTTTGAACCCTTCAAGAATAATGCAATCTCTCTGCAGATACTTGGAGATAAGGACAGGGCGATTGTATTGTTCCACGTATAGTGACATGGATATTGAGATCATATCTCAAATCCAGATCGCGGACCTCCCATATATGCTTTATTAAATCAAGATCGTAGATCTAATCTTCTCATTGTATCTGAATCACATTCAGATCAATGTCCAACACTTGGACCAAGATCAGATCACTTCTCTACTGAGAGGAGTCACTAAAATCCAGACCCGTTTCATCACTCCCTAGGAATAGTAGCGTCAAGGTTATACAATCGTTTATGATCAAATCACCCTCAGGTATTCCCAATACATGTACATCCTGCATACTGGAAGACTAAGAATAAACCCGAAGTATTGGATCAACTTTATACTGTCTACTTCATGGTTTTATCAGTAAGTTTCTCATTCGATCATTGGGAGTTGGTATCGATCATACACTTTCCAAAAGCGTATATCATACCTAGGTCTTGATCACATACTAAAAGTATATATCAAACCTACGAATTCAGTCAAGCTTCCAAAGCGAGACGACCATGCGCATGGAATTTGATTCTTCCCAATATCTCATGAGTGAGCTCATGTCTTCCGGTTCAGTAACTGAACATGTATGATCACTTTGAGAGATCGCATTACTCATATGCCCTTATATGCACACCTGCGCGCTGGTGTGTAGACCTTGATTAGTTCATCAACCTATTGGTCTGCCAAATGTACATACTCAGACATATAGTAACACATCTGTCTCCGGTCAGAGAATGCGTGCCTATATCATGACAGCATACGATATAGGACTTTGGTTATCTCGATCTCGTTAAGTCAACTCTTTGACCTAACTAATCTGACACCTACGAATCTCTATTCTTATGCAGAGGACCTGCATCAAGAGGTTGGTCAGATATCAGCCTAAAGAGATAAGGATTGTCATCTCCTACTCAGGCTGGAGATCATCTCTTAACAATCATTTGACGGTGCTTAATGAGTCCTCAATCTAACTCTTTAGATATTCATCCAAGCACCAGCCTCTATGATTCAATAGTTGAATCAACAGCTGTATGATCATCAAGATGGCCATGGTACATAACCCTAATTGTACTAAGGGACCTATTATACAAATTATTCATTCTTCATTTCAGATCAGAGAATGATATTTGCAATAACATTTATTTCATAATGGCTCGCCGTGGGCTCGCATTTCCAACACTAGGAGAGACGAAGCAACTAAGCGAAGTGAAGGCAGCTTGATTCTTCACCAAGCCGCAGGATAGAGTGGGAGGAGGAGAAGAAGATTTGAAAGAGACCATACGAGAGAGAGAGAGAGAGATTTCTAGCATTTGCACTCTTATAAACGGACTTTCATTTGTTGCTGGGTCTGTTTCACCAAGTGCCTGTGCACTTGGGGGACCTCACCAGATTTATTTTCATCGCCTTTATTTTTCTTTGTTTCACACAGATTTCGTGTGCTACCTCTTGATTGTTTTAATAAATTTGCTTGAGATAGGTAATTAGTTAGGTCCAAATACCCTATACAAGAATTTCTGTGCCTATATAGTAGAGCGTAATATGGGCTTAGTCAAATTCACTTGTTCTTTCCTGTTAATAGATGCTATCATCTAGGACGGTTCACTTGCATCATATAGGTTAGTTTATTTTTCTGTATTTAAATTCTGTGCGAATCACTTTCATGTAGAGTGCTGGCGACAAGGTACGCATCTCTAACCCCTGCATGCATAATTGTTTTTTATCAGGCATGGGCATTTCTGATCTCCTTCCTCGTTTTCACTCACCTAAGTTAAAAAGGAAATTTGATACTAGGTAGACGATTCATTGAAAATGTTTAAACCAAGTGACAACTGCTTAAAATTTGGGACTGCAAAAGAAAACATAACCCTAAAATAAACACAAGGAAAATCATTGTTTTGGGGAGAGTAACCCCCTCATTGTGTTCGTTTTAACTTGCTCACGTACACACTAAGGTTAGTGACCAAATCCCAAAATTCAACCTGAGTGTTTGTACAACTTTGTGATTATCACCTAACTCTAAAACAGCCAAGATTAAGAGACCGAACCTTCGTGGTCTTCACATTGCGTTGAGTTGGTAAACTAGGGGTTTATGTTGTGTTTTATTGCTTGTGTGCCTACTAGATCCTGCTGTGCATCTGCGCCTTTTTCTCCATATATTTTGACTTGACCCTCGTGCTCTCCCAATCTCGTTTTTTGTTTTGAAGATGGCCGACTGGAATTATTTTAATACGATCTTCGTGGATACCTCGTACCCTCCAGCCGATTCACCTTCCTTTTTCCAAGAGGACTTTCCTCCTGATTTTTGTGCATATCCGCCTAACCAATTATTTCAGGAATCAGATGATAAATTTGATTATTACCCACCACATCCCACTCACCTGATGTTGGGATTTTGGAGCCACCTTTCATGATTTCCACACTAGAGACATTGAACCAGATGATGGAGCATATGAATTCGAGGATTTCCAATCTATCTAACGTAAATGAGAGATAGGACACTGCTCCACTATTTGCAGTTATGGATTCACTTGAGGATAATCATGAGAGCTTGAAATCGCACAAAATACAAAAAATGAAAAAAAATCAAAAATCCAAAAAGAATCCAGGAGACACGTTGTTGATTCATTTTGTGAGGAGAGGACCCAAATGCATGATCATTTACCCACACAGACATGTCCCAACCTTGACCCCAAGGATGCCACTGTACAGACTACTCTTGGTAATCCTCGTGTATATGTTGATTTCGATCTCCTCCCTTATATGGAGGAGGTCCAAAAATTTAAAAACATGTTAACTGAACTTAAAGTGGTGGCCACCCTTCATGAGATCATTAAAGCCCCACTTCAACAAGCCATGATAGATTTATCTACTCCTCAACACAAGAAGATAAAACGAAGGAGAAGATCTGAGCATCACATCTTGACCATGGCCACTGTCTACGGCACCACTCACCATCCATATTTTAGGAAAGGAAACACTGCCACACCTATTGTGAGTTGCTCCATATCTGAATATTCTTGTGATAACATTCTCTTTAATGGCGGTTCTTCAATTAATATAATACCCTTCTCTATGGTACAATCTCTTCATCTTGGGACTCTCAAGAAAACCATGACGATAGTTCAATTTGCTGATGGTTCTATTAAGAAGCCGGAGGGTATTCTAGAAAATGTTGCCATTCTTATTCAAGGCATGAACTTTACTTCTGATTTTGTCATATTTCCCATGGAGGCCTCCACCCCTATGGAGAACCCTCCAATTATCCTAGGATGGCCTTTCCTCGCCTCGGTGGGAGCCGTTATTGATTATGGATCATGAGAGATTCGCTTCCGTTCTGATGTAGGGAGCGATGTGTTGATCAATACACCCACTATCGACTAGAGACCTGCTTCCCATGAGAGTGTGCTTGTGTTAGATGACCTCTAGTACTTTGACCATGATGATACTACCCGAGATTTTTGTTGTATGATGGATGATACTGAGATCCTAGAATTCCTCTTCAAGGAGGAGGACTCGGAAATCATAGACCATGGAGTTCCCTCTTCTGGTAGGTGGTGATGCATTGATGACATCCACAGGAATTACATGATAGATACCCTCGAGTGGAAGGCAGACTCTGAGACCAGGCAAGACGGACATGATTTGACTACTTTCACTTATGAGTCTGTTCCTATTCACCATGATTTAGATAAGACTGATAAGGTTGAATTTGATTTGATTGCTTTTATAAAGGAATTTAGGCCTTTTAATAAAGATGATAATCCAATATAGGCTCTCCAGACTGGAATCTTCTTACTTTTTCGGATAATGGATTCGATCCTTTTTACTTTGATATTTACGAGACTTCCCAGGCCGAACATGGTTATACTACTTCCACTGACCGGTTTAGGCCTGCACATTCTGAAACCGCTTAGGATACATTCATGGTCGATCCCAATCAATTTGTGTCTAATGACGATCTTAATATGGACCTACACCTTGTCAGATCCACTCCTCAGCGGTCCCGCAAGAAGGTCCGCTTTCGACCTTCTTGACCTTTGTACATCCACTACCTTTTGTATATCCTTTCATTTCACTCTTTCTTCTCTCGTTTTATCGTTCACCCCTTTTCCGTGTGCATATATGCTATACTTAGGATGTGCTTTATCCTAAGTATAGGGGGTGAAGGATTTGGGTTGTTCATATTTGTCCTGTTTATCACTCTTGTTGTTGCCTATACTTAGGTATACTCTACCTTAAGTATACGGGGGTCATGTTGTTCATATCGTGTCTTTTAATTTTTGAGTCTGTAAATTCTCTTCATTGGTTTTCCCTTTCGAACACTTTACTACACTTAGGATTACTTGATCCTAAGTATAGGGGGTATCACCAACTTCTCTTCTTTTTAGCTTTTCTTTAAGCCATTATAGCATATGAGGCTTTTCACTTTTCTATAGTTAACACGAGTTATGTCTTCCTTTGTACCTCTCTGATCACTACGAGGACATAGTTCGAGCTAAGTATAGGGGGTGTCGTATATTTTGTATATATACATTAGACATAAATTGTACTTTTAAGATAATTATTTTGGGGGATATCTATATATATTTTTAAAGTCCACATGTGTTAAAAAACAAAAAAAAACAAAAACAAAAAAAACAAAAAAAACAATACGAAAAAAACTTTCTTTTACATCTGCATTTTTCTCCAAAAATCCATAAAAAGATCAAAATTTAAAAAAATGTTAAAAAAAGAGTGTTCTTTTCACATATGCATCATATTGTTTCAAAAAAAAATAAAGTTCTTTTCACATGTGCATCATTTTTTTAAACAATTACTTTCTTTGCATTGTTCATATTTTCTTGCATTTGCATGTACATTTTTCAGTATAGTATTGACATTTAAACTAAGTCTAGAATAAAATTGAAGAATGGAGCTTAGTTGGACCTTAATCCACTTAATTTCAGAGGAACCTTATAAGAAATGGAGTTAAGACTTTTCAGGTCCTAGTGACTTAATTCTTTTAGTCCATAAGACTATGTTCACATGTCATCTTGAGTAGTCTAAGTAGAATATTTAACAACACACGCATGATTCTTTCAGATTTGGCTTATCTTGTAGAAGCACTCTACACACAGCTTTTCATGGATGATGTAGTGAGGAGGCAAAATCTTTTGGCTTGGGGAAGCATACGAGGGTAGTATATCTAGGCAGAACCTCTCGTCTTCCTCTAGGGACGGAAGTGTGTCTCAACCTGGTCTAGGAATGTTGAGGTCTAAAGACATGAGCAGTGGGGTTGCAATAATGCTTCGAAAGAGGGATGGTCTACTGGCTCAAGAGGAAAAACTCCTTATGTACATGATGCACCTTGTATATACTTTCAAAAAAAAGAGTATGGAAAAAAGCAGAATCTCCAAAAGTGGAAAGGCCTGATTAAAAAGTAAAATGCATGCCGAAGTGTATATACAAAGATAAACAAATACAATAAGAACATCAAAGACAATATTTTTTAGCTTGCGACGAATGACTTGGCTACACTGGTCTTGCATCCAAAGATAGGTAGCTACACTGGTTACCGTCCATTCTTTTCCCCATCCCCTCTTCTTGAGTTGGTTGTACTTGAACTTAGAAGGGAATATCTCCGCTCCTCGAGGAAAGAGTTGCAAGACCGGGGAACTAGAGTTACCATGTTGAGGGAGGCTGTTTCTTTGCTACTTTTGAGATGGGGGAGCTATATCTCACTTACACCGTACATGTAAAGATTCATAGTCACAAGAATTTGTGTATGTAGACTTATTCTGACCTAACTGTTGAGGTGACCTGAGTAGGAGTCTTATAGAACTTAGAGGTTGTTAGGTTTTAAATCCATCTCCCATTGAGGTTCCGACACAGTAATTATCCAAAGGTCTGACAGAGCTCCAAACTACAATTTTATGAAGAAAGGTTTAATACTCAATATTGTCCTAACTTATTTATTTTCCCTTCCTTTTTTCTTCTATTCACTTATTCTTTCAAATAAGAGTTTGCTAAGGGACTAGCAAAGGTAAAGCATAGGGGGATGATGAATCTACGACTCGCCATCTTTGTTCATTTATTTTAGCTTAAAATCCCTTATAAAGTCCCTGTATGTAATACTAACTCCACATTCTTACTAACTTTCATCTGCGTGTAAATATTATATATTACTCTATTATTTTAACCTAAAATAAATAAATAAAGGAAAAATAAAGAGAAGAAAATAAAAAAGTGAAACTGTATATATGAATAGATACATACTGACCCAAACCTCGAGAAAAGGTCAAGACATGACCTGATCGACCAGGAATAAAGGGGAGATAGGGTCTTTATTTAGAAAATCCAAAAAAATTATGGGTTGTGTATATTTGTATACTACACTATTTATTTGTACATAATATGACCTTAAATAAAATAATTTTCAAAACAAAAGTTGTAAACAAAAATGTGTCCTAATTAACAAAGATAATTGCACAATCATATCGTGTATATAATAAAAGTAACCACATCTGGAAAAAGCCATTAAGACGAAATTGAAAGATTGATTCTAGCTCCATATGAACTCAGAGTGAACAAAACTCACTTCCATTGTCATCTAAATAAAATTATCTTTTAAAATAGACGTGATTTCATATTTTTTGGAGTTACGGGTGAAAAGTTGGTTTTCTGGGGTGGCTTGTGCAATTTTCCCATGTATTTTGTACATATTGTATTTGTAAATGTTTGTAAATATTTTTACTAATAGAAGTTAAAAATTTAAAAAATAAAATAAAAAAATTATTTACTTATTTACCCATGTAGATAATATCATATTTGTATATAGCATATGTATATATTTAATTTTCTTAACTACCATAAAAAATAAAAAAATTAACTTTTAATTTTCCAATAAAGAAAGTGACGAAAATTAAAAAAAATAGTTGAAATTTGTATATATTTATCTTTCCACTTTATCTCATTTCAAACTTTCTTTTCTCTTGTCAGTTATCCTCATCCAAAAATTCAAAAAAAAATTCAAACTCCATTATCTTTTCTATTTATATGGCTCCATCTATCTCATTCCAACTTGATCTATCTTTGGTGAGAGGAGCCTGATCTCCGAGAGTCTTCTTGTCGAGAAAGGTGTCTAACCTCCGAGTCATCCGGTGACAGCGAGTCGACCTTCGTTGAGGTGATCACGATCACTTCCGCTCCTAAGGTGAGATCCACATTTTTCTTATTATTTTATATAGGTTAATCGTAGTTTCATTTTCGCAATTATATTTTGTCGTCAATTTTTTAGATCATAGCATCATCATCACGATTTGATCCACCTTCGATCTCTATTTCGCATCTCATTTTCTCGACCTCTACGCGTTCTATTCTACCACACGCGATCTCTCAACTTCGGCCATGCACGGTGGTCGAAGAACTGGATCGATTCCTCACGTTTTGTCGGATCCTCATTCACCTTCTAATTTGTATATAAATAAAAAGAATAAAAAATTTAAAAAAAGTTTTCTTTCTAATATTTATTTTACAGGATCATTAAAAAAATAAAAAAACATTTTTATTCTTTGTTTTTAATTTCCCTAATTCGTATTTATAAAAAAAATAAAATTCTTTTTACTGTTTACTGTTTACAATTTACAAAATAATAATAATAAAATAAAATAAAAAAATAAAGAAGCCGTCTGCTGTCGCCCAGCACCACCACTCCTCGCGGTCCACCGCCCTCCAATCCGCGGCTCTGCCTAGGCGAAACACCGTACGACCACCTGACTAGCTGTACCATCTTCTCTGACCTCCTGGAGCTTGGAGCTCCCTGCCTGTAACATTCCCATGAAGTGCGCCCTCCGGCCGTGTAAAGCCTCCGCTTGCGGCGTCCCCGTCGACATCCACACTACCTATCGCAGCAACCTCTGCCGTCCTGATCTTCATCGTGCCTGACGCCGTACTCCCGCACCACCGCGAGTGAGCCGAACCGTCGTCGTGCGCGCGAGCATCACCAGCCGCCAGCACGCCATTGATTGTTGCGCCGCCCTCTTCCTGTGGAGAAGAAGGGTAGGGGTAGCGCCCCATTGCCCCCTTTGGTGCTTGTGAATGAAGAAAGCGAAGAGAAACCCTAAGAGTTTTAAAAAAAAAATTGGGATGATTTCATTGTAGACCCCCAAGGTTTTCAAAACTGCAAAATAGCTTCTGATAGAGCCTCAAGCACGTGCTTGGCATGCCTTACTAGGCAAATTGCAACTCTGCCCCTGAAGGTTTTCAGAACTACAGAAAGGTACCCGGCTCCAATCCACCCACGTGTGCAGCACGTTTTACTGGGTAAATGTTACTTTACATCCCCAATTTATTTCATGTTATTATTTTATTCAACAACTTTATTTAATTACTTTTCAGTCCCTTAATTCCAGACATTTTCTTTGTATGTGCTTTTCGTTGAAATAAATGTTTTTGTTGATTAATAAATCCTCCAAAACTCATGCTATTCTCCAGACATTTTATATTTTTAGCATAAAATTTTCATTGCATTTTGTCCTTATGTAATATTATTAAAAAAATCAAAACTATGTCATTTTTCCCTATTTGAAATTAAAAAATTCATAAAAATTCAAATATTTCTAAAAAATTACAAAAATTAAAGTAGTTTTATTTAATTATCTTTTAATATTTATGCAAATTTCATACATTAATTCTTTATAAAACCCAAAAAAATTAACAACGTTAAAAATCTTATAAAGAAAATTCTACAAAATATAAGAATCGAGATTTCAGACTCTGTTTGTAGATATTTGTCCCAATTTTATCATAAAAATAATTGTCAGGAGTTTTGGGTACTTAAAACATTTTTAAGTTGCAAATTACTCCAGGATGTGCTTTGCTTCTCATTGTTACCATCGTTTGAATTTTAGAAAAATACAAAAACATCTGAAAATTCTACAACAATTCCCAAAAACATTTCAAAAATCTTTAAACACAAAAATTTTTTCTCTAGATTTTTCTAAGCATTTTTTATATAATAGAAAATTACAAAAAGAGTTGGTGTGTGTATTTCTTGTTTTGTGCATATTGTTCTTGATTTAAAATAAAAATGCAAAATTAAAATAAATAAAAAAATTGAAAATCAGAAAATAAAAAATAGAAATTAAAAAATTAAAAAGACAAAAATTCCACAAAACCAAGGATTGTTTGCCTTTGATATTCCTACTTTTTCTTTTAGTTGATTTTTTTGTGTTAATTGAATAACGCTCAAGAATCATAGCCTCATTGAGTTCGATCACGTCCACTTTACACTTAAATAAGTAGCAAAAATAAAATTTTTTGTTTGTTTATCACAGGGTTTTTGTGGATAATAACGAGGACTTCATATCATTAATTTTCGATCCTCGAAGATCCAGTGCCAACATTAGGTTTGACCTGCACATACGACTCTTAGATCTTTTTATAGGTTTTTAGCTGCTTGTGTTCGTAAAATCTAGGACCACACATTCACATTTAGTAATATGCAACATAGAACGTTCAACTTAGTCAAATTCAATTCACTTATTCCCGATAATTAGAACTATATGTTAGGCACGGTTTCATCGCCTGCATTTCTTTTAGTACACAAAATTTTAAATTCTATATTTCATTCTGCATGTAGAGCACGGGGATCACTATAAGCCTTCTGAGCTGAGCATGCATCATTGATTTTCTGATTGCATCAGCTTTTCTCGACTCCCTTCCCCTTGGTTTTACAACATATGATTAAAGGAAGTTAGGACTAGACAATATGCATGTTGTGTTTGGTGGATTTAATTAAGTGATAATCAAAATTAAAATAGAGACTGCTAATACAATTGGAACAAAAAATGCATTAAAATTGAAAATGTTTTCGGGAGAGCAACTCCGTCATTGTGCACAGGTACATACCTCCAGATAGAGTGGGTAAGGATGCATTCGTTAAGGATTAGAACCCAAATCCTTGGACTTATGCCCTAAGCACTTGGACGGAATCTTGAGTCTTGTTATTGCTGCAAGTACTTGCCTCCGGCCCTAAGAAGAAGTAGTCTTACTTCAAGTTGATGTGTTCATTTGGTTTTAACACGAATTACCCCTAGAGAGTACACCCGTGTGTAATGAATGAAAAGATTGTTTCATCACCAACAATAAAATTGAAAAGATAATTAGACGGACTTTAACGGCCTTCACAGTATTCAATTGGTGGATTGTTGGTTTGCTTTGTGTTTGTATTCAAGGGTGTGCGTTCAAAGTCCGTGCTCTTAGATCCTTTCTTATCACTCCTTATTTCACATCATGCTCTTGAATCGGACCTCTTGACATAAATAATGGTGGACTGGGGTGATTTTTGTTTAGAATTCGCGATCCTTACGTTGACCACTCCAAATCGACCATCCTCACAGGTTCAGGGACACTCTTTCTCTGAACCCCTCAGTTTCATGGAGACTCTTCCCACGAGACTAAGGTTAATAAGTCACTATTCATTTTTGAGGGTGGCTAGACTCTCACCTCTATGCTTCTAGATTTTCTTCTTAAAACTCTAATAATTCAAATCCTTTGTATTCTAAAGGTGAAGAGAACCTAGACAACAAGATGCCTCCCAAGAAAAACCTAGATGACGAGGGAGTTAATTACCCATTGAAGGACAACCTAGCCAGACTTGCACAACCTGAGCAAAGATATGTATTACTCAGACATGAGCTTAGTAAGTTGGGGAATGAGGGGGTATTGATGAGAGATATCTACAAGCCCAGTGCTATCCGAACGAGAACTAGCTTAAGATGGTTGTACCACCATATGCTAGAGAATTAAAGCATTACTTCTTGACTGCCAAATTTTTATGGAAATGAAATAGAGGAAGCATGCATGTTCCTACATGAGTTTGAAATGGTATGTGACAATCTAGGACAACATAGTGTATCTCAATATTACATACGTCTTAGAGCCTTCCCCTTTGTTGTAGCAAACAAAGCCGCCTATTGGCTAAAGAATTTGTGAGGGTAGTCACAACGTGGGCTGCATTGAAGGACTTTTTTCTCATGAAGTTCTATACATTGAGTAGGACTAATCAGATAAGGTCCCTCATATCAACTTTCACGTAGATATCCCATGAGACTTTCGATGAGGCATGGGAGAGATTCAAGGACCTGATTCAGAAGTGCCCAGATCATGATATTGACCGAATGATTCTAGGCCATAACCTGTACAATGGTCTGACTCCTGAGGTTCAAGGATTGTTGAATGCTACCTGTAGAGGAATCTATCTGGACATAGGAGCCGACACGATTTAAACAGTTTTAGAGCAGATGGCAGAAACCAGCTGCACCAGATCATCTAGCAGGGAACATGACAAGCCACCTCTATCCCGTGGACATTAGGAGTTGGGAAGAATAGTTGTCATCGGTCTGGCAAATGACCTACTCCCCTACATGGGAATTATTAGTGATAAATTAACCAAGGTTGAGCAGATTGAAAAGGAGGTGAGCGAGATACACAAGCTCGTTGAGTCGGAGAACCTTTCCAAGTTTCCGAAGCATATGGTGGATCTAGTTGATAGGGTATCTAAGATTAAGATACCTACCCCGTCTGCACTCTATGCTCTTACCTACTAAGTGCACCACATTCTGGAGAAACCTGTGTAGGGGCCTCACAACACTCGGACTCAGGGTCTGTCTAAGGTTCACAAGAGACAATTCATTGAGCCAACCGTCGAGATAGTGACTGAGGAAGCTCCATAGGTTTGGGAGGTGAATGGGATTTGGTATTCCAATGATCCCAATACCACGAAATGACAATAATAGTAGCACCAATAATACCCACCTTGGACCAAGTACTACCAGTTCCCATCCCCCCAATAATAATAATCGAGCCATCAGGGCCTCCTTCAGTATCAACAGAACCCCCTCACTAGAGCTAGTACTATCAGCAGGTCAAGCATGGACCTAGCAGGCAGCATTATGGTCGTCAGCATCCTTCCCAAAGGAAGTACCACAGAGCCTCATGCTTGGGTACCTCTGACCTTTAGAGGATCCTTGATGAGCTCAAAGGCATCTGCAATGGGTAGCATGATCAGAGAGATGACATCAATCAGCTTTCACGTTGGCGTGATGAGTTCACCGCTCCTAGGATCTCCATCCCAGTATAGGTTCAGGTTAACCCCAACAACCTGAATCGAGGACTGAATCGCCAAAAGGATCATGTATGCTATTCTGATTTATTAGAATCAGAACATGAGATTCTACCACATGGTGTTCACCATCATACTCTCAGGAGTGGTTGGATGGTGCAGACCCCTGATCTATCACGACGGATAGGAGTAGAGGATACCGATGAGCCAATCTCGATGGGAGCTCAGAGGAGGAGGATCTTTGCAACAACAGCACCTTCAAGATCACCAAGGGGACTTGAATCCCCAAAAATCCCTAAAATAAAAAAAACCAAGAAAATCCAAAAATAAGAATAAAGCAACACCGAGCATGTCAATGACCAATGGATCTTCAGGAGATGAGAAGACCACCTTGGATACAACATCAAATGTTTTTCCAGCTTTAGTTTCAGTTTCAGTTCGATTTCATGCATGTCATTCGAGTCCTGTTTAGAGTCCAAGTCCGAGTAAAAGTCGTATACATCTGAATTTTGATTCCCATAAGAACTCAGATGATGATGTTTCTATTTCACACTGTGAGCCCTCAATAATCCCTTTCCCTCAAGCCTTATCCAAGGGAAGGAAGAAAATTCTCAAAAAAAAAATGATCTCCATATTTTGGAGATGGAAAGGATGTGCAGAGAGAATGTAAAACTTGAGATCCCTTTCCTCCAATTAGTGGATATGGTTCCTTCATTCAAGAAGTGCCTAAAGGTGAGATGCACACCTATTAGGTCAAGCAATAAAAAGAACACTCGAATAGTCAAACATGTGTTGTCTATAGTCACTACTTGTGCGATCCGCAATGAGATTTCAAGTAAGAAGAGAGATCTAGGAGCACACTTTGTCACCAGTCAAATTGTTGACATATCCTTTGCTAGTATTATGCTCAATAACGGATCCTCAATCAATCTATTGTCATATTCCCTCCTAGATCTCTAAGTTTAGGCCCTCTGAGGACATCGAGAGCACTCCAATAATTTGTAGACCGATCTATTAAGAGGCTTAAGGGAATGCTAAGAAACATTTTTCTTGACATCGAGGGAAAGAATTACATGGTGGACTTCATGGTCCTAGATATGGATTGTCCTCGAAGATGTCAAGATTCCCATATTATCCTTTGATGTCCTTTTCTGAGGATGGCTAGAGCCATATTTTATTATACTTTGGGAAAGATACACTTTCATGTACATGACAAAAATGTATAGTTAGAGATGTAGCAAACAAAATGGCAGGGACCTGATTCGAAGAGTAGTACTGAGTATCTTTTGTCCTAAGATGAGTGCCATAGAGTTGACACAATTGATCACTAGCATCAACAGTAAGCTCGGGTTGACGAGTCCCTCTCACCAGGAGAGGACAATGTAGATGAGGTAGTTCGACAGATCCTACAGAATCAAACTTTTCCCACAAGAGACTTTTTCGACGCATATCCCAACATCCTTGATGACCCAAAAGCCGACTTAGGCTAATCATACATGTTTCCTTCAGGTCAATCAGGGGACGAGGATGGCGAGTCAAACGTAGTTATTGTCGATTTCTTGGATACCTTTTGCAATTCGACTCCTAAGCAGAATCAGTTTGTGGATATTATCACAACAGATACAACCATATTCACCACAGAGCCATATTCATAGGCAGTTGAGCCAGTTCTACCTGATGATCATACCATTCTCAAGCTCAAACCTCTATCCCCACCTTGAAGTATGTCTTCCTTGTGGGCCCATTATGAAAGTTACATGTCGTCGTCAGTGCTAGCTCGACTGGAGAACATGAATCCCATCTGCTAGAGATTCTTTAACAAAACTGCAAGGCTAAAGGCTGGAGCGTGTCCGATCTTCATGAGATAAACATCGCTATGTGCTCACACCTTATTTACATTGAGGAAGGTTCTAGACACTCTCGTGAGTTCCATCGTCGACTGAATCCAAACTTATGAGATGTGATCTAGAAGGAAATCAAAAAATACTGATCAAGAAGGAGATAAAAAAATGGTATGACATGGAGTTTATATATACCATCTCTGATTTCAAGTGGGTGGCACCACTTCATGTAGTCCCTAAGAAGGAGGGACTTTAAATAGTCCGCAATTTGGATGGAGAGGAGATTGAGATGCGAGTACCCACGTCATGGCGTGTCTGTGTGGATTACATATGCATGAATGCCTCAACGAAAAAGGATTGTTTCCCCTTACCATTCGTAGAATAGATCATGGAGAGACTAGCGGGGAATTAATTCTTTAGCTTTCTAGATGGGTACTCGTGCTACAATCAAGTGACCATCGCTCTTGAGGACCAAGAAAAGACCACATTTACATGTCCGTTCGATACATACACATTCAGGCGCATGCCCTTTGGGTTATGCAATGCACCAAGGACTTTACAACGGGTGCATGATTGCAGAATTTGCCGAGATGGTGGGCAATTTCCTATAGATCTTCATGGATGACTTCTAAGTTCACGACAACTCGTTTGATACTTGTCTATATCATTTGGATCAAGTCCGTCCGAGTGCTGACCCCCATACTCCATGCGCAGGCTGCCACCGGCGGCTCACTCCTACTGCCCCTCCCTCTTCTCCATCGAGCCCTAGTCGTCCCCACAAAATGAAGAAGAAGGTCTGTTTCTTTTCAATTTTTATTGTAAAAATTGCATATGTATTTTGTAAAGTTTTCATAATTACAAACAAGTCCATGTATATAGTTTATTTGTGAGTTTTATTTCTGAATTTGCATGGACACCCCTGTGATTGCCTCTTAATTTGGACATATGTTGAGCATCACTTTATTCAATAAAAAATATCATGGTATTGAGGAACTAATCGTCTACCATTTGACTATTTATCTAGATTTTTCTAACCTTTGGGTAATTAATTAAAATTATTTAAGCGAAATTCTGCCTACGACGTAGGGAAACTAGTCATACTAGTTGCAAAGGGCAGTGGATTTTAAAAAAAAATGATTAAACCAAATGATTTGAGTGGATAATATTTGTTGAGGTACTCGGTCCGCAATTATTCCTAGATGGTGACAACTCTCCCCAAATGTTTTAGCCAATAGGCTGCTCTGTCAACTAAGGAGAATGGGAATGCTATCAATGTGATAGTGTCCTCGTCCATCAGATTGTCATGTACGATGCTGCAGATCATATCAAACTCCTGGAGGTGAAGATGGGCCTCCTTGGTGGCATGATCATGGAACTTGGGCAACAACTGAATCGTATGGGGCCTGATCACGAAGTCACCAAGAATGGCGGGCAGTTGATCCACCTGTGGGTAAGAGTTGCACCAGGGTTGTGCAACTGCCTCATGGTGCATGTCGATCTCGCATCTGCCCTAGCATCTGCTTGGTCCTCAAGTGTCTCTCCTCCTCCATCGGTTGGTCTGTCGTCTCTCATGTCTTCTCTCCCAACTCTCATCTGATTCGTCACCATCCTCACCTCAACCATGAGCATCCTTAGTCCCTAATATGTCTTTGCATGGTCTCCAAGGATGCTAAGAGGGTGTTGTAGATGGCATCCTTATTTAATACAAAGTATGAAGATTGTGGATGGTTATCAACTCTTTCGTCACTAGCCATCTCTCCAGTCTACACAAAAGCAAAGGAAATGAGCTCAGGTGTTGGCAAGTGAATATATAGCTATGCCGGTCGTTCTGATTGTTCCTCAGGTGATGTAGAAAAAGGGTGGTCAAGGGGGAACAGGGTGGAAGCAAACTCGAGTTCAGAGAGCGGGTATGAGCTCTCTAAAGCCACCCTAGATGAATGGATAGGGGTGTTGAGAAGCAGTTCTACTAGAGGTAGTCATCGTGATGTGGGGATTTAAGAAGATTAGATCCGGACTGCAAACAAGATGAGAAATTAAACCCCCAATTCTCCAACTCAACACTATGATGACCATAAGAGCTCGATCATTAAGAATTTCAATATTATTTTTGGTGATAATGTAGTCTTCAAACTGATTTAGTGAGCTGTTAGGTGCCCGAATTTCCCTAGAGACTTGCTAAAATTATTAAGACTGGTTACACCTACATTGAACCATTATAGGTGTAAGTACAGACCATTTCCAGCAACCCGTTAATTGAGGACGGAGTCTTACACAATGTCCTCTAAACCATCCACTCTGCAAAGGAAACATGGACCCTACATGCATTCCCTCATTGAGAAGTAGCTAATCATTTTTACAGAATCAATAGTCTAAAGAGAATCCAGACTTGGCTCTTTCCTTGTGTCTCTCTGCATATAAAATCTGACAATGAGGTGTTACTCTCCCCAAAACAAATAAATTAGTGTTAAGCTCCGTTTTAGGTCACGTTTGCTTAGCACTCCTGATTTTATTTGGTTATATCTTTTTAGGTATTTTTCTGAATAAGAATTCGTCTAATGATTTTTTCAATTTCCTTGTTATTCCGAGTTCAGAAAATAAAAGAGGAGAGATGGAAAAGCCGATGCATGATAAAATCAATGATGCATTAATGGGTTAGAATGCGTACCTTGCTCCAACAATCTACATGCAAAATGATCCGCACATAATTAAAAGACAGGAATACAACTAACTATATGATGCATGATGAAATCGCCCTAAACAATAGTTTATAGTTCAACAAGATTAAGGAGCTAACTATTAGGAAGAGAGAGACCAAAGTTAGGCCTTGGAGGTCGCTTGGTGCCTGCCACAACGAGTTTCACAAGCGTTGTTTGCAACCTCGCAGCACGCAGTTTCCAATCCAAATATTTACCTTTTAAGTCCAATTGCTTTTTATAGGCACACATATTCTATTAGGGTGTTTGGACCTTATCACTATTTGGCTCGACCAAATAGAAATCCTATGTTTAAGGTCTAAAACCACATGAAACAAATAAAATAAAGGCGATAAAAAAATAATGGAAAATCTGGTGGGGTTCAATGAGTGCACCGACACTCGACGAAATAGACACCGAATAAAGTCTGAGTGTCCAACAAGTGTCTCTAAAAATATTACAAGTTTTTTCAAAAATAAATGCAAAAAATAAAACTATTTTCTATAAGTGTCTCCTCACCCTCTTGCTTCTCCTAGGATGCTCTCTCTTATGGATAGTGTAAAACAGTCATCCTCTGCCTCGCTTGGTTGCGTCGGCTCTCCAAAGAGCACCTCCCCTGCTCCGCAGACCCTCACAAAAAAGATGAAACATGAATGGGTCAGAGGTGGTTATAGAAACTAATGACAAGTAAACTATGAAACAATCAGATAATAATCCTAACTACCTAACCGTGCTCCCCATCAATGACGTCATTCTAGTGACGCACAGATCTGACTCGGGTTAAGTTGATTAATTAAGTGTCATTGTGACCCAAATCATATATGTCATCAATGATAAAATTATTAACCACTACAAAATCAAGAAAAAAGTGCTAGAGATACTTTTATTAACATCGTATAGCGACCAGGGTCGAACTCAAGGACCACAATTAATCCTATGTAGTCAAATCATGTGGTTCAAAGGATTTTTATTTTCTTTTTAGTGGTTTTTAATTTTGCAATTTTTTAATTTTCAAAATACAGTAAATAAGAACAAACGAGAAAAAGATACACATGCAACTCATTTGGATTTTTCAAATAGGATAAAAAAGCACAGAAAAATCAAGTAAAACTATTTTTGGGTTTTATATGTTTTATATTATTTTTAAGAATTTTAAGGGAATTTTTAAATGTTTTTATAATTTTCTAAAAATTGAAATGTTAGAAAGCAAGCCAACAATGCATAGTCAAGAGAGTTTTGTAAATTACAAATACTAAGGATGCTCAAAACTCATAGGTACTAAATTTAATAAAAACTACAATGAAATATCTAGAAATAGGGACTGAAAATACAATTTCGGGATTTTTTTATTGATTTTATATGATTTTATTAGATTTTTGGTGTTTTGCAAATTTTTAGATTTTTATGAAAGATATTGTAATAAAAGTTGGTTAGAAAATAAAATAAATCAAAAGACAACTATTTCAATTTTTAGAATTTTTAAAACCTTTTTCCAAATTTTTATGATTTTTCGATGACAAGCAGGGATTTCTAGTTGATTTTTGAGTTTATAAAAATAGAAGAAAAACAAATCGACACACACAAATTACCACATAAACCACGCCCTAGCATGGGCTAATGTTGATTTTTGCATATTTTTAAAAGGCATATTAATATTTATTGCAATTAAAAATAAGACATGCAATAGAATATACAATAGAAGTTTAACACGTAATAAACGATACCTAGCAAGAGCAGGGACCTCTTTGCAAATATTTTCAGTTCTATGGCATATTGAATAATACACTATAGAAGTTTGAGGACAAAACTATAATTAATCCAGAACTACACGTGCTTCACATGACATGCTCTCACAGGAGCATAAATGCAATTACTGAAAACATCAATTAATTCACTAACTTGTAAAATCTCAGGTCCGAAAATGCAAATACCCAAAAAGACACGTAAAGCTACACGTGACTTCGACTCAACTTGACTAAAGTGCAAATATGAAAATATATTGTCTGAACTACAAAATATTTTTAATTATTTACTACACTTATTAGACTAAAATGAAATAAATAAAAGGCAAGGGTAGCAGTGAAATATACCCTTCGTAGGTTGGGCCGACACATGACTCTACTGACAGATGACAGCTCTGGCTCTATGTCAATGTACTATCCTACTACACATCTGAGAAAGATCTAACAATGCTTGGAATATAGGGGACGTAAAGTAAGGATCCACTGAATAGGTGATTGGAAAATCAACCTTAGGGAATGACTCAACAGTCTTGATCTGCATCTGGAAAGCTGACTCATCATATGACGGCGCTGAAGCAGTGTGGAGGAACATTGAGCAAGATGAACTTCGATCGAGAGTGTCTGGCAATCCATGGGGCAGATCAGCTAGCTACAAGGTCCAACACCTTCGTGAAGGTTCTCCGCGTCGACTGGGCTCCTCAGATGGGGCGACTGTCATTCGGATGGGTGCGATGGAGCTCCACTGCTTGGAGGTGCTCCGCTTGAGCAACTGGTGGTCGAACAACGCTCCATGCATGCTCCTAAACCTGCAAAGAGTACCGTGGCTCGAAGACAACACTCGACTAAGGGTTATTGTAGCTGGAAAGAAAGGGAAGTAGCAGGAGATGCTAAGTGGTTTCCCGCGAAAGCGATGAGAGGAAACATGTATGAATCTCTCTTGGATGAGCAAGATTGAGGGGAAGCAAGGTACGTGATAAGGTGAGGGATGAGCGGAGGGTCGGATCGAAGTGATCAGATGGGTGGAACGAAGCTCCAACGTAGTGGTCAAAGCTAAAATGGTAGGCGGTATCTAGAGAATAAAATATAAACGAATAGTGAAAATGGTGAAATGCGGGGTACCTGAGTGTTCTATGGTGGTCGGCTATGTTAGGCGAAGGTGGAGGTGAGGTTATGGCCTCAACTTTGACGTGTAAGGTGAAGTTGGCTTCTCGTGGTGGAGATTCGACCACGAAGTGAGCATCGTTCTACTTGACATCGATCCAAGCTTCTAAAGGAACACCTAGAACCCTGTTACCACCCTAGAGGTGATAGTAGATTATTGCTGTCATTGGGGACGAGCTGTCGAGCTGTGGGATCAGATGAGAATATTTGTAGGAGTCTAAGGATATAGAAAGATCCAAAGAATGTTGTAAACCCCAGGAGGATCCGGTGAAGCCTAGGGATCTGCGAGGGTCACGAATCTACGAGGAATCGATGGGTCCAGATTTCAAGGAGAATGGTGATCGGAGTCCGGCAGGAAAATGTGGAGAAGGCGGCTTTGATGATCGAAAATTGAGTCTGACCCGATTGAGAGGAAGGGTTAACCCAGTTAACAAACCCAGGTCGACCAATTAGAAAATCCCATTCCCACAAATCAAAGTGTAATGAATAATAAATAGTAAATTATTATAAAATAAAAAAATGAATAAAATAAAAAAAGTTTTTTTATTTTTCAAACTATTTTTCTATGATTTTTAATTATTTGTATTAATAAATTATTGTAATTATATATATAGCAATTGATTTTGCGATTATTTAATTATTTATAAAACATTTTTATGTACAACTTTTGTTAAGGAAGTAAATCAATTTGAGGTCTTTTTATTGATGAATAAAATGATCCATGCATATAGGAAAAATGAATAATTACTCGATCTCCCTATACTTTATTCCTTGTCGATCATGTCAATATTGACCTTCTCTCGATGATCGGGTCAGTCTGTACTTATTTCACAATTACATCCTTCTTAATTTTTTCTTTTAATTTTCTTCTTTATTATTTTTATTTTGAATAAATATGTACTAAGTATACAATATTAACAATGGCATTTTGAATGCCAATTTATTGGTTTTGATATATATATATATATATTTGCTAAAAGATATGGGTAAAATAAATGAACAAAGTATGACAATCATGGATTCATGAGGGACTTATTTTATTATATATTTTCTATGCCTAAAAAAAGAACTTTGTACGTGAAAGTTATATATAAAAATACAAATAAAACTACAAAATAGATTTCACAGAAAAATACTGCTCTTTTTATACTCTAAATAAAAAGTCAAAATCCCAACTTTCTTGAACCCATATATCCTCAATAAAAACTAGAAAATATCATAATCACCTTTAATTGTATATATAGTGTAATAAGCTATTTAATGAAGGCGGTTTCATACAATTTGGAGTTAAGGTGTGAAAGATAGGATTTGGACCCCTATTGTATAGTTTACCTATATAAAATATTCATTTTATTTATTCTTTATTATTTTTATAATTTTATATTTTTATAATGTTGTGAATATTATTTATAATATATGTACATATTTACAATACGATAAAACCATAAATAAAACATTATACTTATATATTATATACCCCTATTTATAATTGTACATATAATAATGGAAAATTACAAAAATATATTTATGTTTACAAAAATAACTTATAGAGTTATAAAACAAGAAAATAAAATAATAAATAAAAAACAAAATAAAAATAAAATACCCAAAACATATATTAATAAACCTATAAAAAATCCTTAAAATTAACTTGTAATAAATAATCCCATAAAAATAAATAAAAATCACATTAAAAACTATAGAAAATAATAAACAATTTTAATTAATAACTTTATTTTAATTAAATAATTTTATTATTTATTACTTAATTTTCAAATAATTTCAGGGACAATTTTTCTTGATCGGTCCACGTGGACCAACTTGATTGCACCTCTAGTTGACCTCGGTCAACTGTTTGACAAGCCTTGTAGTTTTGTCAGACGTAGTTTTGACACACGCCACCTTTTTCCTCGGATCAGTGTAGTCATAGAAATGAGCTAGTTTCTATTAGCTTTCCTTCCTCGTTCCTCCCTCCATCATGTGGGTGTGATTCCTCGAGGAATTGATTACTTGATCAACCACTACATCTCGTTCTTCCCAACCATTCTACCACCTGTACATAAGACACTCATCACCTTCCTTCATTTTTTGATCACTCTTCCACCCATTTTATCCCTTGTTCTACTCGAATCGAGGTTTGTGGTCACAACATGAGTGTCTCTAGTGGTCCGACGTGTGAAATAGGTGTTAAATCGAGTCGATCCACCTCCGACGAGATCTGTCACCGTCGAGTTCCCATCTCTTGGCTCTGATTAGTTGAGGTTTATTTTCTATGCTTTTTAAAGAGATTTTAGTTTCTAGTTTTGTTTCTTGCAATTAGCTTTAACTTTTATTGAGTGCCTTAGCGTACATTAATGACTTCGTAGTTCGTTGGAAACTAACTCAGACGAGCATGTCATCACTCACATCACTCTTGCAGCTACCGAGGGTTCAGGTTGAGCCTAGTCCCTACCTGAGCAGAACCTCCTCATGTGCTTTGACGAGTCCACCGTGCTCCACCTTGTTAATGATGCACCTATCACCCCACCTTCTTTCCCAGACGCTTCCCTTTGCCCCACACACTTCCATCTCGCCAGATCCTTTGTGGATCTATGTTTGGATGTTCGAACTCTGCCGCTTCACCAGAACACCTCTGCCTCGCCCCGCTACGCCTTCGTTCCATCGCCTAAGGGGTTGTGGCAATGTGCCCCGACCTGGTTTGCTTCATGTGCAGGTTCCTTGTGCCCAAAGCCATCTAAAGGGGATTTTGAAGCTCAACAGAGGTTTATGGACACACCTCACTTCTCCAACCTCGTAGCAGCTCTCTAGTTGTCCCTAGATCTTTTAGAGCCCTCTAATATATATAGTAGGCCTCTAGGAACATGTTTCGCCCCTTGGACCAACTCTAAATGGTCGGAATCACACCGCAATATCGATAGAAGTTCGTCAACAGTTGTGTTCTTCCCTGTTCTTCAAGGGAGGTTAACAACTGTTGGACCGGGCTTCGTTCCCAAACATTCCAGTAGCTATCAGATCATCCTCTCCTCCACCTTCAGTCTCTCTTGGGAGATCAAATCTTAGTTACTGCATTTGAAACATCATCGCGCGCTCACAACATGCCACGCGGATAAGTGGCTTTATCGTTACCGTAAGATCACATCATATAGGGATATTTTGCATTATTTGACCCCTATCTTTCTACTTTATTGTTCTGTACTCAAACTTTTATATGTTATTATTATATTTTTGTAATATTTGTAAGAGGCCCTCGAAGTTTATTTTATTTGTAGTTGGGTCCACCTCATGTGACAACCCATGTGAGGTGGTGATTTTACATAGAGGCCATCGTGCCTTTTGTAATTCTTTTTAGTACTTTTCAGTTTTAAATGTAGTTATAAATTTTCAGTGTATTGGCATATCATCCCCCTAGATTTAAGTTTATTTGCATTTATGCCCTACTAGCTAAATAATTTTTATCCATGTATTCAATTTATTAAAATCAGTATCTATGCATCAAAAATATCAAAAAATAGGGTTAAGCTCCTTATTACATTTAGATTCATACTATATTTTAGGTTTAGACTTTAAAAAATTTTACTATTTTATAAAATTAAAAAGTGCATATTTTGCCCTGTTTGACTTAAAAAATACCAAAAATAATAAAGATTTTTTTGAAAAATCCAAAAAATGTACATTTTGTTTATTTATTTATTTTGAAGTTCCAGAATAAAAAATACTAAAATAGAAAAAGAAAATCATATAAATTTAAAAGCTCCAAAATATAGCAAAAATATAAAAATCCTAAAATACCAAAAATATCTATTATGTTTTATAATTTTATTTATATCATTATTTACGTATTAAAATTGATTTGAAAAATTTTGGATATTATTTACTATTTTTAATTTCCACATTAATTGGTCCTATTTATTTAATCCCTGATTTTGGATATTTTTGACATTAAAAAATATAAAATTTAGCAAAAAATTCTAAAAGTCCAAAAAATTGTAAAACATTATTTAAACCGTAAAGACATTTTATTTCTATATTTTGTTTTTTTATTATTAATATACTACTCTAGATTTTATATATGTATATATTACTTATATATCTTATACATCTTTAAGAAAAAGAAAAGTAAATTGAAAATTAATAAACTCTAAGAAGAAAATATTAGATATAAAATTAAACAATTAAAAATATATAAACAAAAAAATAAATTTTAAAAACCCTCACAAGAAGAACACACATTTTTGGATTCATTTCCCCGATCTACCCTTTGCTACATATGTTTGACACTCTACATACTTACACCTATACACATCCATTGTAGAGTTATAATAAATTTTAACTCTACATATTTTGCTTTCCATTGACTTATACGTATTGTAGGTTAATTATTGAATTAGACAAGGTTCTCGTCAGTCGCTTCGATAACTTTGTTCCTACCTTGTGTAGAATAAAAGATCAATATAATTTTATGATTTTCATGGTCCTTCCCATTCTCTGATATACTGGACACGACCTAATAAATGCATGTGCATCATAGAATAGGGTCGCCCAATACAAACCTGACTGAAACACTTTCAGGTGGTCTGCTTCTCGGAGTCATGCCCTCCTGCCTCTAAGGAATGGTTGTAGGTGAGGAAACTCATGTATTCCTCTTGAGGAATACATCTCAGCCAGAAATAATCCGGACCTTCGAAGAAAAGTAATGGGTCCTCCCAATGGTATTTCCTAGATTCCGACTTAAGTCGGTCAATGCTGCTCTTGGGCCAATCATGGGGAGATATCCTAGACACCGAGAAATTCACCATGTTGGCATACCATGGAAGAGAGTCAACAGAACATATCGACTCATCGGGGAAGGAGTTCTTGATGGAGTCAATCTTATAAGAACTATGTGAATCAATGTGGGAGAGGTGATCAACCACTACATTTTCATTCCAGGCTTATGCATGATCTGCAAATCAAAATATTGGAGCAAGAGAATCCACCTAAGAGGGCACGCCTTCACATCCTTCTTTTCCATGAGGTACTTAATGGTTGTGTGATTTGTGAACACGATAACCTTTGATCCTAAAAGATGAGACCTAAATTTGTCCAAGGCAAATATTATGGCAAGCATTTTCTTCTCCGTGATGATATAATTCCATTGAGCATGATCAAGTAGTTTGCTTGCGTAGTAGACAACATAGGGAATCCTTCTCTCCTTTGTCCTAACACGACTTCAACTGCAAAGTCAGAAGCGTCCATCATGATCTCTAATGGAAGAGACCAATATGGGTCCTGCACGATAGGATCATCCATGATCTTAATCTTTAGGAGCTCAAAGGACACAAGACACTTGTGATCTACAATGACCTCCGTGTATTTTCGTAAAAGCATTATAAGCGATCGAGCACTCTTTGAAAAGTCCTTTATGAATCTACGGTAAAAACTGACTTGCCCAAGGAACGACCGTATTTGCTTGATGTTGGTTGTTTGTTGAAGTTTCTTGATCACATCCACCATGGCAGGGTCAACCTCCATTCCCATATTGCAGATGGCATGCCCTAACATAATGCCATCTTAAACAACAAAATGGCTCTTCCCCCAAGAGAGCACCAGATTCACCTCACAACACTTCTTGGGCGGTGGAGAGGCATGATGGATTGCGGTTGGGCGGCACGCTATCAGTCGCTGGACACACGGGTGGTTGATGTAGGGGCTTTGGGCGTGCGGGCGTCCTGGAGCGGGTGGAGGTGCGCAGAGAGCCACGTGAGGCTGATGTACTGGCGGAGAGACGCTGCAGGAGGCACGAGATCGGTGGCGGCGGCGGAGGATGGGGGTCGACCACTTTGCAATTTCTTTTTTTTCTTTTTTCTGATTTTTTTGTTGTTTGGATTAGATGATTTTTTTATTTTTGTTTTTTTTTGTTTTCTTAAACATGGAATGATCAATAAGTGCAACTATGAGGATATGGTGAAGAGCTTGAGAAAAAAATAAAATGAATAAATGAAGGTGTGGATTGTTATGTGATGTGATAAAAAAATGGTGAACATAAAAACGATGACTAATACTAAAGATGAAAAGAAAACAAAATTACCTAGATATGGAGGAGTATGCCTATGATGTGCTCTCGAGAAGCACGATCTTAGCTCGAATCGCTGGCGAGCGACGAGCTCGAGCAGCGCGCGCGTGAGGATGCGATGTGGGTCAAGACGCCAGTGGATCTCACCGATGAGAGGGTTGTTGTCTCTCGACCGTGGTTGTGTCATTGTCACCGATCAACTCTGGAAACTAGGCTCTACTCACATAAAGATGGATCAAGTGCAAAATGAGGAGGATGGGATTATAAAAAGAGATGGAAAAAATGGATGTTAAAATGGATGTGGAGTGGAGTATAGGTGGAGTTGAATTAGAAGTTGGAAAAAATGGTAGAAGTATAGAGTTGATTGGGTGGTTATTGTAGAGAATGAGAATTAAATAAAAAATAATAATAAGATAAAGTAGGATACTAAAATACAATAAAATATATAGAAGACAAAATAGTGGAGAATTTACAAAAGAAGACAAACAACATGTACATATTTTGCTTTTCTAATATATATTTTTTGTATTTTTAATACGAGATATTTACAATAGAAATATACAATAAAATAGTAGAAATAAAATACCACACAACAAATAATTTTTTAGATTTTTTAGTAATTTAAAAAATTAAATAACAAATGTAGAAAGAATGAATATTTACAATATATACAATGTACACCTAGGTCCCAAAACTCATATTTTACAAACGAGCTCCGATTTTAATGACAACACTTCCGTTGGATAGATAATTTTCTAACTTAAACTTTAAATTGGTGAATTTGGAGTATATATGGAGAGGAATTTAGCTGGTAAGTTGGACTTTATGGGTTTTTTCTCTTTGGGATCTAGGAGCATTTATTTGAGGTGAAATTTATTTTGTAATTTTTTATTTTTATATACATTTTTTGAACTAGAGAAAGAATTAGCCAAAAAGGAGTTGAAATAAATTATTAAAAATACATGAAGTTTTGGGCTATTTATAGGTGAAAAACTCCTTTATTTTTGTGGCTTTATTGTTAATTTATTTTTGTACAATTTACTATACAATAATTAGTGTGTTTTGTTTATGACAGTTATTTTGTTAATTTATTGATTTTATGGACATTTATTTGAGATTTTACTCAGGTATTTTTCTAAGATCAATAGATTGAGATGGTGAATCGTGGATTCATCACCCCATATACTTAAGCTTCGCTAGTCCTCGAGCAAATAAAGAATGAATAAGTTGGATTAACCCCTGACTGTTGATGTGAATACAATACTCGATCCATTCAAGAACTCTCGATTTAGAGATCCTAAAATTCTAAGTTGAACCAAGCTCTAGTCAAAAGGTGTCCAATTTCCTTAATCATCAGACTCTCTTTGTATACATATATAGTAAGGATATGACATTAAGTGTGGTCTACAGTTACAATAGTATAGTTACAACGTCACCCAAGGTTCCAATCCAAGAGACTCCTAAGAACCCAATCATCAACACTAGGGAATAAATCATTTCGTGCATCCAATCCACTGTCTCTTTAGTTGTCAGACTTAAAGCGTAGATGGAAGGCCAGTTAATGGAGGGTATAGGATTGTGTCATTTCTTCTCTCCCTCTCATTGGAACAAGGATCCTCTCGAGTGCCTTATTAACTCAACACATGTATTTTTTTGGTTGTTGATCAGCGTGTCCGTCAAGAGAAGTTGGAGTCACCTGCTCTTGTTTTCCTAGGAGTACACCGGGGTGTGCCTTTTTGAGTATCTAATATACCTTCTACATCCAGACTTTAGCATTTACGATGCATAGCCCTTTTTTGGTGCTAGCCCGACTCCTGGTCCTAATAGTAGTGGTCCAAGTGGACACTTTCAAATGTTTGGGAGCACTCGCCTTTGGTGGAAGCTCTTTGATATTTGAGTTTGTATGGTGAGGGCTTTTCTTTCAATATTGATATTTATTTTATTTGCTTTTTGGCTAGCTCCCCTGCTTTTACCAAGAGTTGGCGTACACTGATCAATAATTTTTTTAGATTTCATCACACCCTAGCACATAGGTAAATATCAAGAGATACTACACAAACCATATTCTCATACTGGCCAAAGGTGCTGACACTCAGGTTTCATGAAGCCTTCATTGATTTTATCCCATCCTTGAGCATTATTAAATCAAGTCCAAAATCAAATCCCTCATCCCAGTTCCTCAAGTGAAATTTCAACTCATCTCATCATGATTGCAGTCATGTATGTGAGGTGCTGATCATATTCTTAAGGTAGAGACTAAGCAAGCAATATAGCACACAAATCTTTCAAACTAAGGAAATGTAAGTAATCAAGTCAAAGACCCTAATGACTAAGGTTGATTAACTCAAAATCTCAAGACCTCATAAGCCAAGTGTTCTTGAACATCACAAGTCTTGTGTGAATGTGAATGTGTCAAGGATTAAACCAACTTATTAGTTAGTTTTTTTTGTGATTTTTGTAATTTTTCTTCTTTTTTTTTGAAAAACAAAGGAAAAGAAGAAAGATGTTTTTTTTCAAGAAAAAGGTTTTTGCTTATTAATTTTTTTTCAATTTTTTTGAAAAAGTTTCTTAAAGAAAGATAAATAAGAAAGGACACTTTTTTTTCAAAAGTTTTTTTGAAAGAATTTTTTTTAAAATTTTACTAATTTCATACAACACATAATTATTAAATAATATATACAAAAATACGTAAAATTATGAGATATGTAATATATGCGCATCCCTTACTTAGCATGTGTTATGTCCTCAGAGCACAAGAAGCGATAAAAAGACATAGCTCGTGCTAAGCGTAGAATATCTAAAATAACAAAAGAATAGAAGTCGACCCCCCTATATGTAGGCTCCGGTCAGCCTAAGTGTAGAAGAATAGCAAAAATGGGGCGGACGAGGTCAAGAGGAGAAATGGATGAGTATATACACGTGGCGAGCATCTGTTCCTCTTAGGCTCTGGTCAGCCTAAGTATAGGACATGAGTAAGTCTGAGAACCGATGTGATCTGGAGAATATACATAGAAAGGAGAATGTACAAGAGGAATGGATCTTCTAAGCTGTTGAATCTTGATGTTGCATCTTCATGAAGAGTAATATGATGTATCTGTTACGTGCTCGCTCTTCATAAAGTTGATGACCTAGACTTGGACTAACTGTTCTTTCGAATCTACAAAATGCTTTAACAATTGTACATTTACCACATGAGATTGTGCATCATTTGTGAGATCAACTATCTCTACACTTCCATTCACGTGCACTTTCTTAACAACGAAGGGACTCATACATTTAGATTTGAGCTTCCCATGTAACATATTCAACCTGGCATTGAACAACCATACTTTTTGTCTAGGGACAAAGTCTTTTCACCTAATGTGCTTATCATGCCATCTCTTTACTTTGTCCTTATAATCATGTTGTTGTCATATGCCCTATTTTGGATTTCCACGAGCTCGTTCAAGTTCAAGTCTCGACAAAGCTTCACTAGGTGACAACTCCAATTAATCTGCTTAATTGCCCATTCAGATTTATGAATCAATTGTGCGTGCAAATGGCATGGCTTTCCATAGATCACTCTAAATGGTGAAGTGCCCAATGGTGTATTGTAGGCTGTCCTAATAGTCCCACATAACTTGGTCCAAGAGCTAGAACCAATTCTTCCTATATGGACGAACTAATTTTTGCAAAATACTCTTCACTTCTCTACTCAAAATCTCTGCCATGCCATTGGACTGTGGGTGGTAAGGACTAGTAACTCTATGCTCAAATCCATAGTCCTTAGGTAAAGATATCATATCTTGGTTCATAAAGTGGCTACCCCCACCAGATATCAATCTTCTGGCCCCCTGAACATGGCAATAATATTATCACAAACTTACAGACAGTCTTGTTGTCTGTAGTTTGGGTTGGGATAGCCTCCACCCACCTAGATAAATAGTCAACTGCCAACAATATGTACTCATGTCCTTGGCAGTTGGGAAAGGGACCCATAAAATCTATGCCCCATGTATCAAAAACATCACAAATAATCACTGATTGCATGAGCATCTCATCTCTCTGTCCAACTGTCCCTCTCATCCTTTGACAAATCAGGCATGGCCGTACAAAATCAATAGCATCTCTAAACAGTGTCGGCCAATACAATCCACATTGAAGTACTTTATGAGCGATTCTCTTTCCTAAATGGTGTCCTACAGCCTCAAGTGAATGACAATATGTGAGGACACTTTGGTACTCCTCCTGAGGAAGACACCTTCTCCAAACACAGTCTGGTCCTTCGAAGAAATGGAAAGGATTGTCCAAGTGATATCTCCTCGAATATGACATCAGTCGATCAATACTGCTCCTAGTCCAGCCATGGGGAACCTTCTTGGAGACAAGATAGTTCACCATGTTGGCATACCATGAGAGTGAGTCAATAACACAAATTAACTCATCTGAGAAGGTCTCTCCAATCTAATCATAATATGGAGAATCCTTAAGTTCAATCCGAGAAAGATGATCAGCTACAACATTCTTCACTCCAGGTTTATATTTTATATCCAAATCAAATTCCTAGAGTACTAAAATCCACCTAAGAAGATGCACCTTCGCATTCTTCTTTTCCATTAAATATTGAATGGTTGTATGATCAGTGTAGATTATCACTTTAGAGCCCAAAATATATGACCTGAACTTCTAGAGGGCCCATAGTACAACGAGCATTTCCTTTTTAGTCACTATATAACTCTTCTGTGTAGGATCTAAAACTTTGCTCACGTGGTGGATCATAAACGGGAAGCCCTCTCACCATTGTCCTAACACAGCTCCTATAATAAAATCTGAAGCGTCAGTCATGATCTCGAAGGGGAGAGACCAATCAGGAGCTTTTAGGATAGGCGAGGCATAAATCTTCCTCTTCAAGAGCTCAAAGGCCTCCAGACACTTGTGATCTACAACGAACTCTGTGTCTTTCCCTAAGAGCTTAGTCGGTGGGCAGGCTATCTTTGAAAAATCCTGAATAAATCTTCTATAGAATCCAATATGCCCTAAGAATGACTGCACTGACTTCACGTTGGTAGGTGGATCGAGTTTCTTGATCACGTCACCTTGGCAGGGTCAACCTCCATTCTCCTTTTAGATATGATATGCCCCAACACGATACCCTTCGTCACCATAAAGTGACTCTTCTCCCAGGAGAGTACCAGATTCACCTCTCTACACCTCACGAGGACTCAGTCCAAGTGCGCTAAACATGTATCAAAGTAATCACCATGGACCGAGAAGTCATACATTTTCACTTCCAGGAAATATCCCACCATCTCGGCAAATATGGCGATCATGCACTACTAAAATGTGCATAGGGCATTGTAGAGCCTGAATGGAATGCTCATGAACACGTAAGTACTGAATATATATGTAAATGTGGTCTTTTCCTGGTCCTCACATGCTAAAGCTATTGGTTGTAGCCTGAGTACCTGTCAAGAAAATAGAAGAACTCTTTCCTTGCGAGTCTCTCCAATATCTGATCAATAAAAGGAAAGGGAAAGTGGTCTTTCTTGGTCGCAACATTCATGAACCTGTAATCGACACAGACACACCACGACGTGGGTACTCGTGTCGTGATCTCTACCCACTCCTCATTGGTGACCATATGAATTCTCAACTTCTTCGGGACAACATGAAGTGCGACCACCCACTTGGAGTCAGAAATAGGATATATAAACCCTATTTTTCACCATTTCTCAATCTCTTTCTTCACTAGTTACCATTGATTAGGGTTAACTCTCCTCTAGAACTCACGGGAAGGTCTCACATTATCCTCGATAAAAATGAGGTGCGAGTAGAGAGCAGGGTCGATCCCCATTAGATCCAATACTATCCATCCTATTGCTTTGCAGTTCCTCTTTCAAACTTCTAACAACCTAGAATCTTATTCTAAAGTCAAGTATGAGATAATGATAACAAGATATCTATCTTTAGGTCCAGCAAGAAAGGCATACTTGAGTGTAGGAGGAAGTGTTTTTAGTTTTGGAAATGTGGTATCATCAAGCGAATCCGGCTGAATTGAATCTGAATCTAGTTCTGTGTTGTATGAAGGTTGGCTAAGCTACGTAGTACTCACCACCAACTCAGAAGTATGGGGAGTCGGATCGCCAAAGAAATGCAGTAGTTCGGCCAAAGTCGTGTCTGACTCATCATCTATGTCCCATGATCGTTTCGAAAGGGAAGGAACTGACAGATCCAGATGGATATCTATGTAATCATGGGAATAGGTAGATGCATCTCTTACAAGAGCAGACAACACCTGGCAAACTGCATCATCCACTATATCCTTTACAGATGAAATGGACTCGCTCTTTACTGAAGGAACCTGTCCTCAAATCCTAATTGTGCCAATCATTCTGCAATTTGCCTCTGAAGATGAGTACTTTATGCTACTCTCTGAATAGGGTCGCTGACACATGGTTTGCTTCATCTCAAGGTTCACTTCTCTACCTGGAGAGTGGAACTTCATCATTCCCATACCATAATCGAAAGTTGCGCATATAGTCCTAAGGAAGGGCTGCTCCATAATAATCTGAGATTCTCTCCAATGATTGGGGGTCTCCATGTCCAAGACTGTCAAGTCAACTTGGTAGTTCCTCCCCTCAATCGAGATAACGATGTTGTTCTTCACTTCTCTCTTAGGTATCTTTATTAAACGATCTGTGAATTGGAGTAAAGCTCTAGATTTGAGAAGTGGCCCCAACTCCAATTTCTGATATAATGCTAAGGGGAGTAAGATGATGGAAGAATTGTTATCTAAGAGTGTGCATGCAAACACAATGTCGTCAATACGACTTTCCACGTAGTGAGCACCCATGTCTCTCTTTTTTTCCTTGGTAATGTCTGATTCTTGAGACAATATGTTGTTGCTACTGACAAGACATGTGTCTTTATATTTTGGTTGTCCTTCTTCCTGCTAACCCTTGTAGGTGTGCATCTCACCTTAAGGTATTTTTGGAATGCAGGATGGTTAGGCACATACTCATCAAATGGCACCTTTACAGTGATATTTTCTTTACAAAATCGTATCATATCGAGGGCATCTTTTTGAATCTTTTTGATGCACTTCCCTACCGTAAGAGCATGGGGAAAGGGATTGAAGCTAGAGAAACAGAAGATGAAGAGTCTGAATCATGAATTGAAAGATCATTCTTGGCATTAATGGAAATGAAGTTCTTCATACAAGAATCTTTTTGATGCAACATAGAATCAAAATCAAAACTATCTACTATTGGTTGTGGAATAGAAGTTGAAGTGGTATCTGCCACAATCGGAGATGCAAGGTCCTTCGTAGACTCGAAAGTGCATCCATGATGCTGACGGTGCATACGTGCTCTCATTCTCCTCTCGGCTCTTTGAATAGAAATCCTCGAATGGTGTTGATGGAGCTCCGGAATATGCTGCCTCTCCTCCTCGTCCTATGAAGACTCCTCAGGTATAGCTCCAAATATGCCCCTACTCGTGTCCCTCGCTTGATTAGGTACGGTCACAGCACTTCCGCTCCTGAGTTACATATGATTAGCCTCGTCACATGAAAGAATCTCATGTTCAGATATAGGAGATGTTGAATAGTATACCTGACCAAAGTGCTGCTGAGAATTAGATCGATTCAGGCTATAGGGGTTATCCTGAACTTGGGCTGGGATTGAGGTAGAGGGTGCAGTTTGCTCGTCTCGCCATCTGGACACGCGGTTGACATCTACCTGTAAGTCATGAATTTCATTCCTATAGGAACGGATCTCATTGAGTATTTATTGTTGTATATCCACGGGACCAGACGAAGAAGGAAGGGGATAAAACTGGAAGAAGAACGGGAAGACTGGCCTTGCTGGCTAGGGTACTACCTCTGCTGCTGCTAGGTTGTCTACTGAGATTGCAGGCCCTGTTGGCCCACCTGGTAATGGCCTTGTCGGCCATATTGTTGATACTATTACCGCTACTATTAGGGTGGCTGAAATCTAGGACTCTACTATGACAGAGATGAATGCGGTGTTGTGAAAGGTCAGGTGATGCTGATAGGTCTGTCGGTCTCCTGTACTTCCATGCTTGGTAGTGTCTTAAGTATACCATACTCCATTCACCTCCCAAACCAGTGGAGGCTCCTCCTGAACTATATCTACTAATGGAGGTGGCTGCTGGAAAGAGTGGGTATAAGACTGGTCCTGCTCCCACGGTTGGAGTTGCCCTGACACCAACTGCTCCTCAACATGGTGAACTCAGTATACAAGAGCAGCGAGTACAGTAACAGTGGGTATCCTTATCTTAGATGCCTTCTCAGTCAATTCCTCATCTGTTTTGGAAGTTTGGAGATGCTTCGGTCTAATTCATCAATCCTCCTATTGAACTTCTTGACTACTATAAGCTTGTATGCAAGGAGTCCCATGCTAGAGATCATGTCCTGAGAGAGATCGACTATATCTGATTTTTCCCCTCCAAATGAGAGTGAACTGGGGGACGATGTATAGGCCCTGCTAGCCATCTGGGAGCGGCTAGTTTCAGACATCTGCTCAAATATCTTCCAGATGGTATCCGATCCTCGTGATGTATAGTTGCCTCCACATGCAGCGCTCACTAAACCCTGCATCTCAAGGTTGAGACCAACGAAGAATGACTGGACCAAGATGTTGTCATCTAGATTATGACATGGTCACTTCTGGGAGATGTCCTTGAATCTTTCCCAAGCGTCACAAAAGGCTTCATGGAGTAATTGGGAAAAATTTTAATGTGTGTCCTCAGCTTGTTAGTTCTACTCAGCGGTTAGAACTTGTTCAGATTAAGCCCTTGAACTGGGCATATGTGGTGACTGTAACTCCCAAGTTCTTTTCCCAGTAGTCGGCCACCCAAGGGAAATGGAAGGATTGTGAGCCTAATATAATCCTGGCTAACCGTAGGATGTCTAAGGTTAACCCTGAGATCACAGTCCCTTAGGGATGCATATGGTTCCTCAAAAGCATTCCCATTAAAGTATGACAATAAGTTCAGAAACTGCGACTTCAACTCGAAATCAACTTCAGGTTAGACCGGACTCAAATAATTCTGAATTTGGTATTGTCTGGGGTTATAGGACGCATCCATTGGTGCTTCGACACCAATATTCAGTTGTCCTAATTGAGCTCTGAGTAATGCATGTTGCTTCTCAGATGCATCTAATCTGGAAAGTACCATTATCATCGGGACTTCGTGGTGTTCTTCTTCCTCTTCTTTCTTCTTGGAGGCATTTTTCTTATATCTTCTTTAAGTCCTAAATAAACAAGGTTTTCTAGATTAGAAGATTATTTATGAATCAAGATATTCTCGCTGAGGCGAAGGTCTTCCTCGGTGAGGTGGTAAGAGAGAAAGGGAATGGTTTGAGAGTAACCATCCGGAGAGTGGGTGATCCTGGGCTCAAGAGGGACATGAGTCCAGGTTGATCCAAGTTGTGCCTAGACCTTTGAAGACATACTTCTTGGAGGGTTCAACGAGAGATTCACAAAGTCCGAATAAATATCCCCCCCAATTAGTCATCTTCGATGTCAAAAGAACCGATTAGAAGACGATATTCAATGAGGCACTAGTTCTATAGTGCACAAAAATGTACGGAGTAAACTCACACAATATAAACGTAATTCAAACCCTCAATTTCACCAATTCAACATGTGATGGTCGTAAGGGTTTCGCCGAATTATCTGGTTACTTTTAGTTGGTGATAAATGCAACCTCGGAAAGATTAATGAGATGTTAGGTGTCGTATTTTCCTACAGACTGGTCAGGTTCTTACGACCAGTTGGTGCTACTTTTAGCAATTATAGGAGTAAGTGTAGACCGTATAAATACAACTACCCGTTCCTTGAAGACTAAGGCACCCTATAAACCTCCCACTCTGCTAAGGATGTCCGGACCGTTTACCGGCTATCTGTATTCCTCACTGAAAAGTACCTAATCGCCTAAAAATAAAGAACCAGAAGTATGTAAGAAATCCTTGCTTGGCTCTATCCTAGGGTCGTCTCTCTCTCACTTGCAAGTAAATCAAACAATGAGGGCTTTATGCACCCGTGAACAAGGTTCTTTTTATTCCAATATTCTTACTCGACATGCTCACTTGCAAGTAAAATATGATGCAAGGATGCTACAATATTTTTTTTTGGATTTTCTGACAAAATATAATTTTTTATGGATTTGTTAATGGAAACAGAGTGACTACAAGTAATTAATTTCTAATAAATCCACATTGTCAAATTAGTTAGAAATCGAATTATCTTACACAGGTACTTTTATATGGAATCCAGGAGATTCGAAATTTCACAAAATAGATTTGTGGAGATTTAATTAAAAATCATTTACTAAAATCAATCTACAATTTATTTAAGGCACATAAAAAAAATCCAATTTAGATGAAATTTGGACAGTAGTTAAATCATGTTCTAAGGCATCATTCCTATTTTTATAGGATTTTATTGAGCAAGTGTGAGTAAACTATGAATTTACAACCACATATTGGGTAAAATAGGAGAATTTCACTTAAACAATTTGAATTAATTATCCAAAGGTCAAAAAAACTAGATAAATAGCCAAATGGTAGAGAATTAGTTACTCAACACCACGATTTTTTTCATGAATAAAGTGATGCTCAATCGATGTCCAAATTAAGAGGAAAACATAGGGGTATCTGTGCAAATTCAGAAATAAAATTCACAAACAAACTATACATGGACTTGTTTGTAATCTAAAAACTTTACAAAACACATATGCAATTTTTACAGTAAAAAATTGAAAAGAAATAGACCTTCCTCTTTTTTTGGTGGGAACGGCTAGGGCTCGATGGTGCAGAGGGAGTGGCGATGGGAAGGAGCCAGCGGCGGCCCACGTGCGGCCGCATGTGGATGATGGCGGTTGGCGCTTGGCCACGCTGTGGGCGGAGGAGAGGCATGATGGAGCGCAGTTGGGCGGCGCGCTATCAGTCGCTGGGGCCGCGGGTGGCTGATGCAGGGGCTCTGGGCGTGCTTGCATCCTGGAGCGGGTGAAGGTGCGCGGAGAGCCGCGTGAGGCCGATGGACCGGCGGAGAGCAGCTGCAGGCAACATGAGATCGGTGACGACGGTGGTAGCCGGCGGTAGAGGATGGGGAGGTCGGCCACTATGAAATTTCTTTTTTTATTTTTTTCTGATTTTTTTACTATTTGGATTAGATGATTTTTTAATTTAATTTTTATTTTTTTGCTTTCTTAAACATGGAATGATCAATAAGTGCAACTACGAGGATATGGTGATGTGCTTAAGGAAAAAATAAAATAAACAAATGAAGATGTGGGTTGTGATGTGATGTGATAAAAAATGGTGAACATAAAAACAATGACTAATATAAAGATGGAAAGAAAGTGAAATTACCTAAAGATGGAGGCGGTTGCCTATGATGTGCTCTCGAGAAGCACGATCTTCACTCAAATCGCGGGCGAGCGATGAGCTCGAGCAGCGCACGTCTGCGGCTGCGATGTTGGCAAAGACGCCAACGAATCTCACCGGAGAGTGGGTCGTCGTTGCTCGACCGTGGTTGCATCGTTGTCATCGATTCAACTCTAGGAACTAGGCTCTCCTTAGATATATATGGATCAAGTGCAAAATGAGGAGGATGGGATGTATAAAAATAGATGGAAAAAATGGAGTTTAGAATGTAGGGGAGTTGAATGGAGGTTAGAATGGTGGTGGAGTCGAATTAGATGTTAGAAAAAATGGTCGAAGAATGGAGTTGAATGGATGGTTATTGTAGAGAATGAGAATAAAATAAAAAATAATAATAAGATAAAGTAGGCTACTAAAATACAATAAAATATAAAGAAGACAAAATAGTGGAGAATTTACAAAAGAAGACAAACAACGTGTGTATTTTTTTCTTTTCTAATTTATATTTTTTCTTGTATTTTTATTAAGAGATATTTATAACAAAATAATACAATAAAATAGTAGAAATAAAATACAATACATTAATGTTTTTTTAGATTTTTTAGTAATTTAAAAAATTAAATAAAAATGAAGAAAAAATGAACATTTTCATTATATACAATGTACACCTAGGTCCCAAAACCCATATTTTACAAACGAGCTTCGATTTTAATGAAACACTTCTGTTGGATAGATAATTTTCTAACTTAAATTTTAAAAGTGAGTTTGGAGAATTTGGAGTTCATACGAAGTAGGATTTTGGCTGGGAAGTTGGACTTTACCTCTTTTTCTCTTTGGGATCTAGGAGCATTTATTTAGGAGAATTAAACAAAAAGGAGTTGAAATGAAATTATTGAAAGTACATTAAGTTTTCAGATACTTACAGGTGAAAAACTCCTTTATTTTTACAATTTTTTATTGTTAACTTATTTTATACAATCTAATATATAATAATTAGTGTGTTTTATTTACAAGAGTTATTTTATTAATTTATTGATTTTTTGGACATTTATTTGAGATTTTACTCATGGATTTTGCTAAGATCAGTAGACTGAGATCATGAATCGTGGATTAGTCAAGTTTCGGCGCTGTCTAATTCCTAATCTCTGGGATGTTGTTATGAAAGATATTAGGAAATGGTGTGATGCTAGATTTAATTATCCAATTTTTGATTCCAAGTAGGTTAGCCCATTACATGTGATATTGAAGAAATTTTGGATTACAATTGTGGCGAATGATCATGGTGAGAAGATTCCAACCCAAGAACCCACCTCATGGCATGTCTACGTAGATTACCAGCACCTGAACTCAGTGACCAAGAAAGATCACTTTTCACTGCCCTTTGCTGACCACATCGTTGAAAGACTGGCAGGAAAAGATTCTTTTGTTTTTTGGATGGATACTCAAGGGATAACCATGTTGCAATCACTCCTGAAGATCAGGAGAAGACTACTTTTACTTGTTCATTTGGCACTTATGCCTTTACACGAAAGACCTTTGGATAGTCCAGAGGTGTATGTTAGTCATTTTTCTTGACATGGTAGGTAGTTTTTTGCGGTTGATTTCTCAGTCTATGTGGATAGCTTTGACTCATGTCTTATTGATTTAGAACAAGTACCTTAGTGTTGGTGTGAGGTAAACTTAGAGCTCTTGTGGGAGAAGAGTAATTTTATGGTGAGTATTAATATTATATTAGTCCACATAATCTCCAAAAATTGTATGGAGGTTGACCCATCTAAGATTGATGTGATCTCCAAGCTAGAGCTGCTAAAGAATTTGAAGCAGTTGAGGTAATTTCTTAGAAATGTTGGTTCTATAGGCAATTCATGAAGGACTTAGCAAGAATGCCAAACCATTGACTGAGCTTCTGTGCAATTAGAGTGAGTATTGTTAATGAGAATGTCCCCCTTGCATTCCATCAGATGAAAGAATTGGTTAATAGTGCTCCTGTCCTATAGACACTTGATTGGTCTTTGATTTTTGAGATCATGACGGACACCTCAGATTATGTTGTTGTATCTATTTTATTGCAGTGAAGGGATGGATTACCAATTGCTATACACTATGCTAGTAGGACTCTAGATGAGGCAGAAAGGAACTACATAGTTATAGAGAAGAAGACGCTTGCACTATGTTTGTTTTCGAACCTGTTGGGATCCAGAGTGATTGTTTACACAGATAATACTACCATACGGTATTTACAAGTTAAGAAGGATGCCAAACCACGCCTTATCAGATGGATCCTTATTCTCCAAGAGTTATATTTAGAGATTCGAGATAAATCTGGAGTAAAAAATGTTATGTCAGATCACCTTTCTCATATTACAGATGCAGAATCCCCTGAGCAGGTACTACTTCTAATTATAAAGACCTTTCGAGATGAGATGATTTTATTTTTTGCCTTATTCCCATAGTAAACTAATATGTGAACTATCTTGTATCCAAGAAAGTTCCAAAGGATTTCCCTAAGCTGAAGGTAGACATATTTTTGTTAGAGATTCATTTCTACTAGTGGGAGGATCAATACCTATTTTTTGAGTTGGAAGAGGTGCATTCCTCAAGAGGAATACACTTGTGTGCTAGAGCATTGTCATAGAATAGAGGCTGGTGGGCATCATTCTAGAAAGCGCACGTCATTAAAGGTTCTCCAATGTGTCATATGGTGGCAAACTCTATTTAAGGATGTTATAGATTATGTGAAGTGTTGTACTAATTTCTAGAAAAGGGGAGGAACCATTGGTTCCAAAGATACAATGCCCCCAAGATATATTCAGATTTTAGATGTTTTTGATGCTTGGGGCATTGACTTCATGGGTCCATTACCTATTATTTAGGGATTTTTGTACATCCAGTTTGTAGTGGATTATGTTAGTTGTTGGGTGGATGCTATCCCTACCTGAGCCACTGGTCATACGATTTTTCACTTTCTCAAGTACAATTTGTCACTTTCTCAAGGACCACATTATTGCATGGTTCAAAATTCCGAAGATTCTCATTTTACATGTGGGAAGCCATTTTATCAATATAGAGGTCAGAAAGATTGTTAAGGAGTATGACATGGAGCATCGTGTCACTTTTTCTTACCACCCATAGACTAACGACTTGGTTGAGATTTCAAATAGGGAGACCAAGACTATTCTTCAGAAATTTGTACATCTGAATAGGAAGAACTGGTCACAAATGCTTGACTTTGTTAGATGAGCTTATTGTAAGGCGTACAAGTCTCCTTTGCGAGTGTCTCCCTACAGATTAGTTTATGGCGAGTGTTGATATCTGTGTTTGCAATTAGGACTATCAGTAGGATGGAGTAGGAAAGTGGATTTGATCAGATTGTTGGAATTTCGAGATTTTGCTTATGACAACATCCTGATGTATAAGGAGAAAGTCAAAAGATGACGTGAAGGCACATTAGGATACATACTTTTGAGCCTAATCATAAGGTGTGGTTGTTTGATGTGAAATTGAAGTTATTTTCAGGAAAACTCAAAAGCAAATAGTCATCGTTCATAGTGAGAGTTGTGTGTGACAATGTAGTATTGTCATTTTCGGGATGTCATCTGACACACAACAATTTGTGGTGAATGGAAAATTGTTGAAGTAATATCTAGATCATGATACATTCATGTCTGTAGTTGATTCCATTCATGTGGTATCGGAAGAGGTTTCTTTAACTACTTTGGTGTCTGATACAAGATTTGATATTCCTTGTATACATTCCTTTCATTTTATTCTTTCTTTCTTCCATTTTTATCATTCACTTCTTTTTCGTGTATGTACTATACGTAGGATGTATTCTATCCTAAGTTTAGAAGAGGTGAATGACTTCAGTTGCTGTTATTTTCATTATGTTTCATCACTATTGTTGTTGCTTATACGTAAGGATCATTTACCCTAAATATAGGGGAAGTGATATCGCTCGTTTCATTCTTCTGTTGTTTTATTTTCTTTTGTTCTCTCCCATGTCTTTCAACTTGTTGATATTCTTTTTTATATTCAGCAATCTTTTACCCTAAGTATAGGGGGCAAGTCGAGTCATTGAATTTGTACATTCTTTTCCACGATTTTCTCAATGTGTACAGTCTTCTATACTTAGGATTATTTGATCCTAAGTATAGGGGGGATCACCAATTTTTATTGATCTTATTTATCATTCCTTGAGTCATTGTAGTATAGGATTCATTTCATTTTTCTAAACTTAGCATGAGTTATGTCTTCCTTTGTCGCTTCTTGGTCACTGTGAGGACAAAATTTGAGCTAAATATAGGGGATGTCGTATATATTGTATGTATGCTTTAGACATAACTCATACTTTTATTTTTTTAATAATATGGCTCATAAAATTGGAATAAAAATAGTTGTAAAAGGTTTGTAAAAATTATATTGTAAAAATTCTTTTTTAAATATTTTTGTAAAATAATTTTGTAACCTCCTTGTAAAAATATTTTTATAATTATTTTTGGATATTTTTTTGTAAATTATTTGTAAAAAAATTTTGGTTTGTAAAAAGTTTTTAAAATTTTTTGTTGCATAAAATTATAAAATTGTAAATTATTTTATTTTTTTTTTAAAAAAATGTTTGTAAAATTATTTTATATTTTTTGTAAACTTTTGTAAAATTTTTTTGTAAATTAGTTTGTATCAAATTTGCAACATTATTTGTAAAATCTTTTATAAAATTATTTTCTCACCTTGTATATAAATAATTTGTTTGTATTTATGTGTAACCTTGTTGTGAAGTTTTTGTAAATAAAACCATGTAATAAATTGTACAATATGTGCATACAATTCTTTTGTTAATAAAATTCTTTGTATAAATGTTCATTAAAACATGTATATAAAACTCTTTAATAAAATATGTTTATAAGAGTCTTTGTAGATAAAATCCTTTATAAAATATGTAATTAAAAATTCTTTTTTAAAATAAAATTAATGTGTATAATTTTTGTATATAGTTATTTATAACATTCTTTGTAAAATTTGTATAAAATTTATGTAAATTATTGTAAATATGTTTATTTCTATAAATCTATTAAAAATTCTATAAAATTGAAAAGTATAAAATCCATATACAAGTGCAAAAGTTCTTTAATAATAACATAAAAGGTTTAAAGTAGAAAATTATTTTCTCTCTCAAAAAATGGGTATTTCTTGCATTTGTATTTGCATTTTTAAGAATGATATAGAGGGCTAAACTAATCTGAAATAAAGTCTTAAGAATGGAGCCTGGTTAAGACCTTAATCTAGTTAATTTCAAAGTAACCTTATAGCAACTGGAGTTGAGACTTTTTAGGTCATAGTGACTTATTTCTTTGGGTCCATAAGATTATGTTCACATGTCATCTTAGTTGGTCTAAGTATAATGTTTCTTACATATGCATGATTCTTTTTGATAAAGACCTACCTTGGACAAGCACCTTGCCCGTTGTTCAACATTGATGAGGTGGTGAGGGGTAGAATCCTCTGACAAAAGGTGCATGCTAATAGAAATATATGCAGTCACTTCGAGTGGCCAGTGCGCCACAACCTAGTCTAGTGACATGGTCGTCTAAGATTGGTGTTGTAGGTTGAAATAAAGCTTCGGATGAGAGATGGTCCATTGGCACAATTTTTTCTAAGACCGCAAATGATGGGTGGAAAAAAGATTCTATATATGTCTGGGCACAAAAAGATCAATGTAGTGCTATAATACTTTCTATCAAAAATAACCAAATACAAATACCAAAAATGACCACAATGGTCCAAGCTTCAGAGAACCTACAAATCATAGTGGAGACTTAGCTACACTAGCCGGCTTCACAAGGAGTTGTGGCAACATTGGCTACACTCTAATTATTTTCTTATTCTTCTATACTCTCCCCCTTCGATTGTGGACACAACATGTACCTGAACTTAGAAGGAAATACCCCGCTCCTCGATGAAAGAGTATCTAAACTAGGGAATTCAGGTCACCTTGTTAAGAGAAGAATTTGAGTATATGGTGGAGCATTTGGCTCAACTCGGCTGAACCCGGGAAAGCCTGGTCTGAGCCCATTAATTTTCTGTGGGACTTGGGCTGTGTCAAGGCTCACTTTTTTTTAGAAAACCAAGGTCTCAAGCCTGACCGAAGGCTCATGGAATCAGGTTCGGGTTCGGGTCGAGCTCGTCCCACACCCATTTTGGTTCCATCAAGTTGCACTTCTATTCCAAGTTATTGTTTTGATATAATTCATCCATAATACATGAATATTGGATGTATTGTTATGATATAATATTACTATTTATGGTTGAAGGAAGTATTGGATATGTTGTGACTATTAATTTATGTCCTCTAATTTAGTTCTAATATGATCTATGTGTGGATTGTTGTGCGTGGATTGTTAAAATCTGGAATGATTACAGAACTCTTTTCCATATTATCGAATCCTGATGGAATTTAAATTATTAATAGACTATGGAAAAATTTTATTATATTATAAACTATTAAAAGATGGTAGTATAAGGCCCAAGCAAGATATTTTGAAATATGAGGGCTCGGACTTGGCCCATTTGTACATTGATGAATCCACGATTCATTAACATTTCTGTCACATTTTTTCTTAAAACCTTTAACAAATATATTTGAATATTCATTAATTTCCAATTTTTAACAAAATATCATTCATAGATAAAAGTGCACTTTTATGCATAAAAACATGTAAATAAATAAAAGAATAAAAATAAAGAAAAGAAAAGAAGGCAGATTGTAAATTTATGTACAATATGACTTAGAAAATATAAATATAGTTGTAAGATATATTTATATAGCCAAACCCTCGTGACCAAGTCAACATGGATTGGTTGACAAACAACCAAGTAAGAGGAGATAAGGAAAGAAATTCATAAAAATAATTAAAGTACACTCCACACACTCTTTATTATTTATCAAATAAATATAAAATATTCATTTATTTTAAATTAACTCATATGATAATATTTCTCACCAAACTCTTTTCCTAATTATTTCTAAAAATGTATATAAAATATAAAAATAAGTTAAAAATACTATCTTGTATATATGCCAAGAAATCCAACTTTTAAATTGTCAAATTCTCAACTTCCGAACATCGTAACTTCCTCATACGAACTCCAATTTCACTCTACTCACCTTTAAAGTTCATAAAATAATATTCTCTAATTAATGGAAGAATCGGGGTCCGTTTGCAAAAAGTCGGTTTTGGGACCTAATGACAAAGGGATTTCCTGGCTATTATTTTATTTAAAACACATTATTTATAGTTTTATTAATTCGATAATTTCTAATTATTTTCTTTAACTTGTATTTTCACCATGATTATTTCAGAATTTTGGAGCTTATTTATTTTTTAATAAAATCCAAAACCCTAATTTATAGATAAAATTGAACTATATGACTCATACCTGTATTTATTAATATATCTAAACTGATTTATTAAAATCTACAAAAATTCACAAAGAACTTATTTATTATTCTAATAAATAAGAAATATAAAATAAATATATAATTAATTAATTTATTATTTAATTAAAAATTCAAAACCTATTTATTAAGTAGTATTTATACCTATATATGAATATAATATCTATATTTCAAATAATATTTATTATCTACAAAAATTAATTATACCATAATTTAGATAATTTAATTATCTATATTTTTCTTTATTATACCTATTTAAAAAATGTCATTTATTGTTTCTTACATAATTTACAAGTATTTTAAACATCTGGCCAACCAAGTGCTGACATGTATCAACACCTAGTTCTTCTTCTCCAAGAAGCTAGTGCAGAGTCTATTCCACCGGCCAGTCTTCAACCAATTCTCCTGCTCCACTTTGAACTTCCTTGATCAATCTAAATTCTTCATACTCTTTCCCTAACCACCTTCATTCACGTCGACCATTCGATCCACCTAACAAACTCTTCGATTCACCTATAAATTCACCTAAATCTGGGGCATTCGTGCAAAATTTTCCAACTACCAGAACTTTCCAGTTCCAGTACCGACCCGCCTTCTTCCAAGCCTCGTGTCAGCCGATTACGGTGGTGACAGCTCCTATCCGCCGCCCCTCGTGGAAGACGATTGTCGGAGGAGAAGCTCCAAGGTCAATCCTCGCCTTGCATCGCTGCGTCAAGCTCCGAGAAGATTGACCGTCGAGCTACTATCCGGGGTAAATACACCTCTCTAGTCCCGGATCTAATCCCCCATATTTTCTTTCTAGAGTTTCGTGCCGTGATTAGGGATGGTAATTAAGTAATTAGATTCATTACTCAACCTTCTTAGACGCGTCCTTAATTCACACCTCAACTTTGTTTCGAATCAATCGAATTCGCATTGCATTTTTTGTTACTTTTCACAATCTTCTTCATCCATTCTGGAAACACCATCTTTGATCTTGCAAGCCTTACAATTGCTGACCGATTTCTCCGTGAATTGAGCACCCAAACTACTATTTGCAAGTTTAGCTTTCACTGTGCGCAATCAACAAGTTCATATGGAGCAAGAAATCCATCGCAATTCTCATTCAAAGAAGTTGCAACCTCATTATCATCTTCCAGGATCAGCCGGACCACCAACTTCATCAATGAAGCACCACCGCCTTCTGCCACCTACGGAGGAGCACCACCATGGGAGAGCTCAAGAGGTGAAGGTGTCACCCCTCTGGACCCGCTGGATACCCAAGGATCGTGTTGTTCACCGGAGAAAATTTGGAGAAGAAGACCTATTCGTCAGCCGCTCTTGAAGTTCAAGAACATGAGGAACAACCAAACGTTACAGTTGTGTGACACGTGACACGGACGTACGGCTAAGATCGCGCCCCAACTTCTAATCCGAGCCGTTCAAGAGCAAAACAGTAGAAAAATTGCACATTAAACCCAGCGAGTTCCTGATATTCAGAAGCACCCCAGAAAGTTTCTAGATGCATTTAGGTCCTCATACAGGGACCTAAATGTAACTCTTTTAGTTTTCTTTTCATTGCAGTCCCCATAGGGACCTTTCTATAATAAAAATAATAAACTTTTCTTTACAGTTATGCTGCCCCTGTCTTGTAGGGGTTGTCTGGACCTTGAATTTTCCGTATTTTTCCGTGATTTCTTTAGGGTAGCCTGATAACTACCCAAGACATTTTTCGAGTATTTTTACGTTATTTTTCGTCGCTTCATTGTGTCATTTTGAAATTATCCATTTCAAGTTAGTTTTGAGCTAGATTTATTTTCAATTTCTTTCCTTGTAAAATCAAGAATAAAAGAGGACTTTTCTGGAATTTCTTCTTAGCTTCAAAAACCGCAGTTTTAATATTTTGCCCCCTTGAGTTCGACCTAGGCACACTGACCTAGTAAAATAATCAGTGAACGATGAAACATGAGAAAAACCCGCTTCTCTCTCTCTCTCTCTCCTATTTTATCGTAGTTTTTGTTTGATCAACATGGTTCCCTCTCCGCGGTTCCTCTCTCTCTCTATATATACCGACATTCTTAACTGTAGGTCGGATTCGTGTTATCATACATCAAGTTAGAGTTGGGCTCGAACTGAGCGTGATATTTTCGAAATAAGAGAGCCCTGGCCCGACCCATTCGTGCATTAGGTTTGGGTGCAGGTTAGGTCCGGGCCAACCCGACCCAATGCTCAATCCTATTTGCATATGAGGACTTGTTCTGACCTGACTTTCAAGGCGAATCGAATAGGGACTTGTGGAACTTAAAGGTCATTGAATCTTAAATCCTATTCCTAGTAAGGTTCCGCCAAACTAATACTCTAAATGTCTAACCGAGCTCCATAATTTTATTTTATGAAAAATAGTTTAAAAATCAAAATTATTTGAGTTCTTTATTTTTCATTATTCTTCTTCTTCTTAGTTTACTCATTCTTCAAATAAGTGTTTGTTAAGGGACTAGCAAACATAAAGTATAAGGGGGATGATTAATCACCAATTCATCATCTTTATCATTTATTTTAGCTTAAAATATCTTATTAAACACATCTAAATATCAATAGTTCTAACTTTTAATAGATTCCAGATCATATGTAAATAATTTATATTTATCACTCTTTTAACCTAAAATAAATAAAAGAAATAAAGGAAAAATAAAGAAAATAAAAAGAGTGTATTTATGCAATAAATACACGCTGATCAAGACTTGCCCAATCAGGAAGGAATAAAGTAGGGGAGATAAGGTCTGTTTCAATAAAAATCAGGAAAACTAATCTCACTCATGTATATTCATCACTGCATGTATTGTACATATTTTTTATTATTTTATGTATAACCAAAATAACCTCAAATAAAATTGTTTTCTTCTCGTAACTTGTACATTAAAATAAGACGTAAATAAGAAAAATATTTGCGAGAAGAAATCATGTACATATTAAGAATAACAACACTCCCAAAAAGCCATAAAGAAAAACTTGTCAGATCAATATCTTCTCCACAAATACTCAAAATAAACCAAATTCACTTTCATCGTGTTCAAAATTAAATAAGATTTGAAATAAATTGGTTTCATAAAAATCAGAGTTAAGGTGAAACTAGCTTTTTGGAGTGCTATTGTATGATTTTCTATATTGTACTCTATATTATTTATTCTTTTATTTATTTTCTTGTATTCTGTGAATATTATATTTTTAATATTTTTATATACTATATTATATTTATATAAAATGTAAACAAAAATTATATATCAAAAATAAATAAAAATAATATATTGTATTTATTGTATGATATCATGTACATGTATTATACATAGCCTTAATTAATTAACTCATAAAAATAAAATAAAAATATATTTAAAATCTTTAAATTATTCTATAAATGAATATATTATGTAATTATTTGTAAAATAACTTAGTGAAAACGAATTTGTTTTATATAGGTACTTTTACCTATTGTTGAAGAGCTTTTGGCGAGGGTTTAAAAATATCCTCATTAGAAGAATAGCAAAGTAAAAAGTGTCTTTTAGGTGACCACCCACCAAGAATGAATAGAAAAAAATTAACACATAAATTGATATAGTAATGTAAAGTAAAAATATGTGGATTTAAAATTTATTATAACTCTACAAAATGTGTGTAGTGTGTAAGCATGTGTAGAGTATCGAATACAAGGAGCAAAATATAGATTATTTAAATAAATGCAAAATTTGTACTTTTTTCTTGTCTTTATTCTCTTTTTGTGTGGGTTTTAATTTTTATATTTTTTTATATTTTAATTTAATTATTGTTTTTTGTGTTTTTATTTTTTATTTTTTATTTTTTTTACATTATCTGATTTTAAAATTTTTATTTCTTTTAAGTATATAATATAATAATATATATAAGTACATATATATAATATAGAGTAATAGAATTATAAATACTACTAAAAATAATCATGATATAAGAAACAGGTGGAGACGATTCCCTTAAACTTGTGGCTGCCGCAGAGCATGTGATACCCCTCCGATGATCAACGCATCAGTTCTGATCGTGACACTTCATCAACATCTGAGGGTTGCAGAGATTGGATGACAAGGTGGAGCATCTCCTCCATTCGACGGCTATTGCTTCGTTTGAAGACCATGGAATAATGTCCCTTTCTCTGAGCTTCGATCTTCGATTTCGTCCTCCCCTGGGCTCCTTCTTCGATGCTGAAGAGCTCCACATGTTTTGGGAGATCTTCTACACTCGAGGGCACCTTTAAAATGACCCAAGACTTCAAGGGAGGTCCTGGGATCTCAAACTTGCATGTGTTTTTGGGAAGCTTCCTGCAAGTCGATTCGAGCCCAGAAGCAGTATAATCAGCCTAGAACCTATACAGAGAAAAGAATGTTTTAGGGGCAAATTGCCTTGACCCCGATTAGGCATGGAATCATTTGAAATGGGGGTGGAGATGAAGAGGTCTAGTGAAGGGCATCGGTAGGACCTCGGTGACTCGATCCTAGGGGGGTCGAGGTGGTATGGGTGGCTCGAAGTATGGAGAAATGAATAGGGAAAGTAGTGAGGTGCTAATGGCGGTCAAAAATGGAGTAGGACGGTGTGAAACAATGGATGGAGCTCTAGAGATTTGATGAAGCTAATTATCCTAACCTAGGATAATGCATTAATGAAAACACGACATAAAATGCTGGAAATGAAAACTAACACTTAAATATACTTAGAAAAAGTAAAGGCGCAGCTTGAACCATGTTAGAGGACCATGGAGCAGGATGTGCAGAGCTCTGCAATATGTTTCCTCTCCTCCTCCGCCATCCAAGCCAACACCTCAGGGGTACACCATCTGTCACCTAGAGATGATATTGACCGAGGGTAGTGGGTTATAACTACAAAAGGGACCAAATTTGCAGAGGAGGATGGAGGAGTTTATTTACACACATGGATTTCAACCCTTACTGACCTAGGGTTAGTGATTGATTAGGACTATGTACAGAATATCCAATACTTAGGAAAGAGTATGTCTTAAGTATAGACACATTGATATGGTGAATGATATGGGGTACATATGACCTATGGGTGAAAGAAGGAATGGAAAGACAAAACACACACGTATATACAAGCAGTAAAGTCTGGTGAAGTGCAAGAGGGTATATGACAATCGAATATTGTAATTTCATCATCATCTCCATGTGAGCATGGTTACGAAATCAAAAAGAGGAAAACATCCTAATAAGCACTCAAGTGGGTGTCAGCTACCGAAAACAACATATCAAAAACTAAGCCAGGATCCGGTAGCGGGAAACAATATATTGACTCATAAGAACATAATGAGAGACCAAAGCTGATATCGTACGACGTGGAGAAGGAAGAATCAGTACAGATTCCTCCATGTCCCTCATAGTCTCAAGAAGATACTAAAAGTGAAGAACCGGAGACTCTCTATGCAGCTCGATATTTAATGGACATATGGTCGAAAGATAAAGAACGCATCGAATATCACAAGACATGACTCAACATTGTAAGGGTCGTCAAGGTGAGTAGACTCAGATGGGTCATAGATCTTAGAAAAATCAGAATACTTGGTCCTGTGATCCACCAAATAGGATACACAACTAGATAAGAGACTGAGTATACAAATAAGAAGACTTAACTTCATGCTCCACCAGATTGGAGACACTAGAAGTGAAATCGAGTACCTACAAACTGATATATCCTCCTACAGATATCCCTCCGGGAGTGATATACACTAAGCAACGAATCATCAGAATGGAACTTATACTTGAGAGGGAAGTCAAGGCGAGAAGACTCAAAGGAGTTGGATCCATCAGACAAATCAACAGAAGTGGTCCTAGTAGGCAACATATCGGCTACTCAGCATAACAGATCAATAGATGTCACAGTCTCTCATAGATAACCCTCAGAAAGTACTGTGAACTAGGTGGGGATTAATCAGAAGAATGTAACTCATCCATGGGAGGACCGTCAAGGAGAGAAGGCTCGAAGGAGTCCAAACAACTAGGATAACCAGTCTTGTGCACAGACAGATCGAATACGCAATCAGACAGTGAGACCGATAACTTCCATCAAACAACTCAATTCTGTGCTCCACCAAGATGAACACACCAGTAGTGAGTAAAACCAATCATAAGGAAAATGTTGCATTATATGTAGATAGTCCTTAGGGAGTAATGCAAACGAAGTCAATGAATATCAGGGAATTGAGAGCATCAGGTCTCATGTCCTTAAAGTAATCAATCAATCACTAGTAGGAGGGCATAAGGCTATGGGAGGGAGAAGAGATCATCAGGACAATCGCAATACAACCCTTCAAATCAACCAAATTAGTTGAGATGGATCGATATGTCAGAAGGAGATTCTATAAGTGCTACATGAGGATAGGATGGTCAGGAGATGGAGGATGGATCAATCAAGGAGATGAGTGAAATTATGTGGGTCCCAAGCATGGGCTCTTTGAAATACAAAAAAATATAGTACACTAAACATCTGAATAAAAATATGAAGAACTGAATAAGAGATAGTACAATCATAACTCATGGAATCATCGTCAAATAATCAAGGATACATCACGTCCTCAATCCGTTGTGTGAGATCAAGAATCCTCAATAAAGAATTGCACCTGTAATCATGCCAAAATCAGAATCCTTAATAATATCTAAGCACATATCAAATTCAGATCCACCAAAGATAGCACACCAATCTCAACATCCTATTTGGCCCGTCTTACTCAAATAATTTTTTCAAGAAAAACCTCAATGCAGACCCCATCTAATAGCAGACAATACTAAAGGGAATGAGGATGGTAGGCAATAATGGTGAAAAGAAGAAAATATTGTGGTTCAAGAAAAAGAGTCGTATTGAACCGGACCAAAGATAGGGTGGTATCGGCAAGACGACAACTGCAAAATCCAGATACTAAAGTGAAGATCAAGATCCAATATCACCACTTTTTAAAGAATCTGATAGTATAGACAAAGAAAGAGGGATGGAGTCAATAAAAAGAACTCAAAAACTCATGGATCTACCAACTTAAAGAGTAATGAACGCGAAAGGACCCAAAAATCACAAACAATGCACAAGGCAACCTCTATGTTTACCTACTCAACACAATGAAGACACCTACCAAATAACGTTGATAATCTGTGGATCTGATCAAAGGAGACGGTCGCTAAGAACTATCCCCTCTATTCCCAACCCCTCTCTAGATGATTTTTAGGCGCTCCAGAACTAGAGGGATCAATCTTGATCGTCCCCTCATGCTTCTGTCAGCGTCATGCAAGCATCGTGATTAGAGGCTTTGATCAGTGGGGACAGTTGGTAATGACCGTCCCCACTGTATCCAACCACTCTCAATTTTTTGGGTTCTTAGGAAGAGGCTTAGGGTTTATGACCAAAGGGGATGGTCTGAGTAATCATGGGCAGTTAAATAATTGTCCCTGATGCTCATGTCAAAAGATAGACAATACATACTAACCCACAATACAATTAAGCATTTTTATACTAAAATAATAATGTAAGGATAATGCACACTAATCCACATCACAACTAGACATCCTGAATTTTATCAATTAAACATTGAATCAATGATAAGTATTCCAAGAATCAAGTTAAAATGTCTCAATTCATTGATTTTAATCAAAGCTTGATTTCCATGTTTTCAATAGAAAGCTTACTCCCAAGTAATCAATTCAGGACAATTAATCAAGGATAAAAGAAATTACTCAATATAATAATAATCCCAATCAGTTAATCAATAAATTTAAAAATTCAATCTATTAAATAATACACAATATTCCAATTTTAATTCAAACAAGGAGTCAAATATTACAATAAAAGTCCCAAACAATGAATGTGTGAAATAAGTATCAAATGAATAATACAAACAAACTAACACGTAGATGATTAAACTAGCTTTCCAATGAGACCAAAACCACTTTAATTGGATCTGTAGATAAAAAGTTCTTCAATATGTCCATGGGCATAATTGAAATAAAAACATAGAGTTTTTATTACAAACATTTCTAAAATTGGACTTAAATGTAATATCACGAAGTTTTCGGGGATAGTATGAAATTATTACAAAAGGCAGAAGGAAATAAATGCAAATAGCAACATATATAGGACTTATCTGCAAATTCTCCAAAAGTTACATGCTCTGCACACACTCTCTAAGGATTGGATTGCAATTCTAGATACGTGTGAGGGATTTGCTGCAAAAAATCCCAAGACACGTGGGTTCTGCATGTGACATCATCGGAGTTTGGACATAAGCTTGTTGATGACATGTCAAAGACTCGCTGGCTCGGTTCAGGCTTTGATGCTTCGAACCTTCAAGCTAGAAAGGTGGCTCAAACAACGACATTGATTCAATTGAGTCATTGGATCTCATCCAATTTGAGAAAAATCCAATGGTATCTGCTACTTGAAATCTACTCCTTTCTCCACATTTGGAGGATGACCTTGTGCTCAGGTAAACTTCGTTCTTCTCCTCCATGCCTCCCCACGTCATCTAAAGGTTGCTGAAGCATTGTAATGACCACACTAAGATGTTTCTTCTATGGAGAAGAATTGAAGGGGTATATAGCTCTAATTCAATGGCAGCTCATTGGAGGATAAAGGTTTAAGATCTTCTCCGATTGAGCTCCAGTCATTGAAGTCCTACAAGTGTTAGAAACAAAGCCCTGCCTATTCTGAATCTGTTGGATGCTAATGAGGCGAGATGGAGGTCTATCTGAGAATGAAAGATCAATCTCCAATGGGACTCCATTATGAACATACATGGAGAAGAATCGAAATCGAAATACAAAATGGAGAAGCGACTAGGATCAATTAGATGTACGCATGAAGGAAGGTTTAGTGGTGAAAGCTTGAGAGTGTTTAGATCGTAGATTAAGGATGAAGCTAGGATGGAATTAATTGGTAAATATATATGATATATAGAATTGAGTAACTCACCTAAATTTGTATATGGAATGGAAGATGACTTGAAGAAGATCATATGCCTAAAATAAAGCTTAGAAGCTTCGTTGATCTCGTTATAGATTTAAGCTTGAAAACCTGAGCTCTAGCAGCACTTGGAGATGTTGCAACATGGAAATGAATCCCGTGGATCTTGTCGGAGAAGGACCTCCGTTGTCTCACTCAATCGCTGTTGATCACGATTTTCTAGGGCGGAAATTGATTATGGTGAAAAGGTCGTTGTTTATCCCCAAAATCCCACGTCAATAAAAGATTATTTTTTTTATTTTTGCTACTTATTAACCTGTATAGCGGACAGGGTCGAACTCAGGGAGGCTACAATTCCCGAGGGTTATTCAATTAATCAGAAACTAATTAAAAGAAAATAGGAACCTCAAAGGACAACTATCCTTGGTTTTTGTGATTTTTTAAATCTTTTTATTTTTTTATTATTTTTTTATTTCTAAATTTTTTATATTTTCTGATTTTCAAATTTTTAGTGATTTTGATTTTGCAAATTTTTTTATTTTCAAAAATAACATGATGCGATATTCACAAGATTAAAAATACACACACCAACTCTTTTTGCAATTTTTTAATTAGTCAAAAATGCTCAGAAAAATTCAAGGAAAATATTTTTGGATTTCAAAAGTTTTAAAATATTTTTGAGAATTTTTGTAGATTTTTCAGATGTTTTTGTATTTTTCACAAAATCAAACAGTGAGGAAACAAGAAAATATGGACAGCCTGGCGTAATTTGCAATTTAAAAATCTTTTAAATGCCCAAAACTCCTGCCAATTATTTTTAAGACAAACTAGAAGAAAATATCTACAAACAGGAACTGAAATCGCAATTTTTGGATTTTTGTAGAATTTTTTATGTTAGAAGATTTTTGATATTATTCAATTTTTTTGGATTTTATAAATAATTAATGCATGAAAATTGGTCAGAAATTAAAAGACACTGAAATACAACTACTCTAATTTTTTTGGAATTTTTAGAGATATTTTCGAATTTTTATGAATTTTGGAATTTTAAGCAAGGCAAAATGGCATGTTTTTGATTTTTAGTGATAATAAATGAAAGAGAAATGCAATGGAAAATTTATGCTAATAAAATAATCACATCAGGAGCATAGCACAATTTTCTCAGAATTTTTGGATCACAAATGACATTTATTTTCTTCAAAAGACCAAGCAAACTATAATTATGCAGTTCAGGGACTAAAATGTAAATACTGTGAATGTTTTGGACTGAAATGCAAATATTCAAAGTTTTAGTCTCAAATAAGTAACAAAAATAAATGACAAGGAATAAAGCGCAATTTTACCCAGTACGTCACTTTGGAGGTTCAAGGGCTTCTTTGCACTTTCGAAAACTTCTGGGACTTCTGATGTAGTTTGCCCCCCTTTTCTTTTTTTTTAATTGAATCCAAAGGGAGCCCTAGGGTTTCGTATCTTGCAAAAGGGGGAACCAAAGGAGATAAGGGGACGCCGCCCCTTTCCTGTTCTTCTTCTTCTTCACCAGTGGTGGGTAACAAAGGGGCACCAACAAGGGGGGCACCGCTGGTCGCCGGCGGGTGTAGCTCGCGCGGGCGACGCCGCTCAAAGTCGAGGCGTGGCGATGGCTGCTACAGGCGCGGAGGGCTAGGCATGCTGGCGGAGGTGCGGCGCCGTGCGCCCGCGTGGCTCGGCTGAAGGCGGCGCGCTGCCGCCTGGGCGTTGGTCGCGGGCGGCGTGGGCGGCTAGAGGAGCGCGGAGGCGTCGTGGAGGTTGCGTGCGCAGCCGGGCTGCGGGACGACTCAGGGGGCACGGGCGGTGCGGAGGAGTGGCCCGGTGGCGCGAGTGGCGGTCGAGGATCTGGAGCGCCGCTCGCGCCCGCGCGCACAGCGGCGGTGGCTGTTGCGGGTTGGATGCTTGAGGGCGGCACTGCCGCCGTTGATGGAGGAGGCGGTGCTGCGGGAGGGCGCGGCGGTGGCGCGCGCAGCCGGGCTGCGGGAAGATGCTGGAGGAGCTGCGGCGTGCGCCACGCAGGACGGCCACAGGCGGGGGATGGAGGGGCGGCGGCGCCTGGGGGTTGCCGTCCCTTCTGTCTTTTTTTTGTTTTTTTTTAATTTTTTTCTTATGTAATGTAAACAGTAACTGATAATACAAAAAAAACTTTTTTTTTGTATTTTTTTTTGTAAATCCAAAAACAAGAGAAAAGAGGAATGAAGAAATATTTTTTTATTTTGTTTTTATTTTTTTATATTATCCTGCAAAACAAATGTTAGAAATAAAGGAAATTTTTTTATCTACAAAATCGGAAAGTGAATGGGGATTCGACGAACGATGAGGGATTCGAATCCGACTCTCCGACCACCGTGTGTTGTCGGAGTTGATAGATCGTGGGAGATAGAAATCGAAGGCGGAGAGATCGAGAAGATGAGATGAAAAATTGAATCGGGGCTGTTCAAAATCATGATGGATTTCTTTTAAGATCTAGAGAAATGAAATTGACGATGGGAAAAAGAATTGCGAAGACTAACTACGATTAAACTAAGATAAAATGTGAAGAAAAAAAATTTGGATCTCACCTTAGGAGTAGAAAATGGACCGTGATCGCCTCGACAAGGCCGACTCGCTGTCACCGGACGTCTCGGAGGCTAGGCACAATTCTCGACGAAATTTTCTATCGAAGATCGGGCTCCCCTCTCTAAAGATTGATCAGGTTGGAATGAGGGAGATGGAGCCATATAAATAGAAAAGAGAGACATTTGAATTTTTGAATTTTTGGATAAGAAGATAAGAGAGATTTTTTTGGTGGAATAGATAACATGAGAGATAAAATAGACAGATAAAATTATTTACAAAATTATCTATTTTTTTTAATTTTCGTCACTTTATTTATTTGAATTAAAAAATATTATTTTTTATTTTTTTATGATGGTTAGGTAAAAATAGCAACTATATACATGTACTATATACATATATGACATTATATACAAGGATAAATGGGGAAATTAGCCTCTTTTTTTGTTTTAAGAATTTTATTAATTTTTTTATTTTTATTTTTATTTTAAGTAATTAGTAAAAATATTTACAAATATATATACAAATACAATATACACAAAATACAAGGGAAAATTGCATAAACCACCCCAGAAAACCGACTTTTCAATCGTAACTCCAAAAATTATAAAATCACAGCCATTTTGAAGATAATTTAATTTACAATTCAATGGAAGTAATATTGGTTCAATTTGAGATCATATGGAGCCGGAATTAATCTTTCAATTAGTGCTTAGTGGCTTTTTTCCATGTGTGGATACTTTTATTCTGTACATGATTTAATTGTGTAATCATTTTTATTAGTTAGGACAAATTTTTGTTACAACTTTGGCTTTGAACGTTATTTGATTTGGGGTCAATTAAGGTACACATAAATTAGTGTCAGTTTTATACAGATATACACAAAATAAGTGAGAAACACATTTTTTTGGATTTTCTGATTGATGACCCTATCTCCCCCTACTTTATTCCTGGTCGATCAGGTCAAGTCTTGACCTTCTCTCGGGGTTCGGATCGGCCTGTATACAGTCTTCCTTTTTTTATTTTCTTTGTTTTTCCTTTATTTATTTATTTATTTATTTATTTTAGGTTAAAATTAGTAAGGAATGTACAATATTTACACACAAATGCAAGTTAGTAAGAATATGGAGTTAGCATTATATGCAGGTGTTTTATAAGGGATTTTAAGCTAAAATAAATGAATAAAGATGACGAATTGCAGATTCATCATCCCCCTATGCTTTACCTTTGCTAGTCCCTTAGCAAACACTTATTTGAAAGAATAAGTGAAGAAGAAAACGAAAGGGAAAATAAAGAAAGTAGGACAATATTGAGTATTAAACTTATCTTCATAAAATTGTAGTTTGGAGCTCTGTCGGACCTTTGGATTATTTGTGTGTCGGAACTTCTGTGAGACTTAGAATTTTAAAACCAACAACCTTCAAGTTCTACACATCATTGTCACAGTTTTGGCCCAGAAGTCATCTTAGATCGATCCTCTTCCCAAAGCATACCCTATGAACATTGAACAATCGACTCATGTGTGTGAAAAATTTTAGCTCTTCCCATCCAGAATGCCGAACTACCATGCAAATCTCCTCTCCAATAACTCGTCCTCGGGGAGTCAGGTATTTCCTTCTAAGGTCTGTCGTGTTGTGTTCACAATCGAATTGGGGGAGAAGTTAGAAGAATGAGAAAAGAACTGGAGGGTGGTTTAGTGTAGTCACCTCTCCTTGTGAAGCTGGCCAGTGTAGCCGAGTCTCCACCAAGATCTGTAGGTTTTCTTGAAGCTTGGACCTTTTTGGTCAGATATTTATTTGGTAGTAGCTTCTTTGTATTTGGAGTTTTGGTGGTTCTGCTTGGATCTTGTTGTGCCCCTACGGATATAGAATCTTTTTTTTTCCGTACATGTTTTGGGGTCTTAGAAAAAATTGTGCCCAGCCGTCCATCCCTTTTCCGAAGCTTTATTTCAACCCGTACTCCGGTCTTTAGATTTCCACGCTACCAGAAAAGAAACTCACACAGTCTTCCAACATCCCGTCTGAGTTGAGCTAAGTGCATAGTGCGGGAGTACAAATTAATTCGCTATTCCAGAGTTGTACCCAGAATGAAGAGACCAGGTTAGACACTAAGGGTCAAATGCTGCACATTGTCATGTGGAACTCAAAGAATTAAGTCAAAGACCTGAAGCTTCTAAAATCCTATTTCTCGGTGAAGTTCCTCTGAGAATTAGGTGGATTAAGGTCCAACTAAGCTCCATTCTTCAATTTTATTCCAGACATAGTTTAAATATCAACGCTATCCTGAAAAATGCACATGCAAATGCAGAATATGGAAAATGCAGAGAGTTTTTTTTAAAGAATGATGCACATGTGAAAAGAACCATTTTTTTAAACAATTTTCTAATTTTGAACTTTTTATAGATTTTTGGAGAAAAATGCAGATGTGAAAGAAAGTTTTTTTTATGCAAATTTTTATGATTTTTGGTTTTGTAGTTTTTTTTAAAGGAGAAAGGGTTAGTAATATATACAAGTATATACAAGAGACTTTTTTTGTGTTTTTTTTGTTTTTTGTTTTTTTTTGTGTTTTTTGTTTTATTTAATTTTTTGTTTTGTTTTGTTTTTGTTTTGGTTTTTTTTGGTTTTTTTTGTTTTTTTTCTCTCTTCCTTCTTTTTTTTGTTTTTTTTTGTTTTGTTGTTTTTTTTGTTTTTTTTGTGTGTTTTTTTTGTTTTATTTTGTTTGTTGTTGTTTTTTTGTTTTTCTTCTTCTTTTTTTTGTTTTTTACGTGGATTTTATAAAATATACACATAACCCTCCAAATAAATATATTTAAAAGTACGAGTTATGTCTAAAGTATATATACAATATATACGACACCCCCCTATACTTAGCTCGAACTATGTCCTCATAGTGACCAGAGAGCGACAAAGGAAGACATAACTCGTGCTAAGCAAAGAAAGGTGAAAAGACTCCTATGCTACAACGACTCAAAGAAAAGATAAAATGAAGAGAAGTTGGTGATCTCCCCTATATTTAGGATCAAGTAATCCTAAGTGTAGTGGAATGTACAAAGGGGAAAACCGATGAAGAGAATGTACAGACTCACAGAGACACGATATGAACAACATTACCCCCCCCTATACTTAGGGTAGAGTATCCCTAAGTATAGGCAACAACAACAAGGGTGATAAACAGGACGAATATGAACAACACAAATCCTTCACCCCCCTATACTTAGGATAAAGCACATCCTAAGTATAGCATATATACACACACACACACACGGAAAAGGGGTGAATGATAAAACGAGAGAAGACAGAGTGAAACGAAAGGATATACAAGAGGAGTGGATGTACAAAGGTTAAGAAGGTCGAAAACGAACCTTCTTGCGGGACCGCTGAGGTATGGATTTGACAAGGTGTAGGTCAATATTGGGATCATCATTAGACATAAATTGAGTAGGATCGACCAAGAATGTATCCTAAGCGGTTTCAGATTGTGCAGGCCTAAACCGGTTATTAGAAGTAGTGTGATCATGTCCTGCCTGGTAAGTCTCGCAAACATTAAAGTAGAATGGCTCAAAATCATTATCAGAAAAAGTAGGATCAATTTCAGTCTGGCGAGCTTCTACCGGATCATCATCTTTATCAAAAGGCCCAAATTCTTTTATAAAAGCAATCAAATCAAATTTGGCCTGATCGGTCTTATCTGAATCAGGGTGAGTAGGAACGGACTTATCAGTGAAAGTAGTCGAATCGTGTCCGTCCTGTCTAGTCTCAGAGTCTGCCTTCCACTCCAGGGTGTCTATCGTGTAAATCCCGCGGATGTCATTAATGCATCGCCACATACAAGAAGAGGGAACTCCAAGGTCTATGCTTTCCGAGTCCTCCTCCTTGAAGAGGAATTCTCGAGTCTCAGTATCATCCATCATATAGCAAAAATCTATGGTATTATCATCATAATCAAAGTCCTTGGGGTTGTCTAACATGGGTGGGCTCTCATGGGATGCAGGTTTCTGGATGGTAGTGGGTGTAGTGATTAACACATCGCTCCCTACATCAGAACGGAAGCGAATCTCTCCTGAACCATAGTCAATAACGGCTCCTGCAGAGGCAAGGAAAGGCCGTCCCAGGATGATTGGAGGGTGCTCCACAGGGGTGGAGGTCTCCATGGGCATTACAACAAAATCCGAAGTAAAATCCATACCCTGAATGATAATGACAGCGTTTTCTAAAATACCCTTCGGCCTCTTAATAGATCCATCAGCAAATTGAACTATCATCCTGGTTTTCTTGAGAGGCCCAAAATGAAGAGACTGTACAATAGAGAAGGGTATTATGTTGATTGATGAACCGCCGTCAAGGAGAGCGTTATCACAAGAATAGTCAGATATGGAGCATCTCACAAGAGGTGTGGTTGTATTCCCTTTCTTAAAATACGTACGGTGAGAAATGGCGTAGGCAGTGGCCATGGTCAAGATGTGACGCTCAGATCTTCTCCTTCGCTTTCTCTTCTTGTGTTGAGGAGTATATAAATCTGTCATGGCCTGTTGAAGTGGGGCTTTAATGATCTCATGAAGGGTGGCCACCACTTCGGGTTTAGTCAACATTTTTTTGAATTTTTTGACCTCATCCATACAAGGGAGGAGGTCGGAATCAACATTTACATGAGGATTGCTAAGAGCAGTCTGTACAGTGGCATCCTCGGGATCTAGGTTGGGACATGGCTGTGTGTGTAAATGATCGGGCATTTGGGTTCTTTTCTCACAAAATGAATCAATAATATGTCTCCCAGAATCTTTTTATATTTTCAAATTTTTCTCATTTTTTTGTGTTTTGGATGATTTCAAGCTCTCATGATTATCCTCGAGTGAATCAATATCCTAAAATATTGGAGCATCGTTCTGTCTCTCATTTATGTTAATAAAATTGGAAATCTTCCAATTCATATGCTCCACCATTTGATTCAATGTGTTAAGTGTGGAAATCATGAAAGGTGACTCCAAAATCCCAGGATTGGGTGGGTTGAATGAGGGTGGGTGAAAATCAAAGTCCTCCGTCTCCTGAAATAATGGGTTAGGCGGATATGCACAAACATCAGGAGGAAGATCCTCCTGGAAAAGGGAAGGTGGATCGTCTGGAGAGTACAAGGTATCTGCGAAGATCAGATTAGAATAACTCCAGTCGGCCATCTTCGAAACAAAGGATGGGAGAGCACGAGGGTCAAGCCAAAAGATATGGAGAAAAAGGCGCAAATGCACAGAAAAATCTGGTATGCATACAAGCAATCAAACACAATACAAACCCCCAATTCATCAACTCAACGTAATGTGAAGACCGTGAAGGTTCGGTCTCTTAATCTTGTATGTTTTAGAGTTAGGTGATAATCACAAAGTTGTACAAACACTTAGGTTGAATTATGGGATTTGGGCACTAACCTTATTGTGTACGCGAGCAAGTTAAAACGAATACAATGAGGGGGTTACTCTCCCCAAGACAATGATTTTTCCTTGTATTTTTTTAGGGTCGAGTTTTCTTTAGCAGTCCCAAATTTTAGGCAGTTGTCACTTGGTTAAGATATTTTCAAAGAATCGTCTACTGAGTGTCCAATTTCCTTTTTAACTTATGTGAGTGAAAACAAGGGAGGAGATCGGAAATGCCAATGCGCGATTAAAAACGATGATGCATGCAGGGGTTAGAGATGCGTACCTTGTCGCCAGCACTCTACATGCAAGTGATCCGCGCAGAATTTAAATACAGAAAATAAACTAACCTATATGCAAATGCAAGTAAACCGTCCTAGATGATAACTTCTATTAACGGGCAAGAACAAGTTAATTTGACTAAGTCCAAATTACGATCTACTCTATAGGCACAGAAATTCTTGTTTAGGGTGTTTGGACCTAATTAATTACCTGGCTCAAGCAAATTAATTAAAGCAATCAATAGGTGGCTTTCGAAATCCGCGAAAAACAAAGAAAATAAAGGTGATGAAAACAAAACCGGTGAGGTCCCCCAAGTGCACCGGCACTTGGCGAAACAGACCCCGCAACAAATAAATGTCCGTTTACAAGAGTTCAAATGCTAGAAAATAAAAACTCTCTCTTTTTTTTCGTCTCCTTCAATTCTTCTTCTCCTCTTCTCACGCTATCCTGCAGCTTGGTGAAGAATCAAGCTGCCTCCACGTCGCTTGGGTGCTTCGGCTCTCCTAGGATTGCCTCCTTCGCTCCACGGGCCCTCGCAAGAAAAAGAAAAGAGAATGTGTAAGAAACACAATTTTCAAATATGAGAAAATGATGAAATGAATGCAATGGATATGAACAATGGAATAATGTGGCAAACAGATAAACATGTATTTACAACCAAGAATAGAAGGTCAAAAGAGAAACCTAACTATCCTCGCCGTGCCCCTATGGCAACGGCGCCATTTTGTTGATCACGATTTTCTAGGGCGGAAATTGATTATGGTGAAAAGGTCGTTGTTTATTCCCAAAATCCCGCGTCAACAAAAGATTATTATTTTTTATTTTTGCTACTAATTAACCTGTATAGCGGACAGGGTCGAACTCAGGGAGGCTACAATTCCCGAGGGTTATTCAATTAATCAGAAACTAATTAAAAGAAAACAGGAACCTCAAAGGACAACTATCCTTGTCTTTTGTGATTTTTTTAAATCTTTTTATTTTTTTATTTTTTTTATTTCTAAATTTTTTATATTTTCTGATTTTCAAATTTTTAGTGATTTTGATTTTGCAATTTTTTTATTTTCAAAAATAACACGATGCGATATTCACAAGATTAAAATACACACACCAACTATTTTTGCAATTTTTCAATTAGTCAAAAATGCTCAGAAAAATTCAAGGAAAATATTTTTGGATTTTAAAAGTTTTAAAATATTTTTGAGAATTTTTGTACATTTTTCAGATGTTTTTGTATTTTTCACAAAATCAAACAGTGAGGAAACAAGAAAATATGGACAGCCTGGAGTAATTTGCAATTTAAAAATCTTTTAAATGCCCAAAACTCCTGGCAATTATTTTTAAGACAAACTAGAAGAAAATATCTACAAACAGGAAAATGAAATCGCAATTTTTGGGTTTTTGTAGAATTTTTTATGATTTTTAGAAGATTTTTGATATTATTCAATTTTTTTTGGTTTTATAAATAATTAATGCATGAAAATTGGTCAGAAATTAAAAGACAATGAAATACAACTACTCTAATTTTTTTGGAATTTTTAGAGATATTTTCGAATTTTTATGAATTTTGGAATTTCAAGCAAGGAAAAATGACATGTTTTTGATTTTTAGTGATAATAAATGAAAGAGAAATGCAATGGAAAATTTATGCTAATAAAATAATCACATCAGGAGCACAGCACAATATTCTCAGAATTTTTGGATCACAAATGACATTTATTTTCTTCAAAAGACCAAGAAAACTATAATTATGTAGTTCAGGGACTAAAATGTAAATACTGTGAATGTTTTGGACTGAAATGCAAATATTCAAAGTTTTAGTCTCAAATAAGTAACAAAAATAAATGACAAGGAATAAAGCGCAATTTTACCCAGTACGTCACTTTGGAGGTTCAAGGGCTTCTTTGCACTTTCGAAAACTTCTGGGACTTCTGATGTAGTTTGCCCCCCTTTTCTTTTTTTTAATTGAATCCAAAGGGAGACCTAGGGCTTCGTATCTTGCAAAAGGGGGAACCAAAGGAGATAAGGGGACGCCGCCACTTTCTAGTTCTTCTTCTTCTTCACCAGTTGTGGGTGACAAAGGAGCACCAACAAGGGGGGCACCGCTGGTCGCCGGCGGGTGTAGCTCGCGCGGGCGGCGCCGCTCAAAGTTGAGGCGTGGCGATGGTTGCTACGGCGCAGAGGGCTAGGCGTGCTGGAGGAGGTGCGGCGCCGCGCGCCCGCGTGGCTCGGCTGAAGGCGGCGCGCTGCCGCCTAAGCGTTGGTCGCGGGCGGTGTGGGCGGCTAGAGGAGCGCGGAGGCGTCGTGGAGGTGGCGCGCGCAGCCGGGCTGCGGGATGGCTCAGGGGGCACGGGCGGTGCGGAGGAGTGGCCCGGTGGCATGAGCGGCGGTCGAGGATCTGGAGCGCCGCTCGCGCCCGCGCGCACAGCGGCGGTAGATGTTGCGGGTTGGATGCTTGAGGGCGGCACTGCCGCCGTTGATGGAGGAGGTGGTGCTGCGGGAGGGCACGGCAGTGGCTCGCGCAGCTGGGCTGCGGGAAGATGCTGGAGGAGCTGCGGCGTGCGCCGCGCAGGACGGCCACAGGCGTGGGATGGAGGGGCGGCGGCGCCTGGGGGCTGCCGTCCCTTCTGTCTTTTTTTTGTTTTTTTTTAAATTTTTTTCTTATGTAATGTAAACAGTAACTGATAATACAAAAAAACCTTTTTTTTGTAATTTTTTTGTAAATCCAAAAAAAAAAGAGAAAAGAGGAATAAAGAAATACTTTTTTATTTTGTTTTTTTTATATTATTCTGCAAAACAAATGTTAGAAATAAAGGAAAATTTTTTTTATTTATCTACAAAATCGGAAAGTGAATGGGGATTCGGCGAATGATGAGGGATTCAAATCCGACTCTCCGACCACCGTGTGTTGTCGGAGTTGATAGATCGTGGGAGAAAGAAATCGAAGGCGGAGAGATCGAGAAGATGAGATGAAAAATTGAATCGGGGCGGTTCAAAATCGTGATGGATTTCTTTTAAGATCTAGAGAAATAAAATTGACTATGGGAAAAAAATTGCGAAGACTAACTACGATTAAACTAATATAAAATGTGAAGAAAAAAATTTGGATCTCACCTTAGGAGTAGAAAATGGACCGTGATCGCCTCGACAAGGCCAACTCGCTGTCACCGGACGGCTCGGAGGCTAGGCACAATTCTCGACGAAGTTTTCTCTCGGAGATCGGGCTCCTCTCTCTAAAGATTGATCACGTTGGAATGAGGGAGATGGAGCCATATAAATAGAAAAGAGAGACATTTGAATTTTTGAATTTTTGGATAAGAAGATAAGAGAGATTGTTTTTGGTGGAAGAGATAACATGAGAGATAAAATAGACAGATAAAATTATTTACAAAATTATCTAATTTTTTTGAATTTTCGTCACTTTATTTATTTGAATTAAAAAATATTTTTTTTTATTTTTTTATGATGGTTAGTTAAAAATAGCAACTATATACATGTACTATATACATATATGACATTATATACAAGGATAAATGGGGAAATTAGCCTCTTTTTGTTTTAAGAATTTTATTAATTTTTTTATTTTTATTTTTGATTTAAGTAATTAGTAAAAATATTTACAAATATATATACAAATACAATATACACAAAATACAAGGGAAAATTGCACAAACCACCCCAGAAAACCGACTTTTCAATCGTAACTCCGAAAATTATAAAATCACAGCCATTTTGAAGATAATTTAATTTACAATTCAATGGAAGTGATATTGGTTCAATTTAAGATCATATGGAGCTGGAATTAATCTTTCAATTAGTGCTTAGTGGCTTTTTTCCAAGTGTGGCTACTTTTATTCTGTACATGATTTAATTGTGCAATCATTTTTATTAGTTAGGACAAATTTTTATTTACAACTTTGGCTTTGAATGTTATTTGATTTGGGGTCAATTAAGGTACAAATAAATTAGTGTCAGTTTTATACAGATATACACAAAATAAGTGAGAAACACATTTTTTTTGGATTTTCTGATTGAGGACCCTATCTCCCCCTACTTTATTCCTGGTCGATCAGGTCAAGTCTTGACCTTCTCTCGGGGTTCGGATCAGCCTGTATACAGTCTTCCTCTTTTTTATTTTCTTTGTTTTTCCTTTCTTTCTTTATTTATTTATTTTAGGTTAAAATTAGTAAGGAATGTACAATATTTACACACAAATGCAAGTTAGTAAGAATATGGAGTTAGCGTTATATGTAGGTGTTTTATAAGGGATTTTAAGCTAAAATAAATGAATAAAGATGACGAATCGCAGATTCATCAATCGCCTACCTATCTTCATCACCGATGAAGGGTGAGGCATGGAATCACTCTCGTGCAAGGGCGAATAGATGTTACCAAGGATGTGGGAGAGTTTTTTGTGTAGAAGTAGTTTATGGGAGTTATGAATTCAGGTGGTTGTTTCAACCACCACCAACAATGGGAACAGAGGTTACTAGCTTGTGGAGGTTAGCGCGAGGGTTAGGGATGTTAGGTGAATAATTTCAAGGTTGTGGTTGGTTAAGAGATGGTTAGGGTAGGTTGAGGTAATAGGTTGAAGATGGGTGGTTGAGAGGAGGAATGAAACGTTTGGAAGTTGATGACAAAGGAGGGTCGTTGGATCCAGGGATCTAAGTACTATTATAGATGCGCGAGTGGAGTGATCTGTTCTAATCATGAGGTCAGATCAAGCGGTTGAGGATGGAATAGGAATAGAAGGTTCTGATCAATTTGATAAAAGAGAAGGATGTTAGAGATTAAGGTGCCTAGTGATGGATGAGATTGGAGCTTAGTAGAGATCCAACATATAAATATCAATGCATAAGGAGAAATAAGGGTTGGCCACGTGGTGCGCGCAGATTGCGCCATGTGACCAAATGGGAATTAAAGAAAAAGTAGAAATCAAAGAAAATAAGAACAAAATAATTAAGATAATGAATTATAAAAAATGTAAAACGTGAAAGTTGTATATGTAGAAATCAATGAGAAAAGAGGTCATCTATACTTAAATAAAAATTAAATACACATTAAAAATAAAAACAAATTTCTTTCTATTTTCTTTTATTATTTTTAGTTTGCTATTTTATATTTTATGTTAAATTATTTATATATAAAATCATATTAATATATTTTTGATTTTTTAATAAGAAAGAAATACATAAAACAATAGAACAATAACATATTATACAGTATAATATAATCAGAGTTAGTTATTTACAACACATACAAACACAATTAATGTCAATTGTCATTGAATATTGGTGAATAGCTTAAGTTATAGAGATAATGACGAATCTGTGATTCATCACTCTAAAAGTTGAAAATAGAGCTTTGTTCCCGAGTAAATAGCAACATATTTCCCCTTATCTTGCATAATTAACATTCATGCATGCAAGCATAATATCTGCATTTTAGCACTCATATTTGCATTAAATAAGAAGCCAATTTCACTTGTAGATATTCACCTGTATATTAACCATATTTCACCTATTTTTATATATTTTATTCTAACTCTGAATCTAATAAAACCAACTCTATTGTGTATATATGACTAACACTAATTAAAAGAAAATATAAAAAAAATTACTAACTTGTAAACTTGACCAATAAAACCCCAATCAAAGTTTGAAGCTAGGAACCTTAAAATACACATATCTCTCTCATACAGCCTCTGAATTAGGTCTAAGTAATATACATTCAGAGACCTTCGAAACAAGACCAATTTCATTAAAATCGGAGTTCATATGCAAAACTTGGGTTTTGGGCCCCTTTTGTACATTGTACATAATGACCGTTTTACCCCTGTATTTTATCATTTTATTTTCTTCACTATTAAAAATCCAAAAAAAAAGATTAAGTTGTAAATATTCTTCTCATATTTTCTCTATTTTTATTTTGATTTTTCTCTTATTGACAAATGACAAAAAAATTATAAAAGATAAATGCGGTATTTTATATCTATAAGGTACCACCCAAAAATATATTTTTGTACAGACGATTTCCTTTGATTTTCGGCCCTTCACGAAAGTTGTAGATCTCGTCGAGACGAGCAACTTTCGGGTTGATCACTTTTTAATCTAATCTCTTTTATTATTTTTTTTGATTTTCCTTGCATTTAGTTGTGGATTTCTCTCGGAGCGACACGTGGCAACTCCTGGAGCCGCCATGTGTCGCCTCCTCATTCACTCACTTATGTCATCTCCCTCCTTTATCCTGGGTCGTTGGATGAGAGGGTCATGCATCAATGGCCATCCTCTTCTCTACCCATTCCTCCCCCACTCTCCCTTGGCTTAAGGGAGAAGCCAACATCCTTCTCCATCGACGACCACTCCACACCCCACCCCCTCCACCTTCTCCATCTCTTCTCCAACCTCCTCCTCCTCCTCCTCTTTATAATCCCCTCTACTCCTCCATTCCTCCCCATCCGCCATTTTCACAGTGACGGAGAGGAGAGCACCATTCCTTCTTTGGTGACAGCAAGGGAGAGAGTGCCAACAGTGAGTGACGATCCTGCTCCTCTAGGCGAGATCCGGTGGCCCTCCATCCACCGCTGCAGCCGCAAACCGCAGCTGCCCGAGCTCGAGCCTTGCCGACTCTTGAGCGACGACAGGAGAAGCCTCATCTTCTCCGTCCATAGGCAAACCTTATCCGACTCCATCTCCAGGTAAATTCTCTTCTTCATCTCTGCATCATCATCATTACACACCACTCTCTCTCTCTCTCTCTCTCTCTCTCTTCGATTTCATTGTCTTCCATCCAACGAATTACCAAACCAATTGTACTTCCACGGATAAATCACACGTTGCGAACGCAACGATGATTTTTATTTAATTTTTCGACACAATTTCATCAATCGATTGCTCGCTCATTTATGCGTGCTAAACAAATCAGAAGACCTCCCCTGTTCAACAAGGGAAGTTCCCCTGTTTTGATTCTCTCCTTCTTCAACCTTGGTCGCACCCTCCAGTTATGCCTTGGCCACGCGTGCCTCGTGCGTGCGCACCTTGCCAGCACCACAGCCAAGACCGCCCTCCTAGGATCCACCGTCGACCACCGTGTGCTCTCCCCTATTCAAGACAACAAAACAGAGGAGGCGTAGCGCATAATAAAACCAAAAGGGTATTTGCAAAGGGGACACTTGACACCCCTAGCAAGTTATCAAAGAAAGTTTTACTTTCCTGTAATTTCATTCAAGTCCTTGTATTGCATTCATAGCATTTGTCATTTATTTTCTTTGCACTCATACCCCTGCATTTGCACGTTTATTTTGTTGTCTTTTTGTCATCCATTTTTAATTCCGAAAATTGCATTGTGTAGCTTAACTTGTTCTCTTTCGTATGTGATACTTGTTTAATTTTTTGACATCAGGTAATTTTATTATTATTAAATTGGCGAAATTTTGTCATATTTTGCCCATTTATACTTCTTAATTGGTAGTGATTTCTCTGTGACTCCATAAATTCTCCAAAAATCAGAGTAGATCTGGGATAAGATGTTTTACTTTGTGTAAAAATTTTATCTCATTTGCACATATCTCAAGGCCTAAATAAATTATTTAGTGATTTGTTTAATTGATTTTTAATAGGTCCATTTCACATGAAAATTTAGGTTTATTAATTTTTCTAGATTCTTCACACTTTGATCTATCAAGGATAATTTTTACATCCAAAAATAATTGGTTTGGTATTTATTAAAATTAAATTAGTGAAAATCACCTTGCATTCGTTTTTAACTCATAGTTAATTCATCCAATGTCAGAAAATTCTAAAAAAATTAAGGTAGCTTAATTTCATCATATTTCATTATCTGGCCAAGTTTCATCATTTTTGGACTCAATTTGATCACTTATCTGAATTAATGTTTAAATTGGCCTAATTTTGCATGTCTCTTGCATAAAATATACCAAAAAGACCAAAAATATCACCCCCTGAAAATCAAACATTAAATTTTGCTAAAAATTTACCTAAGGAGATAGCTGCCTCCCTGAGTTCGACCTTGGACTTCCAACCAAGTAAAAATAATTGCCACATCTGATTAACTTGACATTAATTGAAAGTGGTTTTTGATCTGCTCTCATTATCAGACTGCAACGAATGATATCAATTAATTTGAACATTAATTTGCTCGAATTAACAAGGGTAGTAGGATGCATTATCAAAATAGCGACGTTGCCAGGGAGGCACGACTTAGGTTAATTTGCAGTAATTTCTGAGTGCTTGATTTTCTATCCCTGGGTAGTCTGAACCCCGGCTTTCTTGTGAATATTTTCCGTCCTTTAATTTTTGTATTTTTTCGAGTCATTCTCTATCTGACCTCAAATTATTTCTGTGCGTGGAACGCGAGGAGTCGAGGACGCTTCGAGGAATCGGCATTTTTAATTCTTTGAGTAATTGGAGAAAACTTGTACTTTTATTCATTTCCTTTTTTTCGCATCATTTCTAGCGGTTCCCGTTTGGGTTCTCGCGTATGTAAAGATAGTGGAACCGTGTCACTATGTGCTATGTGTTTTGAATTATAAATTAGGCTTGCACTAGCGCCTCCTCGAGCCACTCTAGGGTTTGCTTGTGCTCGTAATTTTTAGGACCAGACAAACACTTAAAAGACGCATTTAGACCGCAGATCGAGTCAAATCAACCTGTGCTTCACTCGCTAATAGAACTACTTGTCTAGGAGCGGATTTTGTGGCTTCCATCTGCATGTAGTGAAAAGATTTCAATTCTATTTTGCATCCTGCATAAAAGCGAAGGGATCACTGTAAGTCTTCTTAACTCAGCATACACATCATCGTTTTTCGTGCATCAGCTTTTCTCGATTTCCCCCTCTATTTTCAAACTTAAATTAAACGGAAATTTGGATTGGACGATAGGTGTGCTGTGTGGTTGGACTAACAAGTGAGAACTTAACTTAAAACTAGGACTGCTAACATTATTGACCAAAAAAATTAATAAAATTAGAAATTATGTTTGCCGGAGACTAATCCCCGACCTTGTTTTCAGGCTGAGTGAGGGTACTTGAGTGTGTGTGAACACCTTAAGGCAGATCCCAAATCCCCGCCTTCCATATCATGGGCCAACTAATCCTAGCAAATATCACGAGTTGATTATTTTTAGATTCACTGACTAGTATCAAGTAGCCTTCGCCTGTTCGCAGGTAGTCAGGGGTGAACCAGCGGCACTTCGCGACAAGTTGCTAGTAACCCTTCGGGGCGAAGTTCCAGCCTTGTCAGCCTCCTTCTGCTTGCAGGTAGATAGGGGCATGGTCTTTGAGTCCATCAACTTGGGATAGGAGCGAAGAAAGGAAGGACCGGCGGTATCTTAGGCGACATGTTAAACAGGGAAGACACATCCGGCTCTGAGCCGACTTCCCTATAGGTCGCATAAATCCTTGCTATCTTGCTTGAAAAATCACACTTAAAATTAACAAGATTAATTGGACTCGGTATCGGGTCCTTCATCGTGTTGAGTATGAACTTGGGGTTTGCTCTTGTGTTTTTCTTCGTGTTTGTCTGTGTGTGTTATCCTGTGTAAATTGCACATTTTCTACCTCATTCTGCTTACATCCTTTCCTCATCAAGATGTCGGGATATTGGTCCCCATATTCTGTGACCTCTGCTCATCCCTCCTCGACCATATACCGTTCATCTTCGCCTTCACCGTCTTCCATATATCCTCTGCCATCAAAGGGAAATCCGTACCCGTGGTCGGTTCCACCTCAATCCGATTATGAAGTCATAACTTCGGCTGACTTCTCCACTTCTTCGCATTTCTCACATACTCCATTTTGTAACACTCCAGATCCACTTCCACCTTGGGCTGACTATCCTTACTCTCGAGAGCTTGCATGAATGAAAGAATCAAATGAAGAGCAAGCCACTGCTGAGACAGATGATTGGCAAAATTATATGCCTCCACATACTTCATTCTCACCTCAAGTAGGGACCATACAACAATTTACATATACACATCCCGACTTGATCTTAGGGCATAACTTGGTCGATCAAACAACCCGAATGGAGAGGCCTGAACATCATGATTTCCCAGACTTGTTTAACTTTAGTGATCAAGCTTCCATTAACCAACCTTCATTTGGAGAGCCTATACATTCACAAGATTGGACTCAGGAGCTAGACTTATCAGTCCCCGTTTCATCATATGAGGCTCCAACCAATATTTGCCATCTAGATGGTCCATACTCGACCCAGCATTACATGCCAGATTCTAGGTATGTTGAGTATGAGCACCCAAAGTCTCAGCAGTATCCTCCACTTGAGCAGAACTCTCCCATGATTTGTCATGAGAATTTTGTGGAGGATGACATCTCTAGACTTATTAAGAAAAATGAATCATTTGGTAACGAGTTGAGATATGTCATGGGAATATTACACTCAATTTCTGCCAGCCTGGGTATAAAAGTGAGAAAAGACATGAGTAGTTTTGAGGTTGAAAACAAAGCAAACATCAGGGAGCCCACGCCGTATGTACAGCTGGAGTCCATTCTATCTCCCTCTTCTACTAACCACTTACCTTCCAATCCAGAGTCTGATCATTCATCCACCAAAAATACCAAAAAATTTGAAATACCAAAAACCCACATAAAAATTGAAAATGAAAAAGACCTAAAAAAATTGGATCATGTCATAAGGGAAGCACTCGATGAAGAATTGATTTTTAATCTTCCCTTAATAAAGGCCATAGATCTTTTCCCCAGCCTCAAGAGATTTGTAAAGAGTAAATTGATGTCCAAGAGGTCGGGTACTAAGAGAACAAGGACTGAACGACACATAGTGTCTATGGCCACCTCATTGGTGATGGGGACAAAGACCAAGAGCCGCAGAGTGAAGTGGTTTCCCCGAGTGGAATGTGAAATCAAAGACACCATCTTTACCCATGCAAGAATCGATGATGACTCTCCGATAAATATCCTCCCGACCTCTGTGTTTGACAAACTCAAACTCAGGCCAATCAGAAAGTCGAGAGAGATCGTTCAGCTGGCTGATCGATCAATCAAATGGTCTAGAAGAAATATTTTAGTCATCGTTACTTTCCAAGGTGGCCTACTCCAGGTGTACTTCATGATCATTGACATCGAGCACCGAGGAGAATTCACCCAGTCTCTGATTATTCTCGGGAAACCGTTCTTAGCCTCAGCTAAGGCGATTATAGATTGCGAGACTCGGGAGATCGATTTTTCAGCATTGGGAGCACTTCGACCTCACCCGTTCTTTGATACACTTTACTCTATGGTGACCCGTACATCCGCTGACAGTCGTGACCATCGAGAGGAAGACGAGTCCCATCTCTCTGCTACACCTGAGATACCGACTGCCCGGACGACCGTTGGTTCTGAGACTCCCCACACCTCCGCTTCATCAAATGCTTGCACCCCCACCGTGACAACTTCTAAGGAGGACTCAAGACCTGAAGCTATCATTAAGTCGGACATGACCTTTGTTGATTGGCTTGACCATCTTGATGATCCGACACAAGAGCCCAATAATGCCAAGCCAAGTGAGACCACTAGAACCTTTCCGAGACATGTGCTGACCCTTCAGGAATATTACAATCTATATGGTGACTCGTCTAATGAGGAACCCATAGTCAGCGCCACATCACGTCCCGGACCTTCAAAGGAAACAACCAAAAGTAAATTGATTCCACATAAAAACACGGTTGCTCCCTCTTCTAGTCGGCTATCTAGTGAGAGGAAATCAAAATTGATTCCTCGAGAAGTTCCCCCGAACCTCTCAAGGCGCATCGCTCTCCTCTCCCTTTCAATGATTCAGGTTCTAGAAAACCGACTAAGAAAGTTTCCTTCAACACATCGGAGTAGGAATTTTTGGAAGAGTCATCATCTGGTCCGGATAAGGTGATTTATATGAGTGAGCTCAATTCGGCTGTTCTCAAGCCTTATCTGAGCAAGCAGCCGTGTGTCGACCCTTGTTGGACAATCCCTACACCTCACTATTATTCATCTGAGGATGATTCCAACAGCGACACATATATATATTATCCACCTCCTCGTATCCATAAGAAGGTTCGTCACAAACCTTCTTAATCCTTGTATATTCTCATTCTTTCTTGTATATACTTTCTCTCCTCCCTCCCCGGTGATTCGAATCACTCGCCCCGGTTTCATATCATTTTATGGCTATACTTAGGATAACCAGATCCTAAGTATAGGGGGGAGAGTGACCCCATCTATTCATTGTACATCCTCCAGATCACATCGGTTCTCATACTCACTCCTATCCTATACTTAGGCTGACCAGAGCCTAAGTATAGGGGGGACCGATGCCCGCCATGTATATAATCATCCATTTCCCCTCTTGCCCTCGTCCGCCCCATTTTTGATCTAATTCTACACTTAGGCTGCCAGAGCCTAAGTATAGGGGGGCGGCACGACTTCTATACATTCTGTAATTTTAGCTCTCCTACGCTTAGCCCGAGCTATGTCTTTTTCATCGCTTTTCGTGCTCTGAGGACATAGCACACGCTAAGTATAGGGGGGCGTGTATATATTACATATATACTTTACCCATAGCTCGTACTTTCACGTATTTTCACATATTTTTGTATATATTATGCAATAATTACGGGTGGGTAAAAATTGAAAAAAATTACTTGTACAATTTTGTACTATATGCATAATACTTGTATAAAAAGTTGTAAAATTCTTGTAAAATATACTTTTGTAAAATTTGTTGTAAAATAGGATGTATACAAAAAAACTTGTATACTATGTATATTATTACAAAAATTGTTGTAAAAATTGTTGTATACCAGAAAATATGAACAAAAATGTTGAAAATAAAGGCTTCTTATTTACTCTTGCATATCATCCTTCCATTAAAAAAAAGAGTCTTGCATTTCATTCATAGCATGTCATCTACACATCATCTCCATATCTTGCATATGCAAGGTGAAAAGCTAGTGGGTTCTGAACCAAGTTATGAGTAGATGTTGATGATGGACTTGATTTGACCTTAATCCACCTAATTTCAGAGGAACCTTATAGGAACTGGAGTTAAGATTTCTCAGGTCAAGTGACTTAATTCTTTGAGTCCACAAGTCTATGTTCACATGTCATCTTGATTAGTCTAAGTAGAATATCTCGTGCACACGCATGATTCTTTTAGACAGTGACCTAACTTGGACAAAGCACAATGCGCGTAGCTCTTCATTGATGAGGTGGTGAGGAGGTAGAATCCTTTAGCTTGGAGTAGCACATGGGTGGAAGCATCTGTCCTCCTCTAGGGAGGGTAGTGCATCTCAACCTAGTCTGGTGGTGTTGAAGTCTGAGGACAGGACGTTATGGGTTGCAATAATGCTTCAAAAGAGGGATAGTCTACTGGCTCAAGAGGAAAAACTCCTGATGTACATGCTGCACCTTGTATATAGTTCGAAAAAAAGAAGAAAAAAAAAGAAAAATGCGAGAACTCCAAAAAAAAGATAGGCCAAAGAGAGAAAAATATTATCTGTCGGAGTATGTATATTAGCAAGAAGTCTGCAGCTCGATGACTTGGCTACACTGGTCAGGCATCCCGGGATAGGTAGCTACACTGGCTACCGTCCATTCTTTTCTTCGCCCCCTCCTCTTGAGCTGGTCGCACTTGAACTTAGAAGGGAATACCCCACTCCTCGAGGAAAGAGTTACTGGACCGGGTTATTTGAGTTACCTTGTTAGAGGAGGCTGTTTTTGAGCCATTTCTGACGTGGAGAGTTATTTATCACTTATATAGTACAAGTAAGAATCATAGTCATCAGAAATTTGCGTATGAGGATTTGTTATGACCTGACTGTTGAGGCATCTAGAGTAGAAGACTTGTTGAACTTGAAGTCTGTTAGGTCTTAAGTTCAAATCTCAATAAAGTTCCGCCACAAAATTAATCCAAAGGTCGAGTCAAGCTCCATTTTTATCTTTTGTTCATGACCTTGGTATGGAACCCACAATCATTTCACTCTTGGATTTCATTTTAGTTGCTCGAGGACGAGCAAGGTTTAAGTATAGGGGGTTGATGAATCTGTGATTCATCACTCTAAAAGTTGAAAATAGAGCTTTGTTCCCAAGTAAATAGCAGCATATTTCCCCTTATCTTGCATAACTAGCATTCATGCATGCAAGCATAATATCTGCATAATTAGCATTCACTTGTAAATATTCACCTTTATATTAACCATATTTCACCTATTTGTATATATTTTATACTAACTCTGAATCTAATAAAACCAACTCTATTGTTTATATATGACTAACACTAATTAAAGGAAAATATAAAAAAATTACTAACTTGTAAAATTGACCAATAAAACCCCAATCCACGTTTGAAGCTAGGAACCTTAAAATGCACATATCTCTCTCATACAACCTCTGAATTAGGTCTACTCACTTTTAAAGTAATATACATTCAGAGACCTTCGAAACAAGACCAATTTCATTAAAATCGGAGTTCGTAAGCAAAACTTGGGTTTTGGGCCCCTTTTGTACATTGTACATAATGACCGTTTTACCCCTGTATTTTATCATTTTATTTTCTTCATTATTAAAAATCCAAAAAAATTAGATTAAGTTGTAAATATTTTTCTCATATTTTCTTTATTTTTATTTTGATTTTTCTCTTATTGAAAAATGACAAAAAAATTACAAAAGATAAAATGCAGTATTTTATATCTATAAGGTACCACCCAAAAATACGTTTTTTTACAGACGATTTCCTTTGATTTTCAACCCTTCACGAAAGTTGCAGATCTCGTCGAGACGAGCAACTTTCGTGTTGATCACTTTTTAATCTAACCTATTTTATTATTTCTTTTTTATTTTCCTTTGCATTTAGTTGTGGATTTTTCTCGGAGCGACACGTGGCAACTCCTGGAGCCGCCATGTGTTGCCTCCTCATTAACTCACTTATGCCATCTCCCTCTTTCATCCTGGGCCGTTGGATGAGAGGGTCATCCATCAACGACCATCCTCTTCTCTACCCATTCCTCCCCCACTCTCCCTTGTCTTAAGGGAGAAGCCAACATCCTTCTCCATTGACGGCCACTCCACACCCCACCCCCTCCACCTTCTCCATCTCTTCTCCAATCTCCTCCTCCTCCTCTTTATAATCCCCTCCACTCCTCCATTCGTCCTCATCTGCCATTTTTACAGTGAGGGAGAGGAGAGCTCTATTCCTTCTTTGCTGACAGCAAGGGAGAGAGTGCCAATAGCGAGCAACAACCCTGCTCCTCTAGGCGAGATCCGGTGGCCCTCCGTCCACCGCCGCAGCCGCAAACCGCAGCTGCCTGAGCTCGAGCCTTGCCGACTCTTGAGCGACGACAGGAGAAGCCTCATCTTCTCCATCCACAGGCAAACCTTATCCGACTCCATCTCCAGGTAAATTCTCTTCTTCATCTGTGCATCATCATCATTACACACCGCACACTCTCTCTCTTCCATTTCATCGTCTTCCATCCAACGAATCACCAAACCAATTGTACTTCCACAGATAAATCACACGTTGCGAACGCAACGGTGATTTGTAATTAATTTTTTGACACAATTTCATCAACTCGATTTCTCGCTCATTTACACGTGCTAAACAAATCAGAAGACCTCCCCTGTTCAACAGGGGAATTTCCCCTGTTTTGATTCTCTCCTTCTTCCACATTGGTCGCACCCTCCAGCCATGCCTTGGCCGCGCGCGCCTCGCGCGTGCCCACCTTGCCAACACCACAGCCACGGTCGCCCTCCGAGGATCCGTCGTCGACCACCGTGTGCCCTCCCCTGTTCAAGCCAACAAAACAGGGGAGGCATAGCACATAATAAAGTCAAAAGGGTATTTGTAAAGGGGACACTTGACACCCCTTGCAAGTTATCAAAGAAAGTTTTACTTTCCGGTAATTTCATTCAAGTCCCTGTATTGCATTCATAGCATTTGTCATTTATTTTCTTTGCACTCATACCCCTGCATTTGCATGTTTATTTTGTTGTCATTTTGTCATCCATTTTTAATTCCGAAAATTGTATTGTGTAGCTTAACTTGTTCTCTTTCGTATGTGATACTTGTTTAATTTTTATGACATCAGGGAATTTTATTATTATTAAATTGGTGAAACTTTGTTATATTTTGACCATTTATGCTTATTAATTTATAGTGATTTATCTGTGACTCCAAAATTTTTCTAAAAATCACAGTAGATCTAGGGAGAAGCTTTACTTTGCATAAAAATTTCATCTCATTTGCACATATCTCGAGGCCTAAATAAATCATTTAGTGATTTGATTAATAGATTTTTAATCGGTCCATTTCACATGAAAATTTAGATTTATTAATTTTCCTGTATTCTTCACACTTAGATCTATCTAGGATAATTTTTACATCCAAAAATAATGTGGTTTGGTATTTATTAAAATTAAATTAGTCAAAATCACCTTGCATTTATTTTTAATTCATAGTTAATTCATCTAGTGTCAGAAAATTCTAAAAAAAATTAGGATAGCTTAATTTCATCATATTTCATCATCTGGTCAAGTTTCATCATTTTTGGACTCAATTTGATCACTTATCTAAATTAACGTTTAAATTGGCCTGATTTTGCATGTGTATTGCATAAAATATACTTAAAAGACCAAAAATATCACCCCCTGAAAATCAAACATTGGATTTTGCTAAAAATTTATCTAAGGAGACAACTTCCTCCATGAGTTCGACGTTAGACTTCTAACCAAGTAAAAAATTGCCACATCTGATTAACTTGACATTAATTGAAACTGGTTTTTGATCTGCTCTCATTACCAGACTGCAACGAACGATATCAATTAATTTGAACATTAATTTGCTCAAATTAACAAGGGTAGTGGGACGCATTATCAGATAACATTATAAAATAATGTAGATAAATATGAGATTTATCACCCACCATACTTAAGCTAAGATCGTCTTCAAGTTAATAAATGAAAAAGTAATTCAAACATTAGCTTAATTGATGAGATCCCCAACATGTGTATATGAGTATATAAGGGTTAATTTGATCTAGAACACTAGATTTAGACATCCTAAGACTCTAAGTTGGTCAACGTGTCAATCAAAAGGAATCCAACTCCTCTAATTGCCAGACTCTCGATGTACATATAAATAAGAAGTATGACTTAGTGGTGACTACACTCATAAGAGTAAATTCTCGATATCACAAAGAATTCCAATCTCAAAAGCTCCCCTTAGAACCCAGTCCTCAACTATAGGGAATAAATCTAATCTTCCTTCAATTCATCGTCTTTTTAGTTTGTCAGACTTAAAAGATATAGATGGAAGGTCAGATAATGGAGGGAAATAGGATTATGTAATTCTTTTTCTCTACCTCTCATTTTAAGAAGGTTTCTCTTAAGTGTTAATACTAGACACAAATACACACACACACACACATATTCCAATCAGTGTGTCCATCAAAAAAGATTGAGTCATTTGTACTAGTTTTTTGGGAATACACTAGGGTGCATCTTTTTAAAGTATATAATACATTTGCACCCATACTTGAAGTGCTAACGATGCAGAGCCTTTTTGATGTGCTAGTCCGACTTAGAAAAGCCTGAGATTTGGTCCAATTAGACACTTAAAAGGTTGAGAGCACTCACCTCGAATGTAAGCTTATATGATGTAGCTTTGTAATGTAATGATCTTTTCATCATTTTAATCATCATTTTTTGTGAGATAATTTCCTTCTTTTTGGCTAGCTCCACTGCTTTTTACCAAGGATTGGCGCACATTGATCAACTTATTAGTTTTATGTCATCACACCCTAGAACATTAGGTCAAAGTCAAGAGATAGTATGAGAACCATGTCCCATACTGGATAAGTTGCTAACACTCAGGTGTCACGAAGCCCACATTAATTTTATCCCATCCCCAAGCATCATAAAGATCAAGTCCAAATTCAAGCCTCAAATCCTAGTCTCCTCAGTGATACCTCAACTCATCTCAATAATTAATGTAGTCTGCATGTGAGTGACAGTCAAGTTCTTTTAAGTGGGATTAAGCATGCATTATAGCAAACATATCTTATAACAAGGGAAGTTTGAATGAAGCCATAGCATAACTAAGTATAAAAGAATGCAAGAACTGATGACCAAAAATAATACAAGTGTGGGAGTGAGAAAAGAATAAGTCAAAAGTACAGGCAGTGATGGTCCCCCCTATACTTATGTTTTGAAAAACCTAAGTAAAGAGAAATACATAAACACTTAGAAGAGACCGAAGAATAAACACAAGAGAATAAAAGAATAATATAGTGACAGTTTACCCCCTATACTAAAATATCCTAAGTGTAGGAAATAGAAAGAATAAAAGTCGAACTAAATCTATAAGAATGAAGTCAGTAAAAAGAAGAATCTGCTTATGTTGAATCTTCTGATGTGAATCTATGCTGACGAATCATATCTTAACTTTAGAATTATGAAATTGAATCACTAGGCATGAATTTAAACTCTTAGATGGGAGTTAATCTTTCCTTTGATTCCACAAAATGCTTAAGTAACTGCTCATTAACCACAAAGTAAGGCGCATTTACTAAAAGCTCTAAAATCTTTACACTGTCATTTCCATGCACTTACTTTACTATAAAAGGACCAGTCCACCTTGATTTAAGTATCCTGCAGAAAATATTTAATTTTGTGTTAAACTATCATACCTTTTGTCCAGGGACAATGTTCTTGCATCCAATGTGTGCATCATGCCACTTCTTAACATTGTCCTTATAGATCAAGTTGTTGTCATATGCGCGGTTGTGGATTTCCACCAGCTCATTTAATTCAAGTTCTCTACAGAATTTCCTTAAGTGACATCTCTACTTCATCTTCTTTATGCCCACATAGACTTATAAACCAATTCAGTTTGTAAATGACATAGCTTTCCATATATCACTCTAAAAGGTGAAGTTCCAAGAGGTGTCTTGTAGGCCCACAGGACATGATCTAATGACTAAGATTAGTTCTACCTATCAGGATGGACTAACTTTTGAAGAATGCTCTTCACCGCCCTATTGGAAACCTCTGCCATGTCGTTCGACTATGCATGGTAAGGACTAGTTATTCTATGCTCAAAACCATAGTACTTTGCTTAAGATTTCATTTGTCTATTCACAAAATGGCTACCCCCATCAGAAATCAAAATTTTACATACTCAAACTGTCAAATGATATGATCCTTTATGGACTCTCAGATAGTCCTACTGTCTGCAGATCAGGTTGGAATAGCCTCCACCCATCTCGATGAATAATACAACGCCAATAAGATGTACTCAAAACATTGGATATTAGAGAAAGGACCCATGAAATCTATGCCCAAGATTCAAAGACAACACAAAAAATCACAGGCTGCATGCGCATCTCATCTCTAGAACCAACAACCCCTCCATCCTCTGATAAACAGGGTATGCCTGTATAAAATCAGTGGCATCCCTAAAAAAGGTCGGCCAAAACAAACTAAATTGTAACACCTTGTGTGCAGTTCTTTTTCCTAAATGGTGTCCTCCAACCTCAAGCGAATGGCAGTACATGAGGACACTCTAGTATTCCTCCTAATGATATTTCCTCGAATCCAACCTGAGTCAGTCTATACTGCTCCTAGTACAACCATAGGGACTTTCTTGGAGATAAGGTAGTTCACCATGTTGTCATACCATGGGAGTGTGTCAACAAGGCAGATTGAATCATCTGGAGAAGTTTCACTATTTTGCTCAGAATCAGGGAAATTTTTTATCTCAATCTTTGAAAGATGATCAACCACTACATTCTTGACCACATGTTTATCCTTAATTTCCAAATAAAACTCCTATAGTAATAATATCCACCTAAGAAGATGCCCCTTTGAGTTCTTTTCCATGAGATACCTGATGGCTTAATGATCGGTATACACTATCACTTTAGACCCATGAATAACAGACCTAAACTTATTTAAAGCCCAAATTATGGCAAGCATCTCTTTTTCGATCACAGTATAATTTTTCTATGTGGCGTACAGAACTTTGTTTGTGTAGTGAGTTGTAAACGATATCTGATCTCACGACTACCCTAATACGACTCCTATAGAAAAATCCGAAGCATCGGTCATGATCTCAAAGGGAAGCGACCGAATGATATGGGAAAAATCCTCAAGCGCATCACGGCAGCATGATCATCGCATCGTATGCGATCGGGAGCGACTAGTCGCAGTAGTTGCTCGATGCTTCGGCAATTAAAATTTTCGATGTGACGAAACCACATGATCCAAGAACACTTCTCGGATTGTTTTGTCTAAACCACAAACAAGTAATAGGATTACCTCTTGAAGCGTGGTTGTGATCGAGTCTCTAAACAAAGAGACCTCCTGTCTCAAGTCCGATCCGACGGAGGAGACGCTTGCGAGCTCGGGGATGAATCGCGTACTCATCGCAATTCATGTTGATGATCCAAGTGGAGGATCTCCTAATCTTGTCACACGAGATACAACATCTGCTTCACGATCGAGATGCACCAAAGGAGATGGAGATGCACGAGTAGATGATCCGGCAACACAACGACGATGATGCGTCGATGACGACTCTCACAATGGCTCCATGATGGATGGCCATTATAAGAGAGAGAGAGAGAGAGAGAGAGAGAGAGAGACTTGGCATGTTGATAAAAGAGAGAGAGAGCATTCATTAATTATCTTCCTCAAGAGCAATGGATGCCTCTTCTCATACAGGGTTTTGGGAACCCATGGATCCCAATCCATGGGCAACACACAATCAGTGGATGACATTGACTTGTGTTTCTTTCAATGGCTATGATCTTGTTGTAAAAACACAACAACAATTAATTTAATTTAATTTAATATATATATCGATAAATAAATATATTTAAATTCAAATTAAATCAATTAATTATCCTTGGAGATAATGAGGACATAAACTGTATCCCCTAAAAAGGGGGGACGACTTATTCACATCTTTGATAATTAAATCACATTTAATTATCTCAGATAACTCTCCTTATAATATGAATCAAATTCATATTATCCATGATAATTAAATCACATTTAATTATCAATTTTCTCGATTCTTGGATACATAGATCAATAATGAAATTATCCATGAACTCTTTCATTGATAATGTACTTTCTCCGCGGATACTTGGAGATAAGGACAGGACGATTGTATTGTTCCACGTATAGTGACTTGGATATTGAGATCACATATCAAATCCAGATCTTGGGCCTCCTATAGATGCTTGATTAAATCAAGACCGCAAATCTAATCTTCTCATTGCATCTGAATCAAATTCAGGTCAATGTCTAACTTTTGGACCAAGATCAGATTACTTCTCTACTGAGAGGAGTTACTAAAATCCAAACCTGTTTCATCACTCCCTAGGAATGGAAGCGTCATGGTTATACAATCGTTTATGATCACATCACCCTCAGGTATTCCCAACACCTGTACATCCTACATACTGGAAGAATCAGAATAAACCAGAAGTATTAGATCAACTTTATACTGTCTACTTCAGGGACTTATCAGTAAGTTTCTCATTTGATCATTGGGAGTTGGTATTGATCATATACTTTCCAAAAGCATATATCGTACCTAGGTCTTGATCATATACTTTCAAAAAGTATATATCAAACCTACAAATTCAGTCAAGCTTCCAAAGCGAGATGACCGTGCATGGAATTTGATTCTTCCCAATTTCTCATGTGTGAGCTCATGTCTTCCGATTCAGTAATGAACCTGTATGATCCCTTTGAGCGATCGTATTACTCATATGCCCTTACATGCACTCCAGCGCGCCGGTGTATAGACCTTGGTTAGGTCATCAAGATATCGGTCTTCCATATGTACATACTTAGACATAGTAACACATCTGTCTCCGATCAGAGGATTCGTTCCTATACCGTGACAACATACGACATAGGTCTTTGGTTATCTTGATCTCATTAAGTCAACTCTTTGACCTATCTAATCTGACACCTCCGAATCTATATTCCTATGTAGAGGACTTGCATCAAGAGGTCGGTCAGATATCAGCCTATGTGAGAAAGGATTTTCATCTCCTTCTCAGGCTGGAGATCAAAACTTAACAATCATTTGACGATGCTTGATGAGTCCTCAATCTAACTCTTTAGATATTCATCCAAGCACCAGCCTCTATGATTCAATTATTGAATCAACAATTGTATGATTATTAAGATGGCCATGGTACATAACCCTAATTGTACTAAGGGACGTATTATGCAAATTATTTATTCTTCATTTCAGATCAGGGAATGATATGTGCAATAACATTTATTGCATAATGGCTCGCCGTGGGATCGCATGTCCAACAATCTCTCACTATCCCACAGAGCCATTAATGGGCTAATCATTTAAACCCACGCTCATGTTTCAATCATAGGCTATTTGGAAATATAGCTAGGTAAGCTGATCAGTCACTCTGTTCCCAAGAGACTACGCCAAGTCCTTTTACGACACTTGCATATCCCCAGTAACAGTGCTCGCATCCAATGTGAATGTTGCATCTTATGCAACCAATACTCAATCTTGATAAAGCAATTATCGTGTCCTTGACACTATTGCTCAGTAATTATTATAACCAGTATTTCCATAATCCTTATCAGAATACCTTTATTCCTGGAGATCTCTATCTCCTAAGGCATCTATAGTTAAGACCCTTATAGATCACTATTTACAAGGTCTTAAACTTTTGAAGATAAGACTTTGATATTACTATCTCTATGTCTCGTCACCTTTTAAGATTTTGTTATTACTGCAATCAAGTGTTTATCTCCATAGTAGGATTAGAAACACTTTACTACTCCCACAGCATGGCGGATATCTGGATTTTGTACACATCTAACATACTCTCGGCTTCTCGCAACTGATGCACAAGGGCAAGCAGTTTTAGCATTCACTTCCTCAACCCTTTGAGTGTTATCCCTTTAGATAGGTCAGTACCATATCTTAAGGGAAAGAAGCCTTCCTTGGGATTTTCCAAGAATGGAACTTGTCCAAGGTGTACTACAAATGTGATGGTCCCAATAGCTTCTTCTCTTTGCTTCTTAACACCTTCAGAACTAAGATCCAAGAGGCATCCTTGAGATCATATCTCAAGTTATAAAATAACCAGATTATAAAACACTTATTATCATACTTATATCATTCTAAATGATTAAGATATTATATACATTTAGCACGATGAACACAAATGCACTCCCACTAAGCTTCATATGGTTCATCAAGATTCTATCTGAAATCATAACATTTATAATTTCATCAAATCTTATGTTCCAACAACAAGAAGCTTGCTTGAGTCCATAGATGGATCTCTTTAGCTTTCACACCTTACTTTCTTCAATCATGAAGCCTCGGGGCTACTTCATATGAATATCCTCAGAGAGGCATTCATAGAGGAATGCAATATTGACTTCCATCTTGAAGATGTCAAAGCCAATTTATGTAGCTATAGTTAGCAATATTCGGATGGGTATAAGCATGGACACTAAAGAGCAAGTCTCATTGCAAGCGATGTCTTCTCTTTGATGGGTAGCTTGTGGCTACGAGTCGTGCTTTGAAGGTCTCTACCTTCTCATCAGGTTCCCTTTCTCTTGAAGATCCATTTATACCTTTATGGGTCTTAGACATATAGGTGGATCCTCGAGCGTCCATATACAACACTTGTATATGAAGTCTACTCTAGACTTTCATTGCTAAAATCCATCTTTCCATGTCATGATCCTCAGGAGTTTCATCACATGAAGTCCGATCATTGTCAGACTTAACTGACACATGGAGTACATCCTCAAACTCATTTGAAGAGGTATTAGTGTTTCATCTTTAATTGTCCTTTTAGTTCCTGATTTTAGGAGCCTCATTATCTTCTCAAGATTAAATGAGTTCCTATACTTCATTTTCATCTTGATTCTCAAGAGAGTCATCCTTTAAGAATCACAATCTTAGAGATGAGATCTTTTAAGAATGTCAAGGTTATAAAGTAGGTATCCAATACCATCCTTTATTTTCCTAATGAAGTAGCACTCTCTAATGCTCAATTCCAGCTTACTTGCATGGAATCTTATTAAGGATATATAATGTAGTCTCTACTATATATATATACATATATATATATACCTGGAAACTAACAGGTATGTATGTTAGAAAATTCGTCATTGATCGAATCATGTCACACTGATCCAATTGTATCTCCCTATAACTCTATTGAGTTTAGGTTTAGCAAGAGGAGTGAGATAGAAATGATATTCATATCTCCATAAGGTATTCTTTTATTCTTTGAGTTTATTTAACAGGTACAAGCTACCTAGGTTAGATCAAATTCATTTCATCTTTCTTCAAATTTTGTTTCTAAACCAAAATTGTGAAATCATTGAACATTTCAAAGGTTTCTTAGGTGAAGATAAGAAATCTCATATCATACATACTCATCAATAGATATCACATATCCATAATGTTTATTATGATATAGATGACCAATATGTATGAGATCTTGAATACCTCGACATCTAACACCATTCCAGAGAAAGGTGTATTGGACATCATAAATACCTTGACATCTTACACCATTCCCAAAGAAGGGTGCATTGGACATTTTTCCTTTTTGAATACAATATTCATAAGTATGTAAGATTTGAAATTTTAGACATTATAAAGTTTCATCACTTACTAGTCTATTGATCAAATCAATAGACAAATGTCCAAGGCTTGATGCCAGATCATTGTCAAATGATCTTCATCCTCCCATTGACTTTTGAAGGTTTAATTTTCAGTTTTAGAAATCTTAATGAACCCTTCATTAACTTTCTAATTTTGTGGAGACCACTAGATATTAGATTACTATATGAAATATATCCATCATAACTCTTTATGATAATTCTCTCAGAATTCATGTTTATTTCCAACATTTAGAAACAAACAATGACTGTATTCTAATATCTAAGTCATAGAGATATTCTCTAAGACTAAGGCTCTCGCACTGAAATTTAGAAGTCTATCAATCCAACATAGATTGTTGCAACAATTGCATCAATATCCATGTGGATAACTATAAACCTTAAGATCAAATTTTCCAGTCTTCTAAAACATATGCAACCCATTGCAAGTGTTGTTAGAATGTTGAGATATAATTATAAGACTTTATCTTATTTAATAAGCACGTTAATATCAATGATTTATGTAGATTATTTTGATGCTCTATCCGAGTCTGTCTCTAAGGATTCTAGGCAGATTTTATAGTCACACTATTAACACACCAACTTATTGCAGTATTGGCGTTCATCCAACTCTTGGGATGTCATATGGAAGTCATAGAAATACGGTCAACTCTTTGACTATCCTTCTCATCTTGGGTCTAATCCATGCTTCCACTGCGCTCCTTTCATCTATAAATAACCATTGCTTAAGACTAAAGATCTCTTATGTTAAATTCAAAAGAATTCAATGTAAGAGAACATTTATATATGCTTCATTAAATTCATACAATATGAATATTATGAAGCTTCATGAGTGACTAGAGTATAGACAATAGAATGATGACACTCATCATGTCTACATCCATCTAGACTCTTAAAACATTGGTTCAGATAGGTATTCAAATATTTTGAATACATCATCTCTTATAGAGCAACCATTCTACATGATGCAATGAACCATGTCATTCATGATAAACATCAAGAGCACATATGTATGCCGGAATATCTTCTTAGATTTTGATAAGGATTAATTGACAATTACAATCATCATCGACATGTCAATTCCAAAGTACATTTGATGATATCAAGACTATAGACACATACAAACCCTAGAGTTGTAGATCTATTGTCTATTTAATTATCGTTCTTCATTATTATGAGGAAACTTGCATATTGCAATCACATACATTATGTGTCCAACTGCAAGTACAATATCTGGATCATGAGTCCAATCCATGAAATTTTACTAGTTATTATTGAGTATAACATTAAGCCGGTTTAATGAAGGATTATCTGAAATAAGAAATTTGCATAAGTGTATATATATTATCTATACATTTTTACTTTGATTTAAGAGTTTTTATATCGAAGTTGTCTTGCCTTGTCAACACTGAAAGTTCATTCCCTTAATCACTTTCAATGTAAGAGATATACTTACCATTATATCTCAAGCAAGATTTGGGATCTCCTTCCTTATCTTTGTCACATCCCAATAATATGAGAACTTGTGACTCTGATAAAAAGAAGAGGGAACACACTCTGCCTTGCAAGTCCAACTTGCATCTCCCAATTCGATCTTTAAAACCCAGGCCCACCACCCCTAAGGTGATGTTGACCCGTCATTAACTGAACCAATCGTCAACAGGCTTAATACTCGCTATACACAATCCAATATCGCCCCAATAATATGAGGACTCGATATTGGTGTCAGTACATATACGTCCTTACTCTTTTGAGAAGCGAAGAGCCTGGTCCAAATGGATTGTATGCAGGAGATGTCACTTCGGACAGGCATCTCCTACATACAATATCTGGCGACGGAACCCTTCTCCTTGACGGGAGACCATGGATATCACTTATGTGATCCTCCATATCATATTCAAATTCTAATTAATCATCATGAATCACATTCATTATGATCAATTCTTCCCAGGGAAATAACACATTTATTTATAATAGAGTGACTTATTTTTAATTGGATTCCAATTAATCTAATCATATTAAATTAATGATCCAATTAATATTCAACAAACATTCTTAGTTGTTACTTGAATTATGGTATTATCTCAAATACGTATTATTTTGAATTTTAATAATTAGAAATACATCATGATTTCTTAAGCATTATAGCAACCCTACCCGCTGTCATGGCCAGTACTGACGGGAGTGGGACAAACCACACACGGTGTAACCTGCTACCCCAACGCTCCCCCACAAGGCATCATATCCTCCTCGTGAAAGGATAATGCAAAATAGTTCACTTTCTACTTGAGATGATCATCGGTTTTTCAACCGAAATTATACCATATAATACTCATCAAAACCATTTTGATAATATTATAAGGAGATTTGCTAAACAAATCCCCAATCCTATTCAAGCAACAAGGTTTTGCATGTAAAAGTTATCCTACAACTATTGTAGGATAAACTAGAGTTTTCATGAAAACAATGTTTGTTGGAAATTTCATATTAACCAATTGTGAACAAGATCAACTATCTTATCATTTTGGTTAATGCAATGTCATTCAAGGAAATAATTATCATCTTGAAATATTTCACAAATATTTATCAATAATCATTTCAGAAAATTAACAATTAATTTCCATTAATTAATTTGAATGACAATCACAAGGTTCATGATCAAGTTTGTAAATTTGCAACAGTGATCCCTACTCACTAAAATTAACATAACTCGATCCATTTAAATCTAATTAATACAAACTAAATTTATTTTATTCTCCATTTTGATTTAAAACAGAACACAAGTGATAATTATGAATTTTCAGGTATTTAGGACCCGTAATTTACTCTTTAATTACGTCACTAACCACCATCCCCGAAATAGTGGATATATGGTTATTAAAAACATCATATCTTGAGTTACCGGAATCCAAATCACGCAAACTCAAATCTGACTGTTTCCTTAATTAATGAGGAACATTATCCAAATTAAAATTTCGTGTTTAAACATTTTAAACATGGCCGAAATTTTATCACAAGACAGGGCTGCGAAAATTCAAATGCTAAAATCTTCACGAACCCAAACATGCCCAAATCTTCGTAGTCTCATAGATCTAATCCAAACCATTGGACAAATTGGCTCTGATACCACTTGAATGATATGGGAAAAATTCTCAAGCACATCACGACAACGTTATGATCGCATCGCATGCGACGGGGAGCGACTAGTCGCACTAGTTGCTCGATGCAACAGAAATTAAAATTTTCTATGTGACGAAACCACATGATCCAAGAACACTTCTCGGATCATTTCGTCTAAATCACAAATAAGTAATAGGATTACCTCTTGAAGCATGGTTGTAATCGAGTCTCTAAATAAAGAGACCTCTTCTCTCAAGTCCGATCCGATGGAGGAGACGCTTGCGAGCGGGGATGAATCGCGTACTCGTCGCAATTCAAGTTGATGATCCAAGCAGCCTATCTCCTGATCTCGTCACATGAGATACAACATCTTCTTCACGAGCGAGAAACACCGAAGGAGATGGAGATCCACGAGTAGATGATCCGACAGCATAACGATGATGCTGCGCCGATGACGACTCTCACAATGGCTCCATGGTGGATGGCCATTATAAGAGAGAGAGAGAGAGAGAGAGAGAGACTTGGCGTGTAGAGAAAAGAGAGAGAGAGAGAGAGAGAGCATTCATTAATTATCTTACTCAAGAGCAATGGATGCCTCTTCTAATATAGGATTTTGGAATCCCATGAATTCCAATCCATGGGCAACACACAATCAATGGATGAGATTGATTTATGTTTCTTTCAATGGTTATGATCTTGTTGTAAAAATACAACAACAATTAATTTAATGTAATATATATCGATAAAACAATATATTTATATTCAAATTAAATCAATTAATTATCCTTGAAGATAATGAGGAGATAAACCATATCCCCTAAAAAGGGGGGACGGCTACAACATCTCATGAGATCTTATTATCTCATGAGATCTCATTGTCTCATGTGATCTCATTATATCATGAGATACCATTATCTCATGATATCTCCAGTATTTACAATAATAATTGTTGTAAATTATTTCACAAAAATAATTCATAATTATCTTGTGAAATATTGCAATCATGCCATTGGAAAAATCTGATTCACAATCATCCAAAACAAAATGTAATTATATTTTAATTAATCATCCAATGTGAATCCAATTCACATCAATAATTAATTAACAAATATAAATCACAATATGCTCTCTCTAATATATTATAAATCACATTTATAATATATGTGATTAATATGGATAGTGCTTTCCATATTATTCATATCGATGATAATTAAATCGTGTTTAATCATCTTGGATGTCTATTCTCATGTGTCAAAATAATATGAATCACATTCACATTATTCACATCTTTGATAGATAAATCACATTTAATTATCTCAGATAACTCTCCTGATAATATGAATCAAATTCATATTATCCATGATAATTAAATCACATTTAATTATCAATTTTCTCAATGCTTGGATACATAATATCAACAACGAAATTATCCTGAACACTTTCAAGGATAACACGCTTATTCCATGGATACTTGAAGATAAGGACATGGCGATTGTATTGTTCCACGTACAGTGACTTGGATATTGAGATCATATCTCAAATCCAGATCGCGAGCCTCCCATATATGCTTGATTAAATCAAGACCGCAAATCTAATCTTCTCATTGCATCTGAATCACATTCAGATCAATGTCCAACTTTTGGACTGAGATCAGATTACTTCTCTACTGAGAGGAGTCACTAAAATCCAGACCCATTTCATCACTCCCTAGGAATGGAAGCGTCATGGTTATACAATCGTTTATGATCACATCACCCTCAGCTATTCCTAATACATGTACATCCTGCATGCTGGAAGACTCAGAATAAACCCGAAGTATTAGATCAACTTTATACTGTCTACTTCAGGGTTTTATCAGTAAGTTTCTCATTTGATCATTGGGAGTTGGTATCGATCATATACTTTCCAAAAGCATATATCATACCTAGGTCTTGATCATATACTTTCCAAAAGTATATATCAAACCTACAAATTCAGTCAAACTTTCAAAGAGAGACGACCGTGTACGGAATTTGATTCTTCCCAATATATCATGAGTGAGCACATGTCTTCCGATTCAGTAATGAACATGTATGATCCCTTTGAGCGATCGTATTACTCATATGCCCTTGCATGCACACCAGCGTGCTGGTATATAGAGCTTGGTTAGGTCATCAACCTATTGGTCTGCCAAGTGTACATACTTAGACATATAGTAACACATCTGTCTCCGGTAAGAGGATGCGTGCTTATACCGTGACATCATACGACATAGGACTTTGGTTATCTTTATCTCGTTAAGTCAACTCTTTGACCTATCTAATCTGACACCTCCGAATCTCTATTCCTATGCAGAGAACCTGCATCAAGAGGTCGGTCAGATATCATCCTATGTGAGAAAGGATTGCCATCTCCTAGTCCGACTAGAGATCACATCTTAACAATCATTTGACGGTGCTTGATGAGTCCTCAATCTAACTCTTTAGATATTCATCCAAGAAACCAACCTCTATGATTCAATTATTGAATCAACAACTGTATGATTATTAAGATGGCCATGGTACATAACCCTAATTGTAATAAGGGACCTATTATACAAATTAGTTATTCCTCGTTTCAGATCAGGGAATGATTTGTGCAATAACATTTATTACATAATGGCTCATCGTGGGCTCGCATGTCCAACAGAGACCAATTAGGATCCTGTAGAATCGACGACAGATCTTATTCGTAAGGAGCTCAAAGGCCTCAAGACACTTGTAATCAACAAAGACCTCGACGTCCTTCCTAAGATCTCAGTAAGGGGTCGGGCAATCTTAGAAAAATCATGAATAAATTGTCTATAAAATTCAACATGCTTCAGGAATGACCGTGCTAGCTTAAGAGATCAAGTTTCTTTATCACATCTACCTTACTAGGGTCTACCTCCATTCCCTTTGTAGAGATGGTGTTCCCCAACACGATACCCTCCTTAACCATAAAATGACTTTTATCCAAGGAGAGTATCAGATTCACCTCTCTACACCTTTGAAGAACCCCGTCTAGGTGTGCTAAACAATAATCGAATGAATCACCATGGATCAAGAAGTCATCCATGAAGACTTTCAGGAAATCCTCTACCACTTCGACAAACACAGAATCATGCATCATTGAAAAGTACATGGGTAATTACATAGCCCGAAAGCCATGCACCTATATGTGTCGAAAGCACATGTAAAATTTGACTTTTCTTGGTCCTTACTTGATTGTAGCCTGAGTACCCATCAAAAAAAATAAAAGAACTCTTTCCCCGCTAGTCTCTTCAAAATCTAAAAGGTAGGCGAAAGTGATCTTTCTTGGATGCAGCATTTAATGGTCTGTAATTGACATAGACTTTCCATGATGTGGGTACTCGTGTCATGATCTCAACTCCCTCCTCATCCGTGACCATCTGAATTCCCAACTTCTTTTGGACAACATGTAAAGGGGCCACTCATTTGGAGTCAGAGATTGGGTAGATAAAACCCGCTCAAAACCACTTCTCAATCTCTTTTTAACTACTTCCCATAAATTTGGATTAAGTATCCTCTAGAACTCTTAGGAAAGTCTAGGATTATCCTCAACATACGTAAGTGTGAATAGAGAGCGGGGTTTATACCCATGATATCTAACAAAGTCCATCCGAATGCCTTGCGGTTCTTTTCTAATACTTCTAACAACTTAGTCTCCTGCTCTACAGTCAACCTAGATATAATAATGATAAGAAACTTGTTCTTTGGTCCTACAAGAAAGGAATACTTAATTGTAGGCGGTAATGGCTTCAACTTTGGAAAAGAAGAATCGTTAAGAACATCAGGTTGAACGGTCACTAAAATGAGATATGTTCTGCATAGTGGAGATGAACTATCTATAATATTGTCCATCAACTGTATTGAAGGACAAAGAATTTGATCTCCAAAGAAACACGGTTGTTCGACCAAATCCACATCCGACTCATCGTATAATTCCCTTGATTGTTTCGAAGGAAAAGGAACTGACAAGTCCAAAGGGACTTCTATGTCATCAAAGGAATATGGAGATGCGAATCTCAATAACTGTGGCAACATATCGTAAACTTCTCTACAGATATTATCCTCTCCAGATGAGAGGGTCTTGCTCTGTATTGCCGATTTTTAACTCCTATTCCCAACTGTGCTAACTACTTTGCAGTATGCCTATGAACAAGAAGAGAAAACTGTGTTATACTCTAAATCATGTCGCTACCATTTCATCTGCTTCATCTGTAGTTCCACTTCTCTACTTGGAGAATGGAACTTCATCATCCTTGTCTGATAATCGAATGAAGCTCCAGTGCTCCTAATAAAAGGCCACCTAAAGAATAATCTATGACTATCTCTAATGATCGGGGATGTCCATATCAAGGGAAGTGAAGTCCACTATGTAGTCTTATCCCTCAATCAAGATAATGACATCCTTGATCTCACCCTTAGCCTTTTTCATCGATTTATCTGCAAAATTGAATTAAAGCTCTTGATTTGTGTAAGGGTCCCAACTTTAGTTTCTCATATAAGGGAAAGGGTAACAAGTTGATCGAAAAGCCATTGTCTAGGAGAGTGCGTGCAAATGCGATGTCATCGATATGACTCACCACATAATATGTACCTAAATATCTCTTCTTCTTTGGAAAGTATTGGTTCTTGAGACAAAATTTAGTGGAATCAGAGAGAACATGTGTCTTGAAATAACTGTTTAGTTTCTTCCTGCTAACTCTATTAGGTGTGCATCTCACTTTGAAGTACTTTTTAAATGCAGGATGACTGGTCACATAATCACCAAATGTCACATTAACCATAATGTTATTCTGCAAAACCATGCCATTTCAGGATCATTGTTTTGAAGCTTATTCAAAAATTTCATTCATGTCGTTAAAGAAGGAGGGAAAGGGATAGCTAGAGAAAATGTGAAGACTCAAAGTCACAAACATAAATATGCACTTTATTATCCTTAGAAATTGAGTTTTTCACAAATGAATCTTTTACATTTAGTTTGAAATGTAAAATCTACTTTCTCCTCAACCGAAGATACAAGGTTCTCTATAGACTCTGAATTTGATGCATGATGTGCTTCTCTCATACTCCTCCTCATTCTTTTTCTAGAATTCTCTGCTTGATGATGATCATCAATGTGAAGATATCCGGCTTCATCGTTATTGGAAGTCTCCTCATGATGAGCCTCAGAATCGGTCCTCCCCTTGACTGACCAGGTACGACCACGGTCCATCCTCTCCTCAGAGGCATATGATGAATACAGTCAAATGGAAAGATCTCGTGCTCAGATTTGTGAGAATCTGAGTAGTATACCCGATCAAAAGAATACTGCTAGTGTTGAATCTTGTTCAGGATGTAGGGGTTATCATGAACCAACGCATGAATGGATGTAGAAGGAACAATGAGCTTGCATGTAAATGGAAAAGTCGATTAAGATCAACCCTCAAATCCTGTATGCAACTCCTCAAGAATCTGTCTGAAAATCAATGGTACATGAAGATGAATGTTGTTGTTATGAATAAGGTAATGAAGAACGTGAAGATTGGCCATGATGGCCATGGCACTGCTACTGCTGGGTAGAATGCTGAATATGCAGGACCTACTGGCCCGATACGTCTGCTAACAAACGTACTGCCAATGTTGCCTCGATGACTAGGAAGGAATGTCTCCCGAGGTCTACGGTACTGGAAGAGGTGTAGGTGTAAATGATGTGTTTTGGAAGATCTGGGAACAATGATAGGAGAAACGGTCCCTAGAACTCTCCCACCTTGCAGGATCATTGGTGTACCACTCACCATTTATCTTCCACACATGCGAAGTCTCCTCAAAAAGTGTATCTACAAAAGGTGGTTTATGGTGAAAAGAATAAGCTAGAGTATTATCCTCTACCCATGGCTGGGTGGCCTTGACTTATGATGCCCTTGAATATGATGAACATGGTATATGATATTTGCATATGTAATTGTGGTAGGTACCCTCATCTTGGATACCTTCTCAGAAAGCTCTACCATCTGCTTAGGCAATTTGGATGAAATGATGTCCAACTCATCCATCTTCCTATCGATCCTCTCAACTAGTTTAAGTTTCTCTGCTATAATGCCCATGACAAAAGTATCTACCGTGGCCTTCACTCCCCCACTTGATAAGAATTGTATGGGGTCTCCAACTGAGTTATACTCATGGTATGTGCTCTACTCTTCTCGACCATCCGCTCAAACACCTTATAGACAGTGTTTGCTCCTCGTGCGGTATAGTTGCCTCCACAAGTAGCACTAACTAAACCCTATACCTTATGATATAGAACGCAATAAACAGATTGAACCAGGATAGTAGTTTCTAAGATGTGGCAAGGAAACTTATATAAGAGATCTTTAAATATCTCCTAAGTGTCACAAAAAGCTTCATTGGGAAGTTGAGAAAAACTCATGATTCATGAGCACATCAAATTAGTTCTACTCAAAGGGTAGAACTTCTTCAAAAAGAGATCTTTAAACTGTACAAAGGTAGTTATAACTACCCTAGGTTCTTCATCCAATAATCAACCTTATTCTTTAAGGAAAAAGGAAGGACTTTGAGCCTAATGTAGTCTTGTCTAACCCTAGGATGCCTAAGGTTAGTACAGACCAACTCAAAGTCCCTAAGGAATGTGTATGGCTCATTGTGAGCATTCTCATGAAAATGAGGCAACAAACCCAGAAACTACAGCTTTAACTCATATTCTACTTCGGTCTTAACTGGACTCAACCAATTGATCATCTCATATTTCCCAGGGTTGTATGCTGCATCCATAGGTGCATCTCTACCCAAATATAACTTGACAAGTTGTGTTCTCATAAATGCTTGGTTATGCTCAGATTCTGCTAGCCTAGCTAGTACTACATGCATTGGGTCCTATCGTTCTTCTTCCGCCCTATTCTCTCTCTTAGGAGGCATCTGAATTGTGTTTTTGTCACCTTCATTAAATCAAGGACTGGAGTAATATTTAAACAAAGATAATGAAATCAAATCGACCTCACCGAGGTAATGATCTTCCTTAGTGAGTAAAGAAGAATGAAAATGGGTTGTTGGGATGTAACCTCCGCTGAGGAGGGAATCATGATACACCAATTCGAAACAAGGGAATTTTCTAAATCGGGATGGTCCAACTAAGGAAGAAGAATGGGTATAGACCTGTGAAAATGTGAAATTTGGGCAATTCAATGACAAGCTCGTAAATTCCAAGCAAAAACCCAACCAATTATCCATCTTCGAGTTTTAAAAGATAAAACAATGGAGCCTGCTCAATATGAAAATATTCTAGCAACAGCGTGAATGTTCGGAGTTTCTCACACAAAACAATCAATACAAATCCTCTTGAATTGATTCTTCAACTCAACACTGAAGGCCGAGGACGGTGTCCTTATTATCTTGTCTATTTTAGTTTAGTGATTCAAAACAATCTTATTCAAGCTCACAGGTGTAGTCACCTTAAGGTAGTTCAAGTTCAAGACGGCAGAACACAACAACAAGAAAAAGGACTACTTCTTCTAATGGTCGGAGGCAAGTGCTTGCAGCAATAACATGATCCTAAAAGTAAGTCCAAGCACTTGGAGCACAAGTTTAAGGATTTTTTACTCTATTCCTTAGGGGCTACGTCCTCAAACACTCTGTCTGGGGTAAGTACCTGCAAATAATGAAGATTTTATTGTCTATAATATAAAAACTAATGAAGAAGTCAGAAATCGGAATGCAATGTAAAATTATGATGAATGTTGTCATTTAGAGATACTTACAGTCCTCCCGAACACTCTCCATGTGGATGCATAGACTGAATATAGAAAGATATCTAAATGATGCAAGTTGAAAAACTGCACTTATGCAGAAGTTCTATTAGTGGTGAAGAAATTAATTTATTTTTTATTAAATAGAGCGTATGCTAAGTGCATCTATGAATCTCCTAAGATTTTTTTAATTGTGAATCTTATGAGATCAAGTGGTATGTCCTAAATTATGATTTGGATCAAGCAAAAATGACATATGATATGTCCATTTGGCATACTGCCTTGACCAAAAATTGCTACTCAAGTCCAGAACCACTCTGGACACAACCACATACAATGAAAAATAAATAAACATGCCTTAAATTACATACGTGAGATTACAATCGAGAATCGTTGTATATAGGCAATTAAGATTTATAAATTATTACAATACGACACTTGAACTTAATTAACTAAGTAGTCTCTCTAATATCTTGCTTTGTGGACTCTCCAGCTAGAACTCTGAGCTCCTCGCCTCCACTATTTTTCGAAAGTCGTCAGCTCCACAGGCCTACCACGAAACAATATTTCATCAGATAATTCTTGAGAGAGATACAATTGTTAATTTTAGCAACAACGACGATTTACAAGATAGACAAAATAAATACTTCAACAAAATAGGTTTAAAATAATTAACCTATAAATCACTAAGTAAATATTTAATCATAACAATAATCACAAAATGTGTCATGTCTCCATCAACAACGCCATCTGATAGCTCGCTAAATACGTATGATAAGAAGTACTCATTATAATATGGGTACTTCATGAACTACACCGAACTAGATGAAATAACTCTGTGAAGGGGACCTACCTTTAATTTATACATGGGATTCCAGGGTTGAACACAAGGACACAGATACTTTATATATTATCATTAGTTGTTAAATATTTATGATAGCAATCTAGAGACCAATCGTATCGAGAAAATGCATTATACAAAATGAATGTACATTTTAAAATCTTTTTATGCTTTCGAATTAAACTAAAACAATAATGCAAAGACAATACACACTAATCCACAATACAACTAAGCATCCTAAATTTTATCAATTAAACACTCAATTAATGGTAAGTATTTCAAGAATCAAGTTAAAAAGGTCTCAATTCATCAATTTTAATCAAAGCTTGATTTTCATGTGTTCAATAGAAAGCTGACTCCCAGTTAATCAATTTAGGACAAACTAATCAGGGATAAAGAAATAACTCAATATATTAATGAGCCCAATCAGTTAATCAATAAATTCAGAAATTCAATCTATTAAATAATGCACAATATTCCAACTCAATTCAAATAAGGAGTCGAATATTACAATATAACTCCCTAATAGTGAATGCGTGAAATAAGTATCAATCGAATTATCCAAATACACCAACATGTAGATGATTAAACCAGCTTTCCAACAAGATCAAAATCACTTTGATTGGATCTATAGATAGAAAGTTATTCAAGATGCAATCATGGGACATATTTGAAATAAAAACATAGAGTTTTTATCACAAATAGGTCCAAAATTGGACTTAAATGCAATATCACAAAGTCATAGTGGCTAGTGTGCAATTATTGCAAAAGGTGGCAGGATACAAATGCAAATAGTAACATATTCGAGACTTGTCTGCAAATTCTCCAAAAGTCACGTGCTTTGTTATCAATGTGATTCATCACTCTAAAAGTTAAAAATAGAGCTCTATTCCCGAGTAATTAGCTGCATATTTCTTTTCATTATTCGCATTCATGCATTTAAAAATAATGTTTGCATTTTAGCATTCATATTTGCATTAAATGAGGAGCAAAATTCACTTATACATAATCACCTGTATATTATCATATTTATCCTATTTATATTTAATATACACTAACTCCAAATCTAATAAAAAACTCCTTTCTGTACATATTACTACCAAGAATACAAGAATAATATAAACAAATCACTAACTTATAAAATTGACTAATAAAATCCGAGCCCTAGTTTGAAACTATGAATGTGAAAGTGCTAATATCTCTCTCATACAATGTTCGATTTAGGTTTACTCGCTTTTAAAGTAATATACATTCAAAGAACTTCAAAACAAGACAATTACAGAAAAATCGGAGTTCGTATGTGAAACTTGAGTTTTGGGCTCCTATTGTATATTGTACATATTGACTATAATACCATTTAATTTATCTTTGTATTTTCTTATTTATTAAAAATCTCAGAAAATTAGGTTAGGTTATTAATATTCCTTTCATATTTTGTCTAACTTCAATTAGATATTTCTCTAATTTAAATGATAAAAAAATGCAAGACACAGAAATGCGGTATTCTATAACTATAAGGTTCCCCAAAAATACACTTTGTACATATGATGTATTATGGTCTTGGTCTTTTTATAGATCTCGTCGAGATGAACAACTTTTGTGAAGAATTTTTTTCATTTTGAAGTCATTTGCTATTTTTTATTGATTTTTCATTTGATTTTTCAGAGAGTGATATGTGGCAGCTCCTGGAGTCGCCATGTGTCATCTCCTCCTTTCCCCACTTACTCTTTGTCTCTTTTGATCTGGACCATTGGATAAAGGGTGCTTCACCCAACGCCTTAGATCATTTCGTTTCTTTTAATCCTTCTCTCTCTAAACCCTGTCTTCAGCCTCCCATTTCTTAAGGGAGGAGCTGCAACCGTGCCCGCCATTCTCTCTCTCTTCCCTCTCCTCGTGGCACCACCCCCTCGTCCAGTTCCTCCGCCTCTCCACCTCGTGCAGTGCCTCCTCCATTTTCTCCGCCCATCGCAACCCCTCTCTCTCCACGATATCCACCTCACCCCCTCTTTCTCTCTCTCTCTCTCTGCTAACCACCCATAAATCATCCTTCGCCTCCATCATGCAAGAGCATCCACAACTTTCAAAAGGAAAGGAGTGAACTCGCCACTACCTTCATGTGACAACAGTAGGTTGCAAGTCTCGGGTGACGACCCCCCCCCCCCCCCCCCGACTTAAGGCGATATCCAAAGGGGGCCACCCCTTGTTGCAGCAATTGAACGTGACTGGTCGAGCTCATGCAATTGCCAACCCTAGAGCGATGAGGAGGGTGCTGTTTGAGAGCCTTCTCTTCCCACACATCCCCCTCTAGTAGCAGGTAGACTCCTTTTCCTCTCTCCTTCTCCTTCTCTATTCTTCTCCTTGCCTTGTTCTTCTTCCTTCATTCTTTTCTTTCTTCTTCCTTTCTCTCCACACTTCTCACTCTTTGATTCGTCTTCCTCCATCCATTAAATCACCAAACAAACTGAATTTCAACGGATAAATTATATATTTCGGATTTAACCATGTTTTTTTTTAATTTTTCGAAGATAATTCCTTAATAGATTAAATAAAAATTTATTTCATCAAAACAAATAGGATGAGTTACCCTGTTCACTGGGGAACTTCCTCTCCTCCTATAGTTTTGTTCATGTGCTCCCCGTCACTCGCCAACTCCTCTATCTATGGGTTTGTCCAAGCTCGCAACACCACCGAGCAGTAGCCACTTCGACCAAAATCAATGGACGATACACCTCTACACAGTTGAATCATCACCGTCCAAATATACAACTCCAGCCCTCTATGATCTGCAATGCCTCCATCTTCTATAGAGGCAGTACCCAGCATCTCTTCATCAACCCCCACCAGTCCGCCTTCGCCTTCACCCTCGACAGAAGCACACGGTGCGCCATCCGCCGCTCGCCGTCCACGCTTCACACCATCACCTCAAGTAGAATGTCACCATCGTGAGCGCGTCTTTGACCCCCAGCCGCATACCATCCTGCCTTGGTCATTTGAGCTCTCCACCACCTCGCACAACCTCTGTTCCAGCGGCCCACCCTCCGCGTACGCCACTGCTACCGCACCCGAGGATCTAGCCTATACGCGCGGGTTGACTCTGCTCCAGAGGCACGCCCTAGCCTTCACCCTCCTTGACCCGTGCTCCTAGCAACCACGCACCACAGCCGCGCCTCCTTCGCACCTGAAGCCTCTCCTCCTAGCAGTGCCTCTACTTCCTCAATGTCGTAGCCACAAACGCAGCCACCTATGGCCTACGCCACAGCTATTAAACCTTTGGCCCGAAGTTCTCGATGACAGCAACATCTACAGAGCACTCCACCGCCATCAACCGCGAGCTCCTTCCTTGACGACGATCCGTGCCCCCTCCCTTCGCGTGTCAGGAGTTCTGCATGTTATTTTCACGTCACGTGTTGGGAACCTTCATTTTGGGTTAATTGCACAGCCGTTCTCTACCAGCCAGGGCACTAGGGGTGCTAATCAAATCGAATACCTTCGAATCCACCATGATTCTGATTCAATTCATTATAAAAGTTTCAAATCCGAACTCGAATCGAATTTTAAATGAATTTGCTAACTTAAATTCATATTCAATTCATTATGAGTTTTGAATATTTAAATTCGATTCATTTTATTTTGAATTTGAAACATAAATTATTGTTTCTAGAGCTTATATAACTAATATTATATGAAAGATAAGATAATATAAATAATTTATTATATAATTCTAATTTTGAATATATATCACTGAGATAAGTTACAAAAACTATCAAGGAAAATATCAAACCAATACAATACAATGGAAAAAAGTATCTAAGTTTTACAATTATTATATATCTTTTACAATATTAGTACACTTTTCTTTCTTTAAGAAGTAATATATAAACACAATCTAATTATACGAGTCTATCAAAGAGTTAAAATATTATTAACAAAAAAGATGAACATGTTATAATTGCCATTGTATGTTAAAGCAAGTCATGATTAAACTTCTATAGAAAGCTGAAATGAATTAATATTATTATTTAAAATAATGAGAATAGTAAAAAATAACGTAGCAATATAAAACCTCTTCATTGAGCAAGAGGATCTTCATCATATACTTGTAGGCTCCTGATTGTATTAAGTGGATACAAGGACTAATAATATATATAGCAAGTAACATGTCAAGGTTTATAAGTAGAGTGAGCAAGCTTTAACATATACATGCAATGTTAATAAATCTAGGAAAAATGACGATGCCATACACATGAATATTTCACTTTTGGATCGCATGCAAGAATCATGAGAATACAATCAGCAGCATGACATGATCAAACTTCTATAGAAAGTTGATACAAATTAACATTATTATTTAAAATAATGAGAATAGTAAAAAATAATTTAGCAATATAAAACCTCTTCAAGTGGCAAAATCATTATTTTCAAGTGTTAGGAGAAAGGCCAGCATAATCTACCATGAGCTTTTGTAATATTAGGTAGATAATGAAAAAGGGAATAGAAAAGGTAGTGTAAGGAATATAGGAACATGAAAATAAATGTGTGCGTGAGGAATTAGAATAACAATCTTAAATATTTGATCATTCCTAGTAGATTTTATGACATACATATATATTTACTCTTTTTATATTCAATATTTATTATTTAACTAATATGATTATACATGAACACAGATGCCCATGCCCACGCCTACGCGCACGCAAACATACTACTTGAAGTTCGTTGTAAAGGGAAAAGGGAAGAGATTAAATCTCATTAATGGTGCATGATGTTGCATATACTTGTCACACATTGAAAAGTCATGTCGGTGTAATATGGGATTATGGAAATCATAACGGTTAAGTCTGGACATGATCAATCATATCATATAAGCATAGTTATGATCATAAATTTAAAAATAACCTCTTAATAATTGTGTTAAGTTGATTTTGGAGTATCGTTAGATGCTTGCACATGTTATGCTTAGAGATATAATGCAAATGTCAAATCTTTCAATGTAAATTAAATGTCGTAACTTTTAATACAAATAATATATTATTTTCTGCATCTATTTACTTACAAATAAATTGGAATAAATGCATGTCAATCTTTCGATGTAATTATGCTATAATTCCTAGCACAAGAATATTTGGAAAGGATCTTAATATACCTAAAGTGGGGATGTTATATGTATGTATATAAATGTGTATGTATTACATGCATGTATATATGTATGTACTATGTATATGAATATAAATATATGGATGCATATATACATATATGTGTATAAATAAATACTGAATCGAATTGAATTTTTATCGAACGAATTCAGATTCAATTCATTTCGGAATCGAATCCACAAGTTAAATTCAAATTCAGTTCATTTGGTTTCGAATCGAACTTTTTTCAAATTTTTATCGAATGAATCCCTAATCGAATTTGAATGATTCAGTTCAATTAGTAGCCCTACAGGGCAGACATGCTGGTACGCTGGGAATTTTGCGTGAAGGTCCTCATCACTTTGAGTAATTAAATTTTTGCCCCGTCAGCATATTTATTTTTTATCAATTTTATTTCTATATTGCATTCATACCCTTGGTTTTGGACATTAATTTGCATCTCATTTATCATCATTTTAATATTCTAAAATTTTTATATTGTAGAACAACTCTTGCTCTATCATTGTGGACATTGAATATATTTTTAGGAGTTGTGTTGTATTTAATATCATTATTGTTGTGGAAAATAGTTTATTTTACCCAATGTGTGATGTTTAAATGATATTAAATTAATTATTGCTCCGAAAATTCGTGAAAATTCGTAGTAGCTAGAGTTTAGTGTTTTCTATATTATGCCAAAATTTCATCATTTTGCACGTATATTTAGGTGAGAATAAATTCATTGTTGATTTAAATAATTTATTTTTAATAGGTCATAAATCAATGATTGTAGAGATCTAATAATTTTTCTAAATTCTTCTCACATAGACCCATCTAGGATAATTTTAGTTCCTGAAAATAAATTGGATTGCTATTTATTAAAATTAACTTTGCAAAATTCACATAGTCTATACATATTATTTATAACTAATTCATATTGAGTTAGAAATTTTTAAAAAAATTGCAGTAGATTAATTTATCATTATTTAACTTCTGACTAAGTTTAAGGATTTTTTAGCTTAAAACGATCAAAATTTACATTTTAACCCCAAACTTGGTCAAAGTTACATGTCTATCATTTATTGCATTTAAAAACTTTAAAAAAAATTCTTCAAAAACCTAATCACCTGATCGACTTTAAATAAACTTAAATAGACAATGGCCTCCTGAGTTCAACCTTGGGCCTGCCCAAGTAAAAATAATTGGCCACATGCATTTAATTGAAACATTAATTAAGTGGTTTTTGATCAATCCGATAATTTCTTGATTGCAACGAATGAACATATTTTAATCTTAGTTTTATTAAATTAAGAAAGCAATTTTCTGGTTTTTCACTCTACACATGCTTACTAAGGATTGGATTGCAATACTAGAGATGTGTGAGGGCTTTGACGCAAAAAATCCCAAGTCATGTGTCTTCTGCACGTGACATCACTGAGGTTTGGACAGAATATTGTTGATGACATGTCGAAGACTCGCTGGCTCAGTTCAAGCTCATATGCTCCGAACCTTTGGGTTGGAATGGTGGCTCGGACGATGATGTGGATTTTAGATTGAGCCATTGGATCTCACCTAGTTTTAGCAGATCCAATGGTATGTACTACTCAAAATCCACTTCTTCCTCCACGTTCAACGGAGGGGCTTGTGCTCCGAAAAACTTCATTTTCCCCTCTACACCTCCGTGCATCGTCCAAAGGTTGTTGAAGCTTTGTAACGACCACATGAAGATGTTGCTGCTATGGACAAGCATTGAAGGAGTCTATTTCTCTGATTCAATGGCAGCTCATTGGAGGATAAAGGTTTAAGATCTCCTGCGACCGAGCTCAAGTCATTAAAGGCCTGCAATTCTTAGAAACAAAGCCCTGCCTATTGTGAATATATTGGATGCTAATGAAGTGATATGGAGGGCTATCTGAGAATGAAAGATCAAGACATAATGGGTCTTAATGTTGAACATACGTGGAGAAGAATCGAAATGGAAATACAAAATGGAGAAGAGATCAAGATCAACTAGATGTACGCGTGAAGGATGGTTTAGTGGTGAAAGCTTGCAAGTGTTTAGATTGTAGATTAAGGATGATGCCCGGATGGAACTAATTGGCAAACATATATGAGATGTACAATCAAGTAACTCACCTAAGATTGCGGATGGAATGGAAGATGACTTGAAGAAGATTCGATGCTCGAAACAAAGCTTAGAATCTTCGTTGAACTTTGCTACAGATTTCAGCTTGAAAACTTGAGCTCAAGAATCACTTGGAGATGTTGCAACATGGCAATGAAGCTCGTAGATCTTGCTGGAGAAGGACATATGTTGTCGCGCTCAGTCACCTTCTTATCTCTGTCATCGATGAAGGGTGAGGCTAGGAATCAATCTTGCACAAGGGCAGATAGAGGTTTTAGAGGTTGTGGGAGAGTTTTTGTGTAAAAGGAGGTTATGGGAGTTGTGAACTGAAGTGGTCGTTTCAACCATCGAGATGGACATGAGAGATTGAGGCAACTAGTGACGGCTGGGGTTGGATCTCAATAGAGATCCAACAGCTAAATGTCATTGTGCGAGGAGAAACAAGGGTTGGCCACGTGGTGTGCGTAGATTGCACCATGTGGCCCAATTGGAATTAAAGAAAAAGAAAAAATACAAGAAAAAAGAAAAAAGAAATGATTAAGAAGCAAATTCAAAAAATGTAAAATAAGAAAGTTGTAGATTTTGAGGAGATCCACAACTTTCATGTAGAAATTAACGAGAAACGAGGTCGTCTATACATAAAAAAAAATTAAATCCACATTAAAATAACATAAACAAATTCCTTTTTATTTTCTTTTGTTATTTTTGGAATTTTATTTTATATTTTATGTTAAATTATTTATATATAAAATTATACTAATTTTTATTTGATTTTTAAATATGATATAAATACATAAGATAATTGCACAATAATATATTATATAGTTTATTATAATTAGGGTTAGTTATCTACAATACATACAAAATAATTAATGTTAATTGTCATTGAATCATTGTGAATAACATAAGTTAGAGAGATAATATTAAAAAATAATGTACATAAATAAGGAATTTATCAACTTGTTGACCCATAACGAGCTATTATGCAATAAATTTAATTGCAATTCACTCCTTAACCTGAAATAAAAAATAACTAATTTGCAAAATAGCACAATTAGGGTTATGTGCCATGTACATCTTAATGATCATACATTTGTTGATTCAAATGTTGGATCATAAAGGTTGATGCTTGGATAATATCTAAAGAGCTAGATTGAGGATTCATGAAGTACCATCTATGATTGTTAATAAAAGATCTCTAACCTAAGAAAAAGATGGCAATTCTTCTCTAAAGGTTGATATCTAACTAACCTCTAGATGTAGGTCCTCTACATATGAGTATAAATTCGTAGGTGTTAGATAAGTTGGGTCAAAGAGTTGACATAATGAGATCAAGATAACCAAGATCTATGTCATATATTGTCAAGATATAAGCATGCATCCTTGACTGGAGACAAATGTATTACTATGTTCACTTGGTCAACTGTTAGATTGATGACCGAATTAATGTCTATATTAACGAGCTGTTGTCTATACAAGGGCATATGAGTAATATGATCTCTCAAAGGGATCATATATGTTCCTTATTGAACTAGGTTACATTAGCTTACACGTGAGATATTGGGCTCAAATTTCATGTACGGTCATCTTGCTTTGGAAGCTTGACTGAATTTTTTGGTATGATATATGCTTTTGGAAAGTATATGATCAATACCTAGGTATGATATATGTTTATGGAAAGTATACAATTGATACCAACTTCCAATGATCAAATGAGGAAGTTAGTGATTAAACTATGAAGATGACAATCTATAAGTGATCTAAAAACTTCTGATTTTATTGTAGGTCTTCAAGTATGCAAGATGTATGGGTATTAGAAATACTCAAGATTGATGTGATCATAAACGATTAGATAACCATGACGCTTCCATTCCGACGGAGTGATGAAATATATTTGGATTTTAGTGACTCCTCGCAGTAGAAAATTAATCTCATCTTAGTCCAAATTTTGGACATTGATCTAAATACGATTCACAAACAAAGAAGATTATATTTACGGATTTAGTTTAATCAAACATATTTGAGAAGTCTCCGAGGTCTGGATTTGAGATATGATCTCAATATCCAAGTCACTATACATATAACGTACAATCACCCTGACCTTATATGCAAGTATCTCAGGAGAAGGCACATAACTTTTGAAAGAGTTCAAGAGTTGTTCCATGAGCATTTTTATCTAAGCATTGAAAAATTAGATAGTTAAATATGATCTAGTTTTCAAAATTAATGTGTGGATAGAGATATCTAGGATAACTAAATTGGATTTAATTATCATGGATAAGACTAATTTGGACAACACTATCCATAATAATCATGGGTAATGTGGATATGATCCACAATATCCCAAAGAGTGTTAATTGTGAATGAGATTCACAATTTATATGTTAATGTGGATTGGATTCACATTACATAATTTAATGTGAATATAATTTATAGTTAATGTTGTATGAAAGAATTAATTATCAATGATCAATGGTATAATTGCAATTATCATTAATAATTTTGGAACTATTTTGTGATATTCAATTATTAAATTAATTAATATACTGGATAATAAATTTTTGTACTCATTGCACCTTAGAGTTGAGACGTCCATGGGTGGTTTTTCAACCATGTTAGACGTTCGCCCTATTTTAAGTATATGGATGAGCTCTCTTAATTATCTTCCATTTATTGACTAATTATTTAAATTGAGATAACTTGAAAATTATTTTCAAATTATCGGTATTTTCTTTTGTATTTATTGTAAACTAAAAGAAAATACAAATCAATCTTAATAATCTATTAGTGAGAGCACATGGATTGAGATCTATGGGAAAAAAACACAAATTAATCCGTGCCATTAATTAGTGTGAGCACATCCATTGGGATCCATGGATTTCCAAAAAGCTATAAAGGAGAAGTCAACCCCAGCCCACTTTCTACACAAGCTGAATGCAATGGTTGCATTAACAAAGCTCTCTCTCCACACGTCCACTCTCTCTTTACAACCTTGTTAGAGATCGTAATTGTCATCATGTTGTTGTTGTGTAGTCGGACTAATCAGTCGAGGAACTTGATCTTCTTTGGTACCAAGTGCTCATGAATAAGACAATGGATTTCTTGCAACGAAATTAGGAGGTTTCTAGTTTGGATTGTTGCCAGGCATTATGGGAAGCACATGACTCATCATCACCCCCACTAGTGCACTCTCCTTAGATCGGACTTGGGTCAGGACGTTTCTTCCTTTAGAAGCTCTTAGGATGACAATCATGCTTCAAGAGGTAAGTCTAAACTTGATTTATCCTGATGAAATGATCTAAGAAGTGTTCTCGAATCAGGTGATTTCATCACTTAATTTTTTAAAAAATTCCGATGTCCCTTGCAACTAGTATGACTAATTGCCCATGGCCATATTTGATGTGTCCTTCATGTTTTCATGATGCACTAAGGCATGGACCATATCATTCAAGCAGTCGGATCCTTGGTTGAAGGTCTTGGATGTGATCTAAAACACTAGGGAACAAGGTTTTGCATATCGAATGCATGGGCACTCGTGGTATATGCATATGATGCATGTTTCGAATTATTTTCTCAAAGTTGAAAAGTTCTATTTATGCATTGTTTGGACTTACTTTTTGGATAATAAAAAGGAATTTATAATGTCTAAATATATTCCCAAAGTAGTAGCCAATTGTTGGCACCAAAGTATATAAATTAAAACTTGAAAAGTTCGCACGATGAAATTGATTTTGCATTTATTCATGGATATGTAGGAAATTTATTTTTGCTTACTACTTTCACTGACATGAAACGTGAAATAACAACCTTAGTTAATTATACACAAGAATTTATTTTGCATGATTCCGTCTCAATTTGCTCTAGATATTCCATATTTAGTGGTGATGGGTTGTATGATGATTGGATGATCATGTCTTCTTGATTAATGTATTTATAATTTAATGTAAATCATAGAAATTATGAATTTTTATTGATTAAATAGATGTTTAAAATTTATGAAGACAATTGATTAAACATCAATGGTTGTTGAATGAGAGTTTCATGATAAAATCTTAGTTTATCCTACAATAGTTATAGGACAACTTTTACATGCAAAATCAAGAACATGTTTACTTGATATGCTTAGAAATTTAGGATCTCAAAAGTATTTTACAATGCATAATATTTCTTGGTGATTACTATATATAGTATAATGTCGATCATCAAAGTTTATCGGTAAAACTATAAATACATTGATATTATTTTATGTTGTTCTCAATCAGAATAGTGAAGGTGTCTAGTCCGGACATGCTGGCCCGGTTCCTTAGTTAGCACATTTCATATCAAGGAAATTCTCCCTCCCATAATAAATCAAGTGTACTGGTTGGATACATTTTTTAGTAAAAAAAATAATTTCAGTAAGTCAAGTCGTACTCTAATTATTAAAATACAAAACAATATGTATTTGGGGGACCTTATATTATATGGTAATATCAAGCAAACCCTAATTGTTTGTTGGTTGATAGAACTGGATTGTTAATTAACTTAATATGATTAAATTAATTATATCCAATTAAAATAAACACTCCATTATGAATAGATATGCAATTCCCTTGGAAGAATTAATCGTAATGAATATGATTCATAATGAATAATTAAAATTTGAATGGGATAGGGAGGATCAGATAAATGACATCCATGATCTTCCATCAAGGCGAAGGATTCTGTCACCATGGATTTTATGCTAGAGACACATGTCCAAAGTGACATCTCCTACATACTAGTGTACATGGACCGTGCTCGTTGCTTCTCGAAAGAGTAAAAATGTATGTGTAGTGATTCCAATATTGATTTCCCATATTATTGAGGTTATATTGGATTACGCGTAAAAAGTTCAATTCATGTTGATGGTTTGTTCAATTAACAACTGGTCAACATCACCTTAGGGGTGGTGGGTGATGAATTCGTAATTCATCATCTCAATATCTTGATCTTAGCAAAATCCTCGAGTAAAATCTGAAATAAATGTCCACAAAATCAATAAATTAAAAAAATGACTCCTGTAAATAAAACATAGTAATTATTATATATTGGATTGCACAAAATAAATTACCCATAAAAGCCGTAATATAAAGGATTTTTTCACCTGTTAATAGTCCAAAACTTCATATTTTTAATAAATTCATTTCAACTCCTTTTGGGCTAATTATTCTCTAGCTTTTTCGTAAAAATATATATAAAAATACAAAAATATAAAACAAATCTTAGCTCAAATAAATGCTCCTAGATCCCAAAGAGAAGAAGTTGTAAAGTCCAACTTCCCGGCCAAATTCCCACTCCGTATGAACTCCAAATTCACCAAACTCACTTTTAAAATTCAAGTTAGAAAATTATCTATCCAACTGAAGTAGTTTCATTTGCAAAAGTTGGGTTTTGGAACCTAAATTTATATTGTATATTATGTATATATTCATTCTTTCTTCATTTTTTTATTTTATCTTCCTTAATTACAAAAAATACAAAAAAATCATGGTTGTGTTGTATTTTGATTGTAATATTTTATTTTCTTGTTGTAAATATCTCCTACTAAAAAGAAAAAATATAAATTAGAAAAACAAAAAAATATGCATATTGTTTGTCTTCTTTTGTAAATTCTCCACTTTTTCTCTTTTTATTTTTATTCTCCATTTTTAGAAGCCTGCTTTTATTGTATTTTATATAAATTCACATTCTCTATAATAACTTCCATTTTCCTCCATTAACCACCAAGTCTTCTTTCAACCTCCATTCCAATCCACCTTTTTTCTAACCTCTCATTCAACTCCACCAATATTCTAACCTCCCATTCAACTCCAACACTTATGTAAGCTCCCTTTCTTTTTTCTTTATATTCATTTGTATATCCTCAATTTTTTTATTTGCCATTTTAATAGAAAAGGGAGAGAGTTTGGAGTGTTTTTTTGGTGACAGCGGCGAAGCATCTTTCTCAAGCAACGACCTCCATCAGGCGAGATCCGCGGAGCTTCGCTCTACGTCATGAGTTCCCCATCCAGCTCGTGTAGCTTCTCCTATTCTTATTTTGCTAATCGGATCGAAGTGATGATAGACGTTCTGCGTAGATGCACTGCAAATCCGGCGAACATCAGGGAAGCAGTGGTCGTCGTCGCCGCCCCCCTGCACAGTCGTCACCTGCCGGACCTCCTGCACGCAACCGCGACCCCGTGGGCGGCGTCGCCCTGCTCACAGCCCCCTTGCGCAACAGTCGCCACGCCTCCATCTCTCTACCAACCTCCTACGCCCGCCCCATCCTCCTCAGAAAGCCACCGCAGCGGCGCACCGCCACCACACCAAGTCGCGGCCTCCGCTGCCCTCCTTCTACGGCCGCACCGCATCGCCCTCTGCCCTCCACGCGCGATCGTGTGTGGACCGGCGCCGCTTGGCTCCTCCCATTTGTCACCTACCTGCAAGGAAGAAGTGGTTTATTATTTTATTTTGTGAAAATTACATTTTTATTTTATTAGTTTTTCTTATTTGCAAAATGATCCTTATACATGTTTGTTTGTGAATTTTCTTCTCTAAAATTTACATGGACACCCCTATGTTAATGTTTTAATTTGGACTTCAATTGAGCATCATTTTATTCAATGAAAAATGTCATTGTGTTGAGTAACTAATTGTCTACCATCTGACTATTTATTCATATTTTTGTGAGTTGTGGATAATTAATTAAAATTGTTTAATTGAAATATTTCATATTTTACCCAATTTGGACTCATAAATTCATATCTCACACACTATTGCTCCAAAAATTCTCAAAAAATTAGATATGATGTCTTAAAATGAGCTTAAAATAGTTTCCGAATATCTTTTTAATTGGAATTATCTTGTGCCTGAAATAAATTACAGAGTTATTTTCGTATTTGATTTTTAATTAAATTTACATACACTCTTTTTTCAAAATTTTAAGTCTCCTAGATTCCATATGAAAATACCTATACGAGATAATTCGCTCTTTACCTAATTTACTATTGTGGATTTATTAAGAATTAATTAGTCATTGTCACTTTATTTTCTTTAAAAAATCTATAAAAAGTTCATATTGTGTCAGTAAAATCGAAAAAAATAATTGTAGCATCCTTGTATCATGTTTTAATTCCTGTAATTTTCTCACAATTTTTCATTTTGTTTGTGTGAGAAATTGCGAAAAACCCATAAAAAGTGTCTACTTTTCATTGTTACATATTAATTCCTAAAATTCCAAAAAAAGTGTATTATATTCATCTCTTGATTAGGATTCTAAGAAAATTATAATTTGGCTAAATTGAACTAATTTCATATGAAAATTAATTTAGCCGTTTTGTGTGTTATCTTAGTTTCTTAATTCACCTGCATCTTGTTTTTTCATTTGCTTTTGCAATAAAAAAATAAAAAAATTACTACGTGGAAACCTAGACCTAATTTTCAAATTAACCAGACGTTGTTCCTTTCCCTCCCTGTGTTCGACCCCTAACTTACCCGAGATATAAATTAAACTAAGACACTCTTCACGGAGATCCTCTCTCGGTTCTGATTAACTCGCTAAGTACATGTACCACAATGAACACAAATTAAAACACGTATTTAGCGACTCGTCAGATGGCGCCATTGCCGGGGAGGCAATCGGCTTAGGGATTAATTTAAAAAGATGGATTTAGATTTTGACTTACTCGGATAGTCTGACCCCCGAGCCACTTTAATTAATCGATTTCCTCTCAATTATTTCTCTTCATATTTTTGTATATAATTTTTTTTAATCTCTCTAATATAAATTTTATTTTCCTTGCGAGGGATCGGTGGACTTGGAGTACATCAAAGGTTGACGGACGTGACGCGAGCCGATTGTTGAGATCAAGGAGTTTTTATTTTATTTCTGAGAGAATTTTTGTAATTATTTTCTTAATAATTTAGGTAATTTACCCTTTACAGCGGCTCTTGTTTGAGAGCTCGAGCTTGTAACCGAACTGGACATTTGATCTGCTTATGGTCGTAGGGTTCATTAACGTAGAATAGGACTTGCACTTGCGACTCTTAGAGCATATTTTATTAGAATATCTTTATTGCTTCTGATAATAATTTTTAGGACCACACATCACATTTAACGAGACACACTTAGACCGCAGGGCTATTAGTTCAAATTAAATTGTTCATCACTCTCTAATAGACTTTCTTGTCTAGGAACGGTTTTATCGTTTGCATTCATTTAGTATAAAATTACAATTATGCCTCGCATCCCGCATGTAGAGCATGAGGATCGCTGTAAGTCTTCTAAACAAGGCATGCATAATTGATTTCACTATTTGCATCGGTTTTTCTCAACTTCCTCCCCTTGGTTTTTGAAACTTAGGTTAAAAGGAAATCCGGATTGATCGTTAGACGTGCTTTGTTTGGTAGACTAATCAAGTGATAACCAAACTTAAAATCGGGACTGCTAATCAGAGTTGACAAAAAATTTGATTAAAATTAACACTTGCTTTTGGGAGAGCAAAACCCTAATTGTATGCTTGGCTATTGTGATTGTTGAGAGGTGAGAACACATCCCTAGTATAGTGCCCAAAACCTACTTTTAAGCCTTGCGTAATTGGACTTATATCTTAAATTATCACCTAATTAAAACTGAAAAGATAAACAGTCGGACTCTTACGACCATCATAGTGTTGAGTAGGTGAACTCGGAGTTTGCTCTTGTGTGTGTTGTTTGTGTGTTATTCGGTGCACTTGCATGCTTTCTTCCTCGATCCGCTTCAGTCTCCCATTTTCCTTCCACCATGTCAGAATATTGGTCACCATATCCATGTCACTCTTCCTCGATCTTATCATCTCCACCCTCTTATTCCTCTTCATACCCACACCCTGATCGCGAAGTCAGAATTTCGATTGATTTCTCCACTTCTTCATCCTTCTCACCTACCCCACATTCTTACACCCCAGACCCACAACCACCCAGGATTGACTCACCATATTCGCATCCCTTGCAAGGAATTTTGAAAACCTGGAAGATACCAGATTGACCGCACGTCATGTACAGTTGGAGTCCCTTCTACCTCCCTCTTCTACTAACCACTTTCCCTCCAAACCAGAGTCTGTACATTCTCTTATTCCTCCTTCACCTATCAAAAAGACCCAAAAAATAGAAAATCAAAAGATACCATCAAAATTGAAAAAGGAAGAGATCTAAAAAAATTGGATCTTGCAGTTAGGGAAGCATTGGATAGAAAGTTGATTTTCGAGCTTCCCTTAATAATGGCCATTGAATACTTTCCCGACCTTAAAAGATTTGTGAGAAGTAAGTTGATGCCTAAAAGGTTTGGCAATAAGAGAATAAGGACTAAGATAAATATAGTGTCTACCGCCACTCTTAAATGATAGGGAGAAAAACCAAGAGTTGCAGAGTGAAGCTGTTTCCTAGATTTGATTGTGAAATCAAAGGCACCATATTCGCTCATGCAAGAATCGATGATGATTCACCGATTAATATCCTCCCAACCTCTGTATTTGACAAGCTCAAACTCGGATCTGCCAAGAAGTCAAGAGAGATCATTCAGTTGGCGGATCGGTCCATTAAACGGTCGAGAGGAACCATTTCAGTCATCATTGCATTCTAAGGTGTTCTATTACCGGTGGACTTCACGATCATTGACATTGATCACCGAGGAGAGCTCACCCAGTTTCCGATCATTCTCACGAAGCCGTTCTTAGCTTTGGCTAAGGCAACAATAGATTGCGAGACTCAGGAGATCGATTTCTCTGCATTGGGAGCACTCCGACCTCACCAGATCTTTGAGGACACATGATATTCCAAGGTAGCTTGTAAAGTCATAGATAGTCATGACCTTCGAGAGACAGATGAGTCCCGTCTCTATTACACCTGAGATACCAACCGTTCTGACGACCATTGGTTCAGAGACTCCCTACAACTCCACATTACCTACTGCTTGCATCCCCACCACTATGACGGCTTCTAGAGAGGACTCACAACCATAAGTTGTCCTTGAGTCGGACACGATCATTTCTAATTTCCTTGACTTTTTAGATGATCCGACTCATGAGCCAATCAATGCTAAGCCAACTGAGAACACTATACCTTACCAGAGATGTGTGCTGACCCTGCAGGAGTACTACAATGCATATGGTGACTCATCTGATGATGAACCTCTAGTCAGCACCTCACTACATCCACGACCTACACCAAAAGAGACAACTGGGACCAAATTGACCAATCTTGATAAATCGGTTGCTCCATCCTCTAGTCGATCATTTGGTAAGAAGAAGAAGAGTATTGATTCCTAGAGGTGTTCCCCCAAACTCCTCCAGTTGTATCACTATCGTCTTCCTCTTGATGCTTCAGGTTCTAGAAAATCATATTAGAAAGTTACCTTCTACGTACCAGAGAAGGAATTTTCTGAGGAGTCCTTATCAGGTCCGGATGAGGTGATCTATATGAGTGAGATCAATTTGGCTCTTCTGAAGCCATATTTGAGCAAGCAGCCGTGTGTCGACCCTCGTTGGATGTTCCCTACACCTCACTATTATTCTTAGGAGGATGATTCTGACAGCGAAACAAATGTATACTACCCACCCCTCGCTCCCGCAAGAAGGTCCGTCACAAACCTTCTTGATCCTTGTATATTCTCACTCCTCCTTGTATAGATTTTCCTCCATTTATTTCCCTCCATCCCCCATGATTCGCATCACTCGCCACATTTCCGTATCGTTTTCATTTTGTGGCTATACTTAGGATGACTAGATCCTAAGTATAGGGGGGTGAGTGAACCGAGTTGCTCCATTTCTTCTTGTATATTTTTTTCCACTCTCATTGGTTCCCCAATCTTGTGTTTTATCCAATACTTAGGCTTCCCGTAGCCTAGGTATGGGGGCCGATGCCCGTTGTATATTCTCTCACATTCTTATATTCTTTTCACCCACTTATACTTAGTACAAGCTATGGCTTTTTGTCACCTAGTGCCATGAGTACATAACACATGCTAAGTATAGGGGGACGTTTATATATTACATATATACTTTACCCATAGCTCGTACTTTCACATATTTTTGTATATATTATACGATAATTATGGGGTAGGTAAAAAAACTTTTTTCAAAAAAAACTTAAACTTTTTTTATTATTTGCTTAAAAAAAACTTTTGAAAAAAAAGGAGAAAGGAAAAAAACAACTAATAAGTTGGTTTAATCTCTGACACCTTCACTTTCACACAAGACTCGTGATGATCAAGAACACTTGGTTTATGAGATCTTGAGATTTTGAGTTAACCAGCCTTAGTCATTAGGGTCCTTGACTTAATTATTCACATTTCTCTAGTTTGAAATATTTGTGTGCTATATTGCATGCTTAGTCTCTACCTTAAGAATATGATCAGCACCTCACAAACACGACTGCAGTTATGATGAGATGAGTTGAAATTTTACTTGAGGAACTGGGATGGGGGATTTGAGTTTGGACTTGATTTGATGATGCTTGAGGATGAGATAATATCAATGAAGGCTTCAAGAAACCTTAGTGTCAGCACCTTTAGCCAGTATGAGAACATGGTTCTTATACTATCTCTTGGCATTTACCTAAGTGCCAAGGTGTGATAAAATAAAAAAATATTGATCAGTGGGCACCAACTATTGGTAAAAGTAGTGGAGCTAGACAAAAATATTACAAAGCAATGAAATGTTAAAGAAAAGCTCTCATTCCACAAAGTCAATTATCAAAAGAGCTTCCACCAAAGGCGAGCACTCCCAACCATTTCAGAGTGTCCACTTGGACCACCGCTATTAGGACCAGGAGTCGGTCTAGCACCAAAAAAGGGCTCTGCATCATAAATGCTGCAAGTCTTGGTGTAGAAGGTACAATAGATGCTCAAAAAAGGCACACCCCAGTGTACTCCCAGGAAAACAAGTTCAGACGACTCCAACTTCTCTTGACGGACGCACTAATCAACACAAAAAATATCTGTTGTATAATAAGGCACTTGAGAGATTGTTGTTCCAATGAGAGGGAGAGAATAAATGACACAATCATATGCCCTCCATCAATTGGCCTTCCTTCTACACTTTTAAGTTTGACAACTAAAGAGACGGTAGATTGGATGCAAGAAATGGTTTATTCCCTAGTGTTGAGGATCGGGTTCTCAGGAGAGTCTCTTGGACTGGAACTTTGGGTGACGTTGAGACTCTACTCTTGTTACTGCAGTCAACACTTAAGTCATAACCCTACTATATATGTATACAAAGAGAGTCTGATTAGGGAAATTGGATACCTTTCAACTAGAGCTTGATTCATCTTAGAATTTTAGGATCTCTAAAACTGAGAGTTCTTAAACGGATTAAGTCTTCTATTCACATGTACAGTCATGGGTTAATTCAACTTATTTATTCATTATTTGCTCGAGGACTTGCAAAGTTTAAGTATAGGGGAGTGATGAATCTGTGATTCATCATCTCAATATCTTGATCTTAGAAAAATACTTGAGTGAAATCAGAAATAAATGTCCATTAAATCAATAAATTAACAAAATGACTCTTGTAAATAAAACACACTAATTATTGTATATTGGATTGTACAAAATAAATTACCCACAAAAGCCGTAAAAGAATGGAGTTTTTCACCTGTAAATAGTCCAAAACTTCATGTATTTTTAATAAATTCATTTCAACTCCTATTTGGCTAATTAATTTCTAACTTGTTCATAAAAATATATATAATAATACAAAAATAGAAAGCAAATCTTAGCTCAAATAAATGCTCCTAGATCCCAAAGAGAAAAGGTCGTAAAGTCCAACTTCCCGGCCAAATTCCCACTCTGTGTGAACTAACTTCGCCATACTCACTTTTAAAATTCAAGTTAGAAAATTATCTATCCAACGGAAGTGGTTTCGTTAAAATCGGCACCCATTTGCAAAAGTTGGGTATTGGGACCTAGATGTACATTGTATATTATGTATATATTCATTCTTTCTTCATTTTTTATTTTATCTTTCTTAATTACAAAAAATACAAAAAATCATGGTTGTGTTGTATTTTGATTGTAGTATTTTATTGTATTTTCATGTTGTAAATATCTCCTATTAAAAAGGAAAAAATATAAATTAGAAAAGCAAACAAAAATGTACATATTGTTTGTCTTCTTTTGTAAATTTTCCACTTTTTATCTTTTTATTTTTATTCTCCCTTTTTAGTAGCCTACTTTTATTGTATTTTATTTAAATTCATATTCTCTACAATAACTTCCATTTTCCTCCATTAACCACCAAGTCTTCTTTCAACCTCCTTTCCACTCCACCATTTTTCTAACCTCTTATTCAACTCCACCAATAATCTAACCTCCCATTCAACTCCATCACCTATCTAACCTCCCCTTCTCTTCTCTTTATATTCATTTGTACATCATCATTTTTTCTTATCTGCCATTCTAATAGAAAAAGGAGAGAGTTTGGAGTGTTTTGTTGGTGACAACTGCAAAGCATCTTCCTCAAGGGACGACCTCCTTCAGGAGAGATCCGTGGAGCTCCGCTCTGCATCACGAGTTCCTCATCGAGCTTGCTTAGCTTATCCGATTTTTATTTCGCCAATCAGATTGAAGAGGCAATAGGAGTCCAACGTAGCTGCTCTGCAAATCCGACGAACATAAGGGAAGCAGTAGCCGTCGTTGCCGCCCCCCTACACAGTTGTCGTCGCCGCCCCCCTGCACAGCCGCCGCCTGCCGAACCTCCTGCGCGCAGCCGCGACCCCATGGGCGGCGTCGCTCCCCTCATTGCCCCCCTGCGCAGCAGCTGTCACCCTTCCATCTCTCCGCCAACCTCCTACGCCAGCCCCGCCCTCCTCAGACGACCACCGCAGCGGCGCACCGCCGCCTCACCAAGTCGTGGCCTCCGCCGCCCTCCTTCTGCGGTCGTGTTGCAGCGCCCTCCGCCCTCCACGTGCGGCAGCACGTGGACCGCCGCCGCCTGGCTCCTCCCATCTGCCGCCTACCTACAAGGAAGAGGAGGTTTATTTTTTTATTTTGTAAAAATTAGATTTTTACTTATAATAGTTTTTATTGTTTGTAAAATGGTCCTTGTACTTGTTTGTTTGTGAATTTTGTTCTCTAAAATTTACACGGATACCCCTATGTTAATGTTTTAATTTGGACTTCAATTGAGCATTTTATTCAATGAAAAATTTCATTGTATTGAGAAACTAATTGTCTACCATCTGACTATTTATTTATATGTTTGTAAGTTGCGAGTAATTAATTAAAATTATTTAATTGAAATATTTCATATTTTACCCAAACTGGACTCATAAATTCACATCTCATGCACTGTTGCTCCAAAAATTATTAAAAAATTATATATGATACATTAAAATGTGCCTAAATTAGTATCTAAATATCTTTTTAATTGGAGTTATCTTGTGCCTGAAATAAATTGTAGAGAGATTTTCGTATTTGATTTTTAATAAAATACAAATACATTCTTTTCACAAATTTTTAAGTCTCCTAGATTCCATATGAAAATACCTATATGAAATAATTCTCTCTCAATGTAATTTGCTTTTTTGGATTTATGAAGAATTAATTAGTCATTGTCACTCTGTTTTGATTCAAAATCTACAAAAATTCATATTGTGTCAGAAAATAAAAAAATATAGCATCCTTACATCATGTTTTAATTCCAATAATTTTTTTCATAATTTTTCCATTCTGTTTGTGTGAGAAATTGTGAAAAAAACCCATAAAAAGTGTATTTTTCATTGTTGCATTTTAATTCCTGAAATTCCAAAAAAGGTGTATTGCATTCATCTCCGGATTATGATTCTAAGAAAAATATAATTTGGCTAAATCAGACTAATTTCATATTAAAATTAATTTGGCCTAGTTGTGTTCTATCTTATTTCTTAATTCACCTGCATCTTGCTTTTTCATTTGTTTTTGCATTAAAAAAATAAAAAAAAATTACAACCTAGACCTAATTTTCAAATTAACCTAACGTTGTCCCTTTGCCTCCCGTTATTCGACCCCGAACTTACCCGAGATATAAATTAAGTCGAGACACTCTTCACAGAGATCCTCTCTCGGTTCTGATTGACTCACTAAGTAATGTACCACAACGAACACAAATTAAAATATGTATTTAGTGGCTCGTCAGTGGCTCTGGGTCTTAAGGACCGGATTGGGAAATTCAATTTGGACATGCAAGGCGGAATGAGTTCCCACTTCTTTTTATCAGAGTTATAGTTTCTCATATTATTGAGATGTAATAAAGGTAAAAAGGAGATCCCAGATCTTGCTAGAGATATATCTCTTGCTTTGAAATTTTAGTAAGAGAATGGACTTTCAGAGTTTAAAAGATAAAACAACTTTGATTTAAAATATTAATATCCTTAATCAAAGTAAAATTATGCAAAATATCTTATTTCAGATAACCTTCATTAAATCCACTCAAATCTATACACAATCATAACAAATATCATAGATTGGATCCATAAATAAGCTATAGTACTTATAGTTGGACATATAATGTATATGGTTGCAATGTGCAAGTTTCCTCATGACTATGAGGACTGATAATTAAATAGACAATATGACAACAACATGTGATTTGTGTGTATCTAAAGTCTTGATCTCTCATTGAGTGTGCTTTGGAAGCAACATGTCGGTGATGATCGCAATTGTCAAGAACATTCTTAAAATAACTAACGAAGAACATGTTTTCGCAAACATATGTGCTCTCAACATTTAATCATGAATGATATGGTTCACTGCATTATGCAGAATGACAACTCGATAAGAGATGATGTACTCAAAATATTTGAGTACCTTCTTGAACCTACATCTTTTTGAGTTAGGATGAGTATGTATATGATGAATGTCATCATTTTGCTATCTCTACTCTAGTCTTTCATAGTGCATCATATTATTCATATTGTGTGAATCGGATGGAGCAAGAATAAATGTAGAAATACTCTTACATTGAAGTCTCTTGATGATATGTTCAATTTAAGAGATATTTTCCTTAAGCAATGATTATTTAAGTGTTAAGTAAGTGTAGTTGAAGCATGGGTCTAACCCATGTAAGAAGGAGAGTCAAAGAGTTGTTTGTACTTTTGTGACTTCCATACATATGACATCCAAAGAGTTGGATGAATGCCAATACTACAACAAGACGATGTACTGATAGCATGATTATCTAGGCTATTTGAAATCCTTAGAGAAAGATCCAGATAGAGCATCAGGATATTCTACATATACATATCTCCATTTAAATTGACTTACTTATTAGATAAGATAAAAAGTTTGATAACTATATCACCTTCTCCTAAAGACACATGCAAATGGTCGTATATGTTTTAAAAGATCGCAAAATTTCATCTTAAGGTGTAATAGTCATCCACATGGGATTTGATGCAATTGTTGCAATAATCTCCATTGGATAGATAGACTACTTCTTTTCAGTAGGAGAACCATCACTCTTTGAGAATGTCTCTATGATCTAGATATTAGAATACATTCATTGTTATGATGGATATATTTCAGATAGTAATCTAACATCTAAAGAAATCTATTAAAGTAGATTATTAATAAATGGTTCATTAACATTTCTAATACTGAAAATTTAAATCCTAAAAGATCAACAAGAGGATAAGGATTATTTGACAATGATGTGGTATCAAGCCTTGGACATATTTTTATTGATAAGATCAATAAACTAGTAAGAGATGGAACTTTAGATCGTCTGAAAGTTCAAATCTTACATACGTGTGAATATTGTATCCAAAGTTAAAATGTTTGATGCACCCTTCCATGGGAATGGTATAAGTTGTTGAGGTATTCAAGGACCCATACATATTGATGTATGTGGATCCTCTATATCATAATGAACATTAATGATTATTCATGGTATGAGATTTCTTCCTTTACCCATTAGAAACCTTTGAAATATTTAAAGATTTCATAATTTTGGTTGAGAACCAAAGTTATAAGGAAGATGAAAAGAATTTGATATAACTTAGATAGCAAGTACCTATTAGATGAATTCAAGGAATACCTTGCAGAGAAAGGAAGATCGTATCTATCTCACTCCTCTTAATACATCTCAGCTCAATGGATTTGTAAAGAGATGCAATTGGATCATGTTAGACATGATATAATCAATGATGACATTAGCAAATTACCTTTTAGTTTCCAGGTACATATGTGGTAGAGACTACAAGATATATCATTAATAAGATTCCATGAAATATGAACCCAAAACTCTTTGTGAGATATGGTTTGGAACCAAGACTAGTGTCATACACAAGAGGATTTAAGGGTTACATGGTCATTGCTATAAAAGAGATGCAATAAAGCTGGAATCTTGCATTTAAGAATGTTACTACTACATTATGAAAATAAATGATGGTATTGGATACCTACTTTAGGACCTTGATATTCTTTAAAGATTTCATCTCTAAGAATTTGATTCTAAGCGTATGACTTTCTTGATAATCAAGATAACAATGAAGTAAAGGAACTCATTGAATCCTAAATGGATAATGATGCTCCTAGAATCTAGAACTAAAAGGATAATTAAAGATGAAACACCCATACCTATTTAAATCAGTTTTACGATGGTAAGACCACCTGGAGGGTATGGATTCCATGTATCGGAGAAATCTAACCATGATCGAACTTCATATGATGAAGCATCTGTCAATCATGACATGGAAAGATGGATGTCAACAATAAAGTCCAAATTATACTTCATACACAAGAGTTGTATATGGAACCTCAAGGATCCACCTATAGGGGTCAAACTCATTAGGTGCAAATGTATATTCAAGAGAAAGAGGGAACCTGGTGAGAAGATATAGACTTTCGAAGCATGGCTTATACTTGCGATGAGACTTGATTTCTAGTAACTAGTTTTAAACCCATCAGAATATTGCTAATTGTAGTTACACAACTTGACTATGACATATGTACAATGGAAGTCAATATTGTATTACTCAATGAATACCTTAAAAGTAGGGTTGATTATCGGTTCAGATGCGTTTGGTTGGACATCAGCACAAACTCTGGCCCATTTATTTTTTCGGATTTTGGGTCGGGTTGCAGCCCAAAAAATCTAGATGGGCCAACTCGAACCCGAATCCGATCCGAAGTTAAATGGGACGTGTTCTGGCTGGGCCAGCCCGATAACTTTTTCTCTTTAAAAATTTCTGATTTTTTTGAAAATACTTAATCAAATAGGTGATATGGAATGTCTTTTTAAAATTTTTTATTTTTTAAAAAACTTGTAATAAATCGTAGAATCTTGATATCCCTATGGCATTTTGATAAAAAAAGCTTTGAAATGTTTGATTTTTTCTTTAAGAATTTTTAATTTTTTTAGATATATTTTTTCTAAAATCTTTGAAATGTTGGTGCATAGTAGTATCATTGGATAGTGGAGATATCGTTTGAGGGGAATTGGATTGGGTAAGTTGTGAGGGATTAGGGTTAAAGTAATAATATATATTATAGGCTTAGGATCGAGCATTCAGGTCGGATATTGGGTCTGGTTTTCAGACCGAGCTTTAGGTAGGGCTCTACTCAGCCTGAACCTGGGCTGTTTTAGAAACAGATTCTTCTTTTAGACCCGAGCCCAGTCCAAATCTAGATTGGTTCGAGTTCGGTCCGGTCTTAACAGCCCGGGTTGCAGGCCAGGTCGAGCTAGTCCAGGCCAATGCTCAACCCTACTCAATAGATATATTCATATTAAGTAGTCCCATGGCTTCATTGTGGAAGAATGCAAGGTGTGCAAGCTAAGGAACTCCATATATGGACTCAAATAAGCTTCTTCTAATTGGAACATCAAATTTGATGAAATTATAATGGTTATAGTTTCAGATGGAATCTTGATAAACCATGTAAAATTTAGTGGTAGTGTCATTGTGTTCATTGTGCTAAATGTAGATAAAATCCTAATCATTTGGAATAATATAAGGATGATAATAAGTATTTTATCATCTAGTTGTTTTATACATTGAGATATGATCTTAAGGATGCCTCTTATATGTTACTTCTGAAGTTGTTCAGGAGCAAAGAGAGAGTGCATTATGACCATCACATTAGTAGTACACCTTGGACATATTTCATTTTTTTGGAAAACTGCAAGGAAAGGTTCTTCCCCTTAAGATATGTAACTGGCCTATTTAAAGGGATAACACCTAAAAAAGTTGAGGATGTGAATGCCAAAGCTACTTGCCCTAGTGCATCAACTATATGAAGCTCGTTGTACACTAGATGTATACGAAAGGTCGGATGTCTAACATGCAGTGGGAGTAGAAAAATGTTACCAATCCTACTATGGAGATAAAATACTAAATTGTAGTAATAATCAAAAACTTCAAAGGCACGTGTTTTTTTTGGGATAGTAATCTCGAAGTCTTTAAGAAATTAAGACTTTGTAGATAGTGATCTAAAATATTTTACCTAAAGATACCATACCAAACCTATGATTGTGTCTTAATCTAAGGAGATAGAGATCTCCAGGCATGAGGGCATAACTTACTGGTTACAATAATTATCGAGTTATAATGACAAAGGCACAATAACTACTTTAACAAGATTGAGTATTGGTTGCATAAGATGTAACGTTCACATTGGATGCGAGCACTGTTAGTACAGGATATGCAAGTCTGTAAAAGGACTTGACATAATCTCTCGGGAATAGAGTAACTATTCAGCATACAAAGCTATTTTTCTAAATAGCTTATTATTGGCACATGAGTGTGGATTAAAGATGAGCCCATTAAATGGCTCTTTAAGCTAGTGGGGGATTGCTGGATGTGCGAGCCCACAACGAGCCATTATATAATAAATATTATTGCAATTCACTCTTAATATTAAATATAGAATATCTAATTTGCATAATAGTTCCCTTGGTACAATTAGGATATGTACCATGACCATCTTAATGATCATACAGCTGTTGATTCAAATGTCGAATCATAAAGGCCGATGCTTGGATGATATCTAAAGAGTTAGATTGAGGACTCATCAAGTATCATCTAATTATTATTTATGAAAGGATCTCTAACATGAGAAGAAGATGGCAATTCTTCTCTAAAGGCTAATATCTAACCGACCTCTTGATACAGGTCCTCTTCATAGGAATAGAGATTTGGAGATGTTTGACTAGTTAGGTCAAAGAGTTGACATAGCGAGATTGAGATAACCAGGACCTATGTCGTATACTGTCATGAGATAGGCATGCTCCTTATGTATTTCAATGTGTCTAAGAATGCTCGCTTGGCAGACCATTTGGTTGTGATCTAATAAAGGTCTATACATCGTTGAGCTAGTGTGCATACAAGGGCATATGAGTAATACGATCTCTCCAAGGATCACATAGTTTCATTACTGCACCGAAAGATATGATATCACTATAAGAGATTGGGATCAGATTCCGTGAATGTCGTCTCGCTTTGGAAGTTTAACTGAATTTTTAGGCATGATATATGCTTTTTGAAAGTATATAATCAATACCAAGGTATGATATATGCTTTTGGAAAGCATATGATCGATACCAACTCCCAATGATCAAATGAGAAACTTAATGATAAAACCCTAAAGAAAACAATCTAAAAGTGATCTAAAAACTTTGGGTTCTATTTTAGATATTCCAGTATGCAAGATGTATGGGTATTAGGAATACTCGTTGGTGATGCGATCATAAACGATTATATAACCATGCCACTTGCATTTTGAGGGAATGATGAAACAACTTTGCATTTTAGTGACTCCTCTTAGTAGAGAAATAATCTAATCTTAGTCCAAATGTTGGACATCGGTCTGAATACAATTCATATGTAATTAGAATATTAGATTTACGGCTTTGATTTAATCAAACATCTTTGAGAGGTCACATAGATCTTGATTTGAGATATGATCTCAATATCCAAGTCACTATACGTGGAATGTACAATCTCCCTGACCTTATCTCCAAGTATCAGAGGAAAAGGAAAGCAATTCTTGAAAGAATCCGAGAGTTGTTTCATGAGCATTTTTGTCTAAGCATTGGAAAATTGGATAATTAAAATAGGATTTAATTATAATAATTAATGAGTGGATAGAGATATACAAGATAATTATATTAGATTTAATTATCATGGATAGGATTAATGTATACAAAACTCTATCCACAATAATCATATGTGGATAATGTGGATATGATCCATAATATCCTGGAGAGAGTTAATTGTGAATGGATCCATAATTTATATGTTAAAGTGGATTGGATTCATGATGAGCGAAAATCCCACAAGAACCGAGTAGGGATAAAATAAATCAAGGGTCGTTGCGAACTGGATCTCGCAGATACGGACTCAACAAGAAAAAGAGACCACCAAATAAAAAATAATCAGAACTGAAATCCGAATAAGCGGTCTTCGCTATTTATTTAATCGGGTATAGCGACCAGGGTCGAACTCAAGGAGCACAGATTGGCTCAAAAGAGCCTACAAATTAGTCGAAAGATAAAATAAAAAGATAAAATATTTTTGGTCGATTTTATGTATTTTTAAATTTATTGTGTTTTTTATTATAAATGAAATATAAGAAAAGAGCTAATAAGGACAAATTCCACAATTTATTAAACACTCAAAAATGCTCAGAAAATTCAAATAAAATTGTTTTTGTATTTTTTATATTTTTAAGTGTTTTTGGTAATTTTCTCAAGATTTTTTTATTTTTAATTGATTTTATAAAAATCGAAAAAGGGGAAAACAATGAATCAGTGTGCAGCCAAACTTAAAAGGCTAATTAAAAATATATAGTTAGCCTCTAAAAATCTGGAGACAATTTTTATGAAAAGTAGATATAAAAACTAAGCTACAGAAAGAGAGTTTGCATTTTTTTAGTTTTATATAATTTTTAATAATTTTTATAAGGTTTTGAGGTTTTTTCAATTTTATGGGTTTTATAAATACAAATGGGCTAAAAACTAGATAGAAGCTTAAAAACAACGAAACAAGCAAGTCCTAATTTTTTTAGAATTTTTAGAAAAGTTTTTATATTTTTATGATTTTCTATTCCAAACATTAGCAAAAATGATGGTTTTTGATTTTTTTAAAAATAGCAAAAAGCAATAAAAATGTTCCAAAAAAATTAGTGAAATTTTTACACAGAGGCAGGAGCCACGTATCCAAATTTCACTCAATTTGGATTTAATTTTGTTAATTTATTCAATCACTACAAAGGCTACAACACACATAGGGACCTACGCATTAAAAACAAAGTTTAAGGGCTGAATGAATAACAGGTACGAAAACTATAAGGGTATCAGTGCAAAAATCACATCAAATCCGCACATGTCCAATACCGTGTACACAGGGGAAAATGCAATATTCAAAAAGTAAATTTCAATCAAGGACAGTTACTAAACCCCCAGTCCCAAACATGTAATTTGCCCACAATATCACGTGCCTAACACGTGGTTCACATTCAGAGGGACCAAAGTGTAAATCCTATTTTTAAAAATAGAAACTGTAAATCCAAAAACCATAGGATCAATAATGCAAAAGGTCCATACAATCACATGTCGAAGCACGTGTCTCGCGCAAATAGGGACTAAATAGCAAATATTCTAAATGATAGGTCCAAATATGCAAAATAACCAAGTGTGCACATTTATTTCATAGACTAAATAAAAACTAAATAAAATTGCAGGGGTATGGGTGCAAGTTACCCAGCCGAGGTGCGTGAGGGGCGCGTGCGTGCCAGGTGTCGAGCTGTGGATGGCGGCGGATGCACGGCCCGGATGAAGCCCTCTAGAGAATCCAACGGTGCTGGCAGGAGGGCGAACGTGGGGGGAAAGTGGCTGTCAGATCATGGATCTGACGGTCGCAGACCACATACGGCTGTGATGAAGACTGGCACGAAAGGGCGATCCGACGGCTGCGAGAGGATCTGGAAGAACTTCTCCTGGGCGAGCTTCTCCGGCTAGCTGGGGGAAATCCCGACGTCCGATGGAAGATCGGAGAGGTGGGTTCTCCTCACGATGGCGTTCTGTGTCGGGTGGTGTGACCCCGTCCTCCTGAGGACCTTAGGTTACCCGTCAAACACGTCATTCACCTACTTAATCAGCTTAGAGTTAATCCATTGTTACGAAAACCTGAGGAAATTTTTCGCTTTTTAAACATGACATTCACAAGATTAGAACCTTGCTATGCAAGCAACCAAAAGAAAACTAAAAGCGGAAGTAGTAGTACACCAGAATTGAACAAAAGGATATCCATTCATTTTCATTTCGTTCATATAACAAGCTGAAGTTCCACAATATTCAATATACATGTAAATATCCCAAAGATCAAGCTACAAAAGAGAACACAACTAACAACTGTCTAATGAGCTCTAAAAGAATATATCTGCTCTGAACGTGTAGCACCAAAAAGAAACAACAGCAGCCCAAACTACGTCGGCTACTCGGTCACTGGGCCCTTGCCTGCCACAAGTAGAAAGGGAGCAAGCAAGTATCTGTCACAAAATTGTCGAGTGCAAATTCTACACAATTCTATTAAGAAAAGTAGTAAGCACAGACTAGAACAACTAGAAAACCGTAAGGTAACTGTAGTGTACAAAAGAAGCTAGCAAGTAAAAGTGGGTTAATTGATTCTTTTAAATTATTTATTTGCTTCCTGAAGTCTAACAAGAATACACTCGCTCACTACCACACCGTGTCTCCCTCGATCAATGGATCTAACCCAACAACAACTCAAGCCTAGAAGTAAGTCTGTGGTCTTGGTCCGGTTAGGACCTCGACATCCAGATAGGACTTCAAAGTCCAGGTTGAACCTCACACTATGACTCTGAGGTATGATGTATGCCTCAGGGTTGGGGTGCCTCCGTAGGCATGCGGTGGTGTCTTGCATCCAAACTAAGTTCCCAACACTCCTTCTAGCTTGTTCTCTCAACTTTTATTGATCCTTGGTCGACACGTGTGATAGCTCGCTTATGAAGGTGTATAATAGGAAACGTACTCACAACTCTCTCAACACCCAACCCTTGTTAGCCTCTACTGACGGAACTGTCATCACTAGTCTCCTAGCGAAAAAGTCACTCATCTCTTACCCCATCACGAGGTTACAGCCTGGCTGAAAGGTAAGTAAAATCCTCAGTGTCTACTAATCATTACCCCATCACCAGGACACCAACCTGGCGGAAAGGTAATTAAAGGGGTTATTAGTGTTCAATGGGGAATCTTTACTGGGTAATTGGTGAACTGTCACGTGTCTATCGATTACTACCCCATCACCAAGACACCAGCCTGGCGGAAAGGTAATAATCTCAGCGGTGAGGAAACCCCCGGAGGGATTCGTCTGCTCTTGCCAAACCCAGTGGAAGTGTGGTCCAAGGGAAAGGCAGTGGTAGTACGACTACTACGCCACTAGAGGCAAGAAAGAGAAGAGGTAAGCATGCCGGACCCGACTTCCTCTCTCGTTGCTCAACTCCCGGAGGAGAAGAGTTAAGTACAAACCAAACGAGCTCGTAACTAACTGTGGAGAACCCCCAACCTAGGCTCTCTAAGAAAAACCAACAGGTTAGCGGAATGGTCTGGACAACTCGTGGATCCCAAAGAAGCGTAAAAACCGAGCCGGCTCGAAGAAAACACGTACAGAAGACTGGGATCCTAGACCCATGCTCTCAGTGTCCGCTGCCCAAGCCTGAGCGACCTCATCTCCTGCTCATGTGAGGGTCATCGCACCCTCGCACAGTCGGAGTATAAATCTCCATGACTAACCATATGTGACATCACCATTTCTTTTATTTTTCATGTTTCACTGTATGTGTCTCAATTGCTTGATTCATATTCACATTTACAAGTTATCGGTCCTAGACCCGAACTTGTCTACAAGATCCTCAACTAATCAAAGGTCAGGGATACAGACATGTTATTAGTCCCTCTCTCATCTCTCACTGATGAACATCTTAACTTATAATCTTGGCTACCAGATTAGTAAACATCTTCCTTTCCTAGATCCCACACGATTCGCAAACAAACACAAAGATATGGCTACTTACTAGAGAAAAACTTTAAGGCAACAGGAATTCAGTTCATAGATTGGAGGAGTTAAACTCCTTATCTTACTTAGAGTCAGATGACAAGACGAACACAAAGGGACACCAAAGAACGTGACCTAACTCACATGTACTCATTAGTGTGCACATACAACATGATGTTCACACTACTTGTGGTTTACTACAAGCATTTCTAAACTCTTTTTAAGTCCATGCCACATCCCACAATATGTGCCAATCTTCCCAAAACACAAGTTCCATAAAGTCTTATTTTTCATGTGTGATCCCACATATATTTCTGCCCATAGCTCACAAGTCCAACACTTGGTTTCTTTATTATTAATCCCCCAATTTCAGCACACATTCAGTCAAAGGAGCTAGGAATGTATGATAGCAATTAGCATAGTTCATCATTAAGTTTTCCTCAATTTCATAACCAATATCATGTGGTTCAAGATCACCTTTCTAAGTATCAACAATACTAAGGCATAACTCTAAAATGGTTAACAACATCATACATAGCACTTCAAGGTATTTAAATCCTTTCAATTTCTCACCCAACTTCATGGGATTTATTGTCACATAATTGAGCATCCATTAATCTTTCAAGTATAGCATTTAGAGGGTCATTAAGAGGGCACTACATACTCAAATCATGCATCTATTCAGCAGATAAATTCAAACGCATAACTTGCATCATAGCAACAATTATTTAACAGTTCAAGGTGCCAACTTCCTCTCAAAGCATCATGCATAAACATGGCTTCCAATATCACATGATTCACTAATAATCCATGCTTAAAGGACATCAAAACAGTGGCTATTATGTACTCAAAATCACAAACATTCAGCAAGAAATATGCATGTGTGTACATCAATTCATCACAGTGAATCATCGGTCCAAATCCGTCAATTTTTCAACTCAAAATCCCTCTCCTCTATGGGATTAAGTTGTTATAAGATCATCTATATCAAGTATGAGGAGAAACTTAGGGATTTGAGGTTTTAAAAACCATGAAAAGATGCATGCTAATGGATCTAACATGCATACACTGAAATTCGGATACAGTCCTTGGACAGCAGCCATTTTTCCCCCAAAATCACCACCAAAACTAAAACCAAAGGCATGGATCTCATGGGTGTTATAACCCCCATTCATACAGCAACCAAAACCACGAAAATGGTTCTTAAGATCATCCCAAAAAATCATGCATAACACGAATACAAGGAAGATCACAGATTCTGGAAACTCGACAGAACTACCATATGAACAGCAGCCAAAACTTCTCCAAATCCGAAATCCAAGGCATGAAATGAAAGCCAACTCGATGGAGATACAATCAGCAAGCAAAATCACTCAAAGGGGCTTAAAGAAACTCCCCGAAACAAGCTTGAACTCGGATTTAAAAAGACATGTCCAGATCTGCCATCTTCACCAAAACCGCCCATAAGAATGGATAAAACCCAATTTGATCACAACAATCATCCAACTCAAAGCTCAACCGAAAATCTGGGATTACAGGTGGTTTAAATCTACTTAATGGCAGCAAGAGAGGAGTATATTTGTACCTCACAACCGAGCTTAAGAACAAGGTGAAGAACAGTCACTTGATCAGCCCTCAAAGCTTGATTTTTGATCCGAGCTTGGCCTTGGATTCAACAAATACTTGGTGGAGAAGAAGCTCCATCCTCCCAGCTTTAATTTGAGCCAAAAAACTCAAATTTGGTGGAGATTTGGGTGGTGGATCTAGGAGAGAAGGTGGAGAAGGAGTGGTCGGTTGTGGCTTTTGGAGTGGGGAAGATGGAGAAGACGAAGTGGGACTACAGGGGGCGCCTATGGGGAGTTATTCCCTTGTGAAAAAATTGCAACATAACCCCAACCACTCCTCTTAATTGCGACCAAGGCCCACCCATGAATAAAAATCCATAAATGACTACCAAACCTTAGTCTCTAATCTTACTTAGCCACAATTAACATCTCAAATTTAGCATAAGCTAACTAATGGTTCATCATCTTGGGTTTACTTAGTCATAGAATTTAAGAATGTTACAATCATAAAAACCTCAAAGAGAGTCTCGTCCTCGAGACTCCACTTCTAAGTTGGGTTCATCGGTCTGCCATAAAAACCTCAAAAGGTTTTTAACCCATAAAAACCTCAAAGAAGGTTTTTACCCAGAAAGTGAAATGATTTGCCAAACAGAGAATTGATAAACTAAACTGCGAAAATACCTGAGAAGAGTCGCGGGTATCTCTCGCGCATAGCTGCTTCGGTCTCCCATGTCGCCTCCTCAACACCCTGTCGGCGCCATAGGATCTTGACCAAGGGAATCTCCTTGTTCCGAAGCCTCCTGACCGCAAAATCAAGTATCTGCAGTGGCTCCTCCTCGTACGTCAACTCTGGCTCTATGTCAAGGCTCTCATAGCTGATGATGTGCCGAGGATCGTGCACGTATTTCCTCAAGTTCGACACATGGAATATATCGTGTATAGCCGCCAAACATGGGGGAAGTGCCAGTCTGTATACGACTTTCCCAACACGTGAAAGTATCTCAAATGGCCCAACAAAGCGTGGCACCAGCTTGCCACGAACTCCAAATCGTTGTATGCCCTTCATGGGAGATACACGTAGAAAAACAAAATCTCCAACCTGAAACTCCAAGTGTCGGCGACGTCGATCTGCATAGCTCTTCTAGCGACTCTGTGTTGTCAAGAGCTTCCTCCTCACCAAGTTAACAACCCTCGCGATCTCCTCCAAGAGATCCACGGTATACAACGCATTATCGCCTACCTCGCGCCAACTAATTGGCGTAAGGCATATCCGCCCGTAAAGAGCCTCGAATGGCGCCATGCCGATGCTCGAATGATAGCTATTGCTGTACTTGAACTCAACAAGAGGTAAATGATCCTTCCAGGATCCCTTCCACTCTAGATAATAGGCGCGTAAAAGATCCTCCAAGGTCTGTATTGTACGCTCGCTCTGTCCGTCCGTCTGAGGGTGATATGTTGAACTCATCTTCAATTCGGTCTGTAATGTTGACATGAACTGCTGCCAGTAATGGGAAGTGAACCTCGAATCTCTGTCAGACACTACCTCGTGGGGTATGCCATGTAACCTCACAATGTGTTGTATATACAATCTGGCCAACTGAGAAAGTGCATAAGTCATGCTGACAGGTATAAAATGGGCTGACTTCGTCAACCTATCAACAATGACCCAAATGGAATCGTGGCCTCCCGGTGTCCTTGGCATTCCCATAACAAAGTCCATCGAAATGCTCTCCCACTTCCACTCAGGAATGGGGAGCGGCTGCAGTAAACCATGTGGTCGTCTGTGCTCCGCCTTCACCATATGGCAAGTCAAACTCCTGCTGACATGCCCAGCTACGTCTCTCTTCATCCCATCCCACCAGAAATGTCTGCGAAGATCGTGGTACATCTTCGTACTGCCGGGATGAATGGAAAGATGCGAACAATACGCCTCGTCAAGTATATCTCTACATAGCTGCTCATCGTTGGGAACCACTACCCGGCCTGCCTTCCACAGAATCGACTCTGAGACAACAAAGTCGTCAAACTCATCCTTCACTGCCCGCATGTATCTATCGCGAATCCACAGGTCTGTCTGCTGACCTAACACTATACGGTCCCAAAGGCTGTTGTACCTAGGAGGTACGGAGATGGGAGAAGATGTACTGTCCTGTGGATGCCAATCCGTCAGTGCTGTAAGTAAATCCCAAGTGTATAGCCAATTCATCGTACCCTCCGTGTGCGCTCCCCTGCTGAGGGCTTCTGCAACCACGTTTCCCTTACCAGGATGGTAAGAGATCGTGCAATCGTAGTCTGTCAGCAGCTCTAACCATCTGCGTTGTCTCATGTTCAGCTCCTTTTGATGTGGTCTGTGAAGAGCTCAAAGTTAACCCCGTACAAGTAGTGGCGCCAGGTCTTCAGAGCGAAGACCACTGCCGCCAACTCAAGGTCATGTGTGGGGTAATTCCGCTCATGCGGTCTCAACTGTCTCGAAGCATAGGCAATCACATGCCCCCTTTGCATCAACACTCCTCCCAAACCATCACCTGATGCGTCTATGTAAACCACGTAGTCCTGTGTACCTGACGGTAGAGCAAGAATCGGAGCTGTAGTAAGTCTCTCCTTCAGTGTCCTGAAGGCCTGCTCGCACGAACTATCCCAAACAAAAGGTACTCCCTTCTGCATCAAACGCATCAAGGGGAGTACGATCCGCGAAAAGTTGCTAACAAAGCGTCTGTAATAGCCTGCAAACCCAAGAAAACTAAGGATCTGTGTCACTGTCTTAGGCTGCTCCCAAGACATCACTGCTTCTATTTTCGTAGGGTCCACTGAGACACCTGCTCCTGAGATGACGTGTCCCAAGAATAAGACCTGAGGTAGCCAAAACTCACATTTTCTCAACTTGGCATACAGTTTATGCTCTCTCAAAGTACCAAGCACTGCTCTCAAGTTGTTCTCATGGTCCCATTTATTCTTCGAATAAATCAGCACATCATCTATGAACACCACAACAAACTTCTCCAAGTAAGGACGGAATACTCTGTTCATCATGTCCATAAATGTCGAGGGGCATTCGTCAGTCCGAATGGCATCACTACAAATTCGTAGTGGCCAAACCAAGTTCGAAAGGTTGTCTTCGGGATGTCTGTCTCCCGAATCCTCAACTGATGGTAACCCGAGCGGAGGTCGATCTTCGAGAACATCGAAGATCCCTGTAGCTGATCAAATAGATCATCAATGCATGGCAGAGGATAACGGTTCTTCACCGTCCTCTTGTTCAGCTGCCTGTAGCCAATGCACAACCGCATGGTTCCATCCTTCTTCTGAACAAAAAGTACAGGAGCGCCCCAAGGTAAAGTACTCGGCCTCGCAAAGCCCAAGTCAAGCAACTCCTGTAGTTGCACCTTCAGCTCTCTCAACTCTACGGGTGCTATGCGATACGGAGCCATATATATCGGCTGTGTATCGAGAAGCAACGAGATCTCGAACTCGATCTCTCTAACTGGAGGTAGTCCTAGTAACTCCTCAGGAAACACTTCGGGATACTCTGACACAACTCTAATGTCCTGAGTCATCCGCTCTCTGTCTGTAACCTCCTGAACAAAGGCCAGAAAAGTGTCACATCCCTGATCAACCAATCGCTGTGCTCTCAGAACTGAAATGTACTCCATTCTGGAGTCCTGCAATGTCCCCTCAAAAGTGAACTCTGTCAAGCTGAGGATCCTGAAGACAATAGTCTTCCTGTAACATTCGACTGAGGCGTGATTTGTAGACAACCAATCCATGCCCAAAATCATGTCAAACTCAGCAAGCTGTAGTAGAAGGCAATCCGCAGTCATGTCGTAACCACCTATGGACACTGGTAACCCTCTAACTATCTCTGAAATCACGAACAACTGTCCGCCTGGCCCTCGGATGTGAAATGGAGGATCTACATCCTCCCCGACTCTACCCAATGTGGCTAGAAGCCTCATAGCAAGAAACGAATGGGTAGCACCAGAATCAAACAACACGTGAAAAGGATGGCTCGAAACTGAAACCATACCTTTCACGACCGTGGCCGCGGACCGTGCGTGCTCAGCTGTAACTACGTGAATATGTCCCTGACGTATAGATCCATCACTGGATCCTGTTGCGCTCTGAGCTGGTCTCTGCTGACCTCTGTACTGGGAGATCCTCCCGGTAGCTCTCGAACGTGGTGGAGGTGGAGGTGGTGGAGTCTGTAGCTGTGGGCACTGGGACCAGACATGTCCCATCTGCTGGCACTGGTAGCACCTGATCGCCCTGCTCGGCGTAGAAGATGGACCGGTACTCTCTGCGGGTCTCGCGCTCTGTGCTCCAAACCTCTGCGACCCAGATGGTCGCGCTGCCTCAAAACCTCTACTGTCCAGTGCTCCTCCAAAAGTAGTCGTGGGGGTCGAGCGAACACTGCCAGAAGAAACCGTCCCTGTCGGACGAAAGCGTCGTGCTGACTGTTATGGCTGGAACTGCTGCCGAATAGGTCCAGACGACCTCGGTGGTACTAGTGGCGGTCTAAAAGTACTCCCAAAACGTCTCTCGCGGACGTCCTCAATCCGCTCTGCTGCATCAGTAACCTCAGCAATGGTGGTAAGTCTCAGCCCTGCTAACTTCTCCTGAACGTCCTCCCTCATGCCATGAACAAACTTCTCCAGATTCTCATCTGGAAAAGCAGCTGCAGAAGATGTGTGGCGTGACAACTCGGTGTAGCGTACGAAGTACTCTCGCGCTGTCATCCTGCCCTATCTCAGCTCTGCAAACAACATGCATTGTGTCTCCTTCCACTTCCCTGAGAAGAAGTGGCCTTTGAAGTAGGTCTCAAAGTCTATCCAAGTCGGCACACGTCCCATCTCAGACACAGTAGCCTCCCACCAGCACTCTGCAAACCCAGTAAGTGAGAATTCTGCAAAGGGTAACCACGACTATGGTGGTGCCTGTATCATCCTGAACACCTTCGTCACCGTCTTGAGCCACTGCTCAGCCTCGTCAGGCGTACCCGTGCCCTGGAACCTGGGTACTCCATCTCTCTGGTAGGATGTGAAGACATCATGGTGTCTCGGTGCAGTAGGAAGAACAAACCATGTCGCCTCTACTCCTGCTGCAGGCCCTTGGCCTACCTCAGCTCTGTCGGCTCCTGACTCCCTCTGAATATCTGCCTCGGAATGCTGGGGAAACTCCTCAGAGAATAGATGCTCGGCTATAGCGGACTCATCCATGGACGGGTGATATGAGGAGTCAGACAACTCCTCCATCCTCAGCTCCATCCCAGTCTGTCGCTCTGCCAACTCAGTCTGCTGGGCAAGTATATGATCCTGTGTCTGTCGCAGATCAGCTAGTGCAGCTAGTACCTGTGCCATCTCTCCTGGCTGATCATGAGCTACTCATGGTGCCATACTAATCCTCCCTGTATCGGATCATAGCATAGTTAAGCACACTTTAGGAAATAATCAGTTGTACTATTTCTCCTCTTGGGATACTTATATGAATGAAATGTTCTGGTGACTTGTAGTTACATAAATCTTATGAATGTCAAAAACTTTCCCCATTCGGCTTCATGAGAAATCAGAAGACTCTCTCTATTAAGTTATGTGAATGCGTGTATCGGGGTAACTCTGCTTTGATACCAACAGCAGCCCAAACTACGTCGGCTACTCGGTCACTGGGCCCTTGCCTGCCACAAGTAGAAAGGGAACAAGCATATGTCACAAAGTTATTGAGTACAAATTCTTCGCAGTTCTATTAAGAAAAATAGTAAGCACAGACTAGAACAGCTAGAAAACCATAAGGTAACTGTAGTATACAAAAGAAGCTAGCAAGTAAAAGTGGGTTAATTGATTCTTTTAAATTATTTACTTGCTTCCTGAAGTCTAACAAGAATACACTCGCTCACTACCACACCATGTCTCCCTCGATCAATGGAACTAACCCAACAACAACTCAAGCCTAGAAGTAAGTCTGTGGTCTTGGTCCGGTTAGGACCTCGACATCCAGATAGGACTTCAAAGTCCAGGTTGAACCTCACAATATGACTCTGAGGTATGATGTATGCCTCAGGGTTGGGGTGCCTCCGTAGGCATGCGGTGGTGTCTTGCATCCAAACTAAGTTCCCAACACTCCTTCTTGCTTATTCTCTCAACATTCATTGATCCTTGGTCGACACGTGTGATAGCTCGCTCACGAAGGTGTATAATAGGAAACGTACTCACAACTCTCTCAACACCCAACCCTCGTTAGCCTCTACTAACGGAGCTGTCGTCTCTAGTCTCCTAGCAAAAAAGTCATTCATCTCTTACCCCATCACGAGGTTACAGCCTGGCGGAAAGGTAAGTGAAATCCTCAGTGTCTACTAATCATTACCCCATCACCAGGACACCAGCCTGGCAGAAAGGTAATCAAAGGGGTTATTAGTGTTCAATGAAGAATCTTTATTGGGTAATTGGTGAACTGTCACGTGTCTATCAATTACTACCCATCACCAAGACACCAGCCTGGCGGAAAGGTAATAATCTCAGCGGTGAGGAAACCCCCGGAGGGATTCGTATGCTCTCGCCAAACCCAGTAGAAGTGTGGTCCAAGGGAAAGGCAGTGGTAGTACAACTACTACGCCACTAGAGGCAGGAAAGAGAAGAGGTAAGCCTGCCGGACCCGACTTCCTCTCTCGTTACTCAACTCCAGGAGGAGAAGAGTTAAGTAAAAACCAAACGAGCTCGTAACTAACTGCGGAGAACCCCCAACCTAGGCTCTCTAATAAAAACCAACGGGTCAGCGGAATGGTCTGGACAACTCGTGGATTCCAAAGAAGCATAAAAACTAAGCCGGCTCGAAGAAAACTCGTACAGAAGACTGGGATCCTAGACCCATGCTCTCAGTGTCCGCTGCCCAAGCCTGAGCGACCTCATCTCCTGCTCAGGTGAGGGTCACCGCACCCTCGCACAGTCAGAGTATAAATCTCCATAACTGACCATATGTGACATCACCATTTCTTTTATTTTTCATGTTTCACTCTATGTGTCTCAATTGCTTGATTCATATTCACATTTACATGTTATCGGTCCTAGACCCGAACTTGTCTACAAGATCCTCAACTGATCTAAGGTCAGGGATACAGACATGTTATTAGTACCTCTCTCATCTCTCACTGATGAACATCTTAAATTATAGTCTTGGCTACCATATTAGTAAACATCTTCCTTTCCTAGATCCCACACGATTCGCAAACAAACACAAAGATCTGGCTACTTACTAGAGAAAAACTTTAAGGCAACTGGAATTCAGTTCATAGATTGGAGGAGTTAAACTCCTTATCTTACTTAGAGTAAGATGACAAGTCTTACACAAAGGGACACCAAAGAACGTAACCTAACTCACAGGTACTCATTAGTGTGAACATACAACATGATGTTCATACTACTTGTGGTCTACTACAAGTATCTCTAAACTCTTTTTAAGTCCATGCCACATTCCACAATATGTGCCAATCTTGCCAAAACACAAGTTCCATATAGTCTTATTTTCATGTGTGATCCCACATATATTTCAGCCCTTAGCTCACAAGTCCAACACTTGGTTTCTTTATTATTAATCCCCCAATTTCAGCACACATTCAGTCAAAGGAGCTAGGAATGTATGATAGCAATTAGCATAGTTCATCATTAAGTTTTCCTCAATTTCATAACCAATATCATGTGGTTCAAGATCACCTTTCTAAGTATCAACCATACTAAGGCATAACTCTAAAATGGTTACTAAAAGGGCTCTACGCTTTCAAAGTTTATCAAACAAAACAGTAGCAGTATGCATGTGCACTGTTATAGGCACAACATCATACATAGCACTTCAAGGTATTTAAATCCTTTCAATTTCTCACCCAACTTCATGGGATTTATTGTCACATAATTGAGCATCCAATAATCTTTCAAGTATAGCAATTAGAGGGTCATTAAGAGGGCATTACATACTCAAATCATGCATCTATTCAGCAGATAAATTCACACACATAACTTGCATCATAGCAACAATTACTTAACAGTTCAAGGTGCCAACTTCCTCTCAAATCATCATGCATAAACATGGCTTCCAATATCACATGATTCACTAATAATCCATGCTTAAAGGACATCAAAATAGTGGCTATTATGTACTCAAAATCACAAACATTCAGCAAGAAATATGCATGCGTGTACAGCAATTCATCACAGTGAATCATCAGTCCAAATCCGTCAATTTTTCAACTCAAAATCCCTCTCCTCTATGGTATTAAGTTATTATAAGATCATCTATATCAAGTATGAGGAGAAACTCAGGGATTTGAGATTTTAAAAACCATGAAAAGATGCATGCTAATGGATCTAACATGCATACACTGAAATTCGGCTACAGTCCATGGACAGCAGCCATCTTTCCCCCAAAATCACCACCAAAACTTAAACCAAAGGCATGGATCTCATGGGTGTTATAACCCCCATTCATACAACAACCAAAACCACGAAAATGGTTATTAAGATCATCCCAAAAATCATGCATAACACGAATACAAGGAAGATCACAGATTCTGGAAACTCGACAGAACTGCCATATGAACAGCAGCCAAAACTTCTCTAAATCCGAAACACAAGGCATGAAATGAAAACCAACTTGATGGAGATACAATCAGCAAGCAAAATCACTCAAAGGGGCTTAAAGAAACTCCCCAAAACAAGCTTGAACTCGGATTTAAACAGACATGTCTAGATCTGCCATCATCACCAAAACCGCCAATAAGAATGGATAAAACATAATTTGATCACAACAATCATCCAACTCAAAGCTCAACCGAAAATCTGGGATATAGGTGGCTGAATCTACTTAATGGCAGCAAGAGAGGGGTATATTTGTACCTCACAACCGAGCTTAAGAACAAGGTGAAGAACAGTCACTTGATCAGCCTTCAAATCTTGATTTTGATCCGAGCTTGGCTTGGATTCAACATGTACTTGGTGGAGAAGAAGCTCCTTCCTCCCAGCTTTATTTTGAGCCCAAGAAACTCAAATTTGGTGGAGATTTGGGTGGTGTATCAACGAGAGAAGGTGGAGAAGAAGGAGTGGTCGGTTATGGCTTTTGGAGTGGGGAAGATGGAGAAGACGAAGTGGGATTACAGGGGGCGCCTATGGGGTGTTATTCCCTTGTGAAAAAATTGCAACATAACCCCACCCACTCCTCTTAATTGCGACCAAGGCCCACCCATGAATAAAAATCCATAAATGACTACCAAACCTTAGTCTCTAATCTTACTTAGCCACAATTAACATCTCAAATTTAGCATAAACTAACTAATGGTTCATCATCTTGGGTTTACTTAGTCATAGAATTTAAGATTGTTACAATCATAAAAACCTCAAAGAGAGTCTCGTCCTCGAGACTCCACTTCTAAGTTGGGTTCGTCGGTCTGCCATAAAAACCTCAAAAGGTTTTTAACCCATAAAAACCTCAAAGAAGGTTTTTACCCAGAAAGTGAAATGATTTGCCAAACAGAGAACTGATAAACTAAACTGCGAAAATACCTGAGAAGAGTCGCGGGTATCTCTCGCGCATAGCTGCTTCGGTCTCCCATGTCGCCTCCTCAACACCCTGTCGGCGCCATAGGATCTTGACCAAGGGAATCTCCTTGTTCCGAAGCCTCCTGACCGCAAAATCAAGTATCTGCACTGGCTCCTCCTCGTACGTCAACTCTGGCTCTATGTCAAGTCTCTCATAGCTGATGATGTGCCGAGGATCGTGCACGTACTTCCTCAAGTTCGACACATGGAATATATCGTGTATAGCCACCAAACGTGGGGGAAGTGCCAGTCTATATGCGACTTTCCCAACAAGTGAAAGTATCTCAAATGGCCCAACAAAGCGTGGCGCCAGCTTGCCACGAACTCCAAATCGTTGTATGCCCTTCATGGGAGATACACGTAGAAACACAAAATCTCCAACCTGAAACTCCAAGTGTCGGCGACGTCGATCTACATAGCTATTCTGGCGACTCTGTGCTGTCAAGAGCTTCCTCCTCACCAAGTTAACAACCCTCACGGTCTCCTACAAGAGATCCACGGTATACAACTCATGATCGCCTACCTCGTGCCAAATGATTGGCGTAAGGCATCTCCGCCCATAAAGAGCCTCGAATGGTGCCATGCCAATGCTCAAATGATAGCTAATGTTGTACGTGAACTCAACAAGAGGTAAATGATCCTTCCATGATCCCTTCCACTCTAGAGAACAGGCGCGTAAAAGATCCTCCAAGGTCTGTATCATATGCTCGCTCTGTCCGTCCGTTTGAGGATGATATGCTGAACTCATCTTCAATTCGGTCTGTAATGCTGACATGAAATGCTGCCAGTAATGGGAAGTGAACCTCGAATCTCTATCAGACACTACCTTGCAGGGTATGCCATGTAACCTCACAATGTGTTGTACATACAATCTGGTCAACTGAGAAGGTGTATAAGTCATGCTGACAGGTATAAAATGGTCTGACTTCGTCAACCTATCAACAATGACCCAAATGGAATCGTGGCCTCATGGTGTCCTTGGCAATCCCGTAACAAAGTCCATCGAAATGCTCTCCCACTTCCACTCAGGAATGGGGAGAGTCTGCAGTAAACCAAGTGGTTGTCTGTGCTTCTCCTTCACCCTCTGGCAAGTCAAACACCTGTTGACATACCCAGCTACGTCCCTCTTCATCCCATCCCACCAGAAATATCTACGAAGATCGTGCTACATCTTCGTACTACCGAGATGAATGGAAAGATACGAACAATGCGCCTCGTCAAGTATATCTCTACGTAACTGCTCATCGTTGGGAACCACTACCCGACCTGCCTTCCACAGAATCGACTCTGAGACAACAAAGTCGTCAAACTCATCCTTCACTGCCCGCATGTATCTATCGTGAATCCACGAGTCTGTCTGCTGACCTGACACTATACGGTCCCAAAGGCTGCTGTACCTAGGAGGTATGGAGATGGGAGAAGACGTACTGTCATGCGGATGCCAATCCGTCAGTGCTGCAAGTAAATCCCAAGTGTATAGCCAATTCATCGTACCCTCCGTGTGCGCTCTCCTGCTGACGGCGTCTGCAACCACGTTTCCCTTACCAGGATGGTAAGAGATCGTGCAATCGTAGTCTTTCAGCAGCTCTAACCATCTGCGCTGTCTCATGTTCAGCTCCTTCTAATCAAATATGTACTTCAGACTCTTGTGGTCTGTGAAGAGCTCAAAGTTAACCCCGTACAAGTAGTGGCGCCAGGTCTTCAGAGCGAAGACCACTGCCGCCAACTCAAGGTCGTGCGTGGGGTAATTCCGCTCATGCGGTCTCAACTGTCTCGAAGCATAGGCAATCACATGCCCCTTTGCATCAACACTGCTCCCAAACCATCACCTAACGCGTCTGTGTAAATAGCGTAGTCCTGTGTACCTGACGGTAGAGCAAGAATCGGAGCTGTAGTAAGTCTCTCCTTCAGTGTCCTGAAGGCATGCTCGCACGAACTATCCCAAACAAAAGGTACTCCCTTCTGCGTCAAACGCGTCAAGGGGAGTACGATCCACGAAAAGTTATAGACAAAGTGTCTGTAATAGCCTGCCGACCGAAGAAAACTACGGATCTGTGTCACTGTCTTAGGCTGCTCCCAATACATCACTGCTTTTATTTTCGCAGGGTCCACTGAGACACCTGCTCCTGAGACGACGTGTCCCAAGAATGAGACCTAAGGTAGCCAAAACTCACATTTACTCAACTTGGCATACAGTCTATGCTCTCTCAAAGTACCAAGCATTGCTCTCAAGTTGTTCTCATGGTCCCATTTGTTCTTTGAATAAATTAGCACATCATCTATGAACACCACAACAAACTTGTCCAAGTAAGGACGGAATACTCTATTCATCATGTCCATAAAAGCTGCGGGGGCATTCGTCAGTCCGAATGGCATCATACAACATCGTAGTGGCCATACCGTGTTTGAAAGGCTGTCTTCGGGATGTCTGTCTCCCGAATCCTCAACTGATGGTAACCCGAGCGGAGGTCGATCTTCGAGAACATCGAAGATCCCTGTAGTTGATCAAATAGATCATCAATGCGTGGCAGAAGATAACGGTTCTTCACCATCCTCTTGTTCAGCTGCCTGTAGTCAATGCACAACCGCATGGTTCCATCCTTCTTCCGAATAAAAAGTACAGGGGCGCCCCAAGGTGAAGTACTCGGCCTCACAAAGCCCAAGTCAAGCAACTCCTGTAGTTGCACCATCAGCTCTCTCAGCTCTACGGGTGCCATGCGATATGGAGCCATAGATATCGGCTGTGTATCGGGAATACAATGAGATCTCGAACTCGATCTCTCTAACTGGAGGTAGTCCTGGTAACTCCTCAGGAAACACGTCGGGATACTCTGACACAACTCTAATGTCCTGAGTCATCCGCTCTCTGTCTGTAACCTCCTTAACAAAGGCCAGAAAAGTGTCACATCCCTGATCAACCAGTCGTTGTGCTCTCAGCACTGAAATGTACTCCATTCTGGAGTCCTGCAATGTCCCCTCAAAAGTGAACTCTGTCAAGCCGGGGATCCTGTAAGCCGGGGATCCTGAAGACAACAGTCTTCCTGTAACAGTCGACTAAGTCGTGATGTGTAGACAACCAATCCATGCCCAAAATCATGTCGAACTCAACAAGCTGTAGTAGAAGGCAGTCCACAGTCATTTCGTGACCACCTATGGACACAGGTAAGCCTCTAACTATCTCTGAAATCACAAACAACTGTCCGCCTGGGCCTCGGATGTGAAATGGAGGATCTACATCCTCCGCGACTCTACCCAATGTGGCTAGAAGCCTCACAGCAAGAAACGAATGGGTAGCACCAGAATCAAACAATACATGAAAAGGATGGCTCAAAACTGAAACCATACCTTTCACGACCGTAGCCGTGGACCGTGCGTGCTCAGCTGTAACTACGTGAATCTGTCCCAGACGTATATATCCAGCACTGGATCCTGCTGCGCTCTAAGCCGGTCTCTACTGACCTCTGTACTGGGAGCTCCTCCCGGTAGCTCTCGAACGTGGTGGAGGTGGAGGTGATGGAGTATGTAGCTGTGGGCACTGGGACCTGACATGTCCCATCTGCTGGCACTGGTAGCACCTGATCGCCCTGCTCGGCGTAGAAGATGGACCAGCACTCTCTGCGGGTCTCGCGCTATGTGCTCCAAACCTCTGCGACCCAGATGGTCGCGCTGCCTCAAAACCTCTACTGGCCAGTGCTCCTCCCAAAGTAGTCGTGGGGGTCGAGCGAACAGTGCCAGAAGAAACCGTCCCTGTCGGACGAAAGCGTCGTGCTGACCGTTGTGGCTGGAACTGCTGCCGAATAGGTCCAGACGACCTCGGTGGTACATGTGGCAGTCTAAAAGTACTCCCAAAACGTCTCTCGCGGATCTCCTCAATCCGCTCTGCTGCATCAGTAACCTCAGCAATGGTGGTCTGTCTCAGCCCTGCCAACTTCTCCTGAACGTCCTCCCTCATGCTACGAACAAACTTCTCCAGATTCTCATCTGGAAAAGCAGTTGCAGAAGATGTGTGCCGTGACAACTCGGTGTAGCGCACGAAGTACTCTCGCGCTGCCATCATGCCCTGTCTCAACTCTGCAAACAACCTGCGTTGTGTCTCCTTCCCCTTCCTTGAGAAGAAGTAGCCTCTGAAATGGGTCTCAAAGTCTGTCCAAGTCGGCACACGTCCCATCTCGGACACAGTAGCCTCCCACCATCACTCTGCAAACCCAGTAAGTAAGAATTCTGGAAAGGGTAACCACGACTCTGGTGGTGCCTGTATCGTCCTGAACACCTTCGTCACCGTCTTGAGCCACTGCTCAGCCTCGTCAGACGTACCTGTGCCCTGGAACCTGGGTACTCCAGCTCTCTGGTAGGATGTCAAGACGTCATGATGTCTCGGTGCAGTAGGAAGAACAAACCCTATCGCCTCTACTCCTGCTGCAGGCCCTTGGCCTACCTCAGCTCTGTCGGCTCCTGACTCCCTCAGAATATCTGCCTTGGAATGCTGGGGAAACTCCTCAGAGAACAGATGCTCGGCTCTAGCGGACTCATCCCTGGACGGGTGGTATGAGGAGTCAGACAGCTCCTCCATCCTCAGCTCCATCCTAGTCTGTCGCTCTTCCAACTCAGTCTGCTGGGCAAGTATCTGATCCTGTGTCTGTCGCAGATCAGCTAGTGCAGCTAGTACATGTGCCATCTCTCCTGGCTGATCATGAGCTACTCGTGGTGCCATGCTAATCCTCCCTGTATCGGATCATAGCATAGTTAAGCACACATTAGGAAATAATCAGTTGTACTATTTCTCCTCTTGGGATACTTATATGAATGAAATGTTCTGGTGACTTGTAGTTACATAAATCTTATGAATGTCAAAAATTTTCCCCATTCGGCTTCATGAGAAATCAGAAGACTCTCGCTATTAAGTTATGTGAATGCGTGTATCGGGGTTACTCTGCTCTGATACCAACCTGTGACACCCCGTCCTCCCGAGGACCTTAGGTTACCCGTCAAACACGTCATTCGCTTACTTAATCAGCTTAGAGTTAATCCGTTGTTACAAAAACCTGAGGAAATTTTTTGCTTTTTAAACATGACATTGACAAGATTTAAACCTGGCTATGCAAGCAACCACAAGAAAACTAAAAGCGGAAGTAGTAGTACACCAGAACTGAACAAAAGGATATCCATTCATTTTCATTTCATTCATATAACATGTTGAAGTTCCACAACATTCAATATACATGTAAAAATCCCAAAGATCAAGCTACAAAAGAGAACACAACTAACAACTGTCTAATGGGCTCCAAAAGAATATTCCTGCTCTGAAAGTGTAGCACCAAAAAGAAACAACAACAGCCCAAACTACGTCAGCTACTCGGTCACTGGACCCTTGCCTGCCACAAGTAGAAAGGGAATAAGCATCTGTCACAAAGTTGTCTGGTATAAATTACACATAGTTCTATTAAGAAAAGTAGTAAGCACAGACTAGAACAGCTAGAAAAGCGTAAGGTAACTGTAGTGTACAAAAGAAGCTAGCAAGTAAAAGTGGGTTAATTGATTCTTTTAAATTATTTACTTGCTTCCTGAAGTCTAACAAGAATACACTCGCTCACTACCACACCGTGTCTCCCTCGATCAATGGAACTAACCCAACAACAACTCAAGCCTAGAAGTAAGTCTGTGGTCTTGGTCCGGTTAGGTCCTCGACGTCCAGATAGGACTTCAAAGTCCAGGTTGAACCTCACACTAAGACTCTGAGGTATGATGTACGCCTCAGGGTTGGGGTGCCTCCGTAGGCATGCGGTGGTGTCCTGCATCCAAACTAAGTTCCCAACACTCCTTCTAGCTTGTTCTCTCAACTTTCATTTATCCTTGGTCGACACGTGTGATAGCTCGCTCACGAAGGTGTATAATAGGAAACGTACTCACAACTCTCTCAACACCCAACCCTCGTTAGCCTATACTAACAGAACTGTCGTCACTAGTCTCCTAGCGAAAAAGTCACTCATCTCTTACCCCATCATGAGGTTACAGCCTGGCGGAAAGGTAAGTGAAATCCTCAGTGTCTACTAATCATTACCCCATCACCAAGACACCAGCTTGGTGGAAAGGTAAATAAAGGGGTTATTAGTGTTCAATGGTGAATCTTTACTGGGTAATTGGTGAACTGTCACATGTCTATCGATTACTACCCCATCACCAAGACACCAGCCTGGCGGAAAGGTAATAATCTCAGTGGTGAGGAAACCCCCGGAGGGATTCATCTGCTCTCGCCAAACCCAGTGGAAGTGTGGTCCAAGGGAAAGGCAGTGGTAGTACGACTACTACGCCACTAGAGGCAGGAAAGAGAAGAGGTAAGCCTGCCGGACCCGACTTCCTCTCTCGTTGCTCAACTCCCGGAGGAGAAGAGTTTAGTAAAAACCAAACGAGCTCGTAACTAACTGCGGAGAACCCCCGACCTAGGCTCTCTAAGAAAAACGAACGGGTCAGCAAAATGGTCTGGACAACTCGTGGATCCCAAAGAAGCGTAAAAACTGAGCCGGCTCGAAGAAAACACGTACAAAAGAGTAGGATCCTAGACCCATGCTCTCAGTGTCCGTTGCCCAACCCTGAGCGACCTCATCTCCTGCTCAGGTAAGGGTCACTGCACCCTCGCACAGTCGGAGTATAAATCTCCATGACTGACCATATGTGACATCACCATTTCTTTTATTTTTCATGTTTCACTCTATGTGTCTCAATTGCATGATTCATATTCACATTTACAAGTTATCGGTCCTAGACCCGAACTTGTCTACAAGATCCTCAACTGATCTAAGGTCAGGGATACAGACATGTTATTAGTCACTCTCTCATCTCTCACTGATGAACATCTTAACTTATAATCTTGGCTACCAGATTAGTAAACATCTTCCTTTCCTAGATCCCACACGATTCGCAAACAAACACAAAGATCTGGCTATTTACTAGAGAAAAACTTTAAGGCAACAGGAATTCAGTTCATAGATTGGAGGAGTTAAACTCCTTATCTTACGTAGAGTCAGATGACAAGTCTTACACAAAGGGACACCAAAGAACGTGACCTAACTCACAGGTACTCATTAGTGTGCACATACAACATGATGTTCACACTACTTGTGGTCTACTACAAGTATTTCTAAACTCTTTTAAAGTCCATGCCACATCCCACAATATGTGCCAATCTTCCCAAAACACAAGTTCCATAAAGTCTTTTTTTCATGTGTGATCCCACATATATTTCAGCCCATAGCTCACAAGTCCAACACTTGGTTTCTTTATTATTAATCCCCCAATTTCAGCACACATTCAGTCAAAGGAGCTAGGAATGTACGATAGCAATTAGCATAGTTCATCATTAAGTTTTCCTCAATTTCATAACCAATATCCTGTGGTTCAAGATCACCTTTCTAAGTATCAATAATACTAAGGCATAACTCTAAAATGGTTACTAAAAGGGCTCTACTCTTTCAAAGTTTATCACACAAAACAGTAGCAGTATGCATGTGCACTGTTATAGGCACAACATCATACATAGCACTTCAAGGTATTTAAATCCTTTCAATTTCTCACCCAACTTCATGGGATTTATTGTCACATAATTGAGCATCCATTAATCTTTCAAGTATAGCATTTAGAGGGTCATTAAGAGGGCACTACATACTCAAATCATGCATCTATTCAGCAGATAAATTCACACGCATAACTTGCATCATAGCAACAATTACTTAACAGTTCAAGGTGCCAACTTCCTCTCAAATCATTATGCATAAACATGGCTTCCAATATCACATGATTCACTAATAATCCATGCTTAAAGGACATCAAAACAGTGGCTATTATGTACTCAAAATCACAAACATTCAGCAAGAAATATGCATGCGTGTACAGCAATTCATCACAGTGAATCATCAGTCCAAATCCGTCAATTTTTCAACTCAAAATCCCTCTCCTCTATGGGATTAAGTTACTATAAGATCATCTATATCAAGTATGAGGAGAAACTCAGCTATTTGAGGTTTTAAAAACCATGAAAAGATGCATGTTAATGGATCTAACATGCATACACTGAAATTCGGCTACAGTCCTTGGACAGCAGCCATCTTTCCCCCAAAATCACCACCAACTTAAACCAAAGGCATGGATCTCATGGGTGTTATAATCCCCATTCATACAACAACCAAAACCACGAAAATGGTTCTTAAGATCATCCCAAAAATCATGCATAACACGAATACAAGGAAGATCACATATTCTGGAAACTCGACAGAACTGCCATATGAACAGCAGCCAAAACTTCTCTAAATCCGAAACCCAAGGCATGAAATGAAAACCAACTTGATGGAGATACAATCAGCAAGCAAAATCACTCAAAGGGGCTTTAAGAAACTCCCCAAAACAAGCTTGAACTCGGATTTAAAAAGATATGTCCAGATCGGCCATCTTCACCAAAACCGCCCATAAGAATGGATAGAACCCAATTTGATCACAACAATCATCCAACTCAAAGCTCAACCGAAAATCTGGGATTATAGGTGGTTTAAATCTACTTAATGGCAGCAAGAGAGGGGTATATTTGTACCTCACAACCGAGCTTAAGAACAAGGTGAAGAACAGTCACTTGATCAGCCTTCAAAGCTTGATTTTGATCCGAGCTTGGCCTTGGATTCAACATGTACTTGGTGGAGAAGAAGCTCCTTCCTCCCAGCTTTAATTTGAGCCCAAGAAACTCAAATTTGGTGGAGATTTGGGTGGTGGATCAAGGAGAGAAGGTGGAGAAGAAGGAGTGGTTGGTTATGGCTTTTGGAGTGGGGAAGATGGAGAAGACGAAGTGGGATTACAGGGGATGCCTATGGGGAGTTATTCCCTTGTGAAAAATTTCAATATAACCCCACCCACTCCTCTTAATTGCGACCAGGGCCCACCCATGAATAAAAATCCATAAATGACTACCAAACCTTAGTCTCTAATCTTACTTAGCCACAATTAACATCTCAAATTTAGCATAAGCTCACTAATGGTTCATCATCTTGGGTTTACTTAGTCATAGAATTTAAGGATGTTACAGGTGGTGGGCTCCGTTGAAGGCCACAGCAGTCGGATCCTCCGACGAGGGAGGAAGGACCTGGAGCGGCTCCGGCGAAGGGTGGAAACACGTCCAAGGGGGTCTCCCGCGCTTATTGACCTGCAGAAAGAATCTCTTGCTCGGAGGGATGCTCCGGCATAAGTTATTGGCAAAAACAAAGAAGAGAAGCGACGTGGATGGGCTACGGGGGGTTCCGGCGAAGGTGATGGGAGGAACCCGACTCGATCTGGGCTTAGATGGTCCATCTCAAGGTGATCATATCGCGTAGGGAAGGTATATATGGGTCGAGGAGTCGATCTATACGGGTAAGAAGGACTGGCGGGACTCCGGCCACTGGGGTGGAGCTGGCAGAGCAGGAAGGTGAAGATCGAATCTAGATGATGAAATGAAGCCTAAGGGGATTACTTGATGGTTGGAGTCGACTGTGGCGGAGACGTTGGTTCTCCGGTGATCTTCGCCTCGATGGAGCGTCGCCTCCAGAGGTTTGGGCTTCGCCGGCGGCGGATCACGACGACGATGGTCGCCGGACTTGGGCTACGCACCTCCAAATCCTCACTCAAACACTCGCACTTACTCGGTGTCACTCAAGGAACATGGTGGAGGTCCTGGGAGTCGAAGATGAGAGCCAAAGGTGGCGTGAAATGTGTGGCGCAGTTGAGACTATATAGTGCAGGGGTCCGGCAGAGATGGAGTCGGGCAGCGAATCTTGGAGCTCGGGTCCCTAGAAAAGATGGCGGGCCTGGATCCTGGATATGACGATGACAATCGGGGCTTGGGGTTTGAGGGAATGGTGGTCGGATCTTGATCAGAAAAATAGGAGAAGATCGGGTCGTCACGCGGATCTGGGTGCAGAGTGGTCCAGGGGGAGAGTTGACCGGGGATCAACATCCCCCGTGGACCAATCAGATTATTCCTTGAATTAATTATTTGTAAATCCATTTTAAAATAGGAAATGATTTTATTTGAAAATATTTTCAACATGAAAAATGTTTATTTATTTTCAAAGTATTTTTAATGATTTTTATTTATTTTTTGAAAATAAATTACGTATTTACATTATATTATTATTATATACAGGTATGTATACCTATGTATTTTTTATTTTTAATTATTTTATTTATGTACATTTATTCCCATTTTATATTTTATTTATTTATACCATGAAATATGGAATATAAAATGGTTTTTATTGGTTTTTTATTAATTATTTACAAAGGTAAAATAAATACATTTTTAGTTTTATATACATGGTATATATATACTGATGAGAGAGAATTTATTTATTTTGATGTTTCTTTCATTTTTCCCATTTTTATTTTATTTTTATAAATATATACAAAATAAAGGGACCCCATAAAATATTTTCATTTTTAGAAAATAAAATATTTATACAAAGAGAGGTTTTATACGATGCTGAGTCACCATATCTCTCTCTACTTATTTTATTTTGCGGTCAGGCCCTTATGAGCCTTCCCTTGGGTTCAGGTCACTCAATATTTACTCTAAATATTCCTCTCTTTTTCTTTATTTCTTTATTCCTTAATTTTTGTGCAAAAACAGGCCAATTATGGCTATTTACATGATGCATGCCTTTTGACTAATTATTGTAATTATAAATATTTACGTGGTAATTTACCAAGGTTTCTAGCTAAAATAAAGGAATAAAGAGTGATGAATGGGGATTCATCACCCCCTGTATTTTACTTTTGCTAGTCCCTTAGCAAACACTTATTTGGAAAAGAAGTGAAAAAGAGAAAGAAAAAGAAAAAGAGGAGAGGTCAAGGTTGATTATTAAACTTTCCTTCATTAAATTGAAATATGGAGCTCAGTCAGACCCTTGGATTATTTATTTGTCGAGACATTATTTGGACTTAAGCGTAAAACTTAACAGCCTCTAAGTTCCAACAATATATGGTCAAGACTCCTCAATAAACTAGATCAGAACAAGTCTACATACACAAACTCTAATGACCATGAATCTTTCCTTATACTGTGTAAGTGATATGTAGCTCCCCACCTCAGAAGTAAGAAAGAAACAACCTCCCTCAACCTGGTAACTCTAATGCCTCGGTCTAGCAACTCTTTCCTCGAGGAGCGGGGTATTCCCTTCTAAGTTCAAGTACAACCGGCTCAAGAAGAGGGGGGAAGAAGGGAATGGACCATGACCAGTGTAGCCATGTATCCTTGGGAGCTCTAACCAGTGTAGCTGAGTCTCCCGCTACAAGCTTCATGAGATGGTCATGTATAACATAAGCTTTGCCTTATTTGACTATATACACTCTGGTGGGATTATTAAATTTTCAATCCGACCCACCACTTTTTTGGAGTTATTTTCTTTTTGCACATTTTTTTTCATTTGCATCTGTACAACATGTCTACATGGTGCAGCATATATACAAAGAGTTTTTCCTCTTGAGCGAGTAGACTATACCTCTTTTGACGCTTTATTGCAACCCACAACTCATGTCTTTAGATTTCATAACCACTAGACCAAGTTGAGACGCACTTCCTTCACTATAAGAAGAAGAGAGATTCCTCCTAGAAGTACTACCCTCATATGCTACCCCAAGCCAAAGGAAACTGCCTCCTTACCACCTCATCCGTGGAGAGCTATGTGTAAAGTGTTGGTGCAAGTAAAGCCATTGTCTCTGCGAGTCATGTGTGTGTTGTTAAGTGATCTACTTAGGCTCATCAAGATGACATATGCTCATAGCCTAGTGGACTTAAAGAATTAAGTCCCAAGGGACCTGAAAGGTCTTAATCCTAAGCCCTATAAGGTTCCTCTTATAATTAGGTGGATTAAGGTCTTAACCAAGCTGCATTTTTCAATTTAATTCCAGGTCAGTTTAAATGTCAACCATGATTTGGAAAAACTATACAAGTATTTACAAAGATGCAATTTTACAAATTTTTACACATGTGCAAAACTTTTGAAAAATGTTTGAAAATATGGATGTATGCATGAATGCGAAGTTTTACAAATTATTTACAAAAATTTACATAAGGTTTTTGTTTTCCAAACATTTTACAAAAATTTTGTACTATATACATAATTTTGGTATGAAAATATTTACAAACTATTTACACAAATCATTTTTACAATCATGTTTACAAAAATAATTTTTATAAATAAATAGGTATGTGCAAGAAGAATTTTATGTACAAGGTAATTTTTAAAATTTTTATGGATTTTTAGCCATTTTTTTCTTAACATACTCATACAAAGTACGAGTTATGGCTAAAGTATATATGACATATATACGACACCCCCCTATACTTAGCTCGAACGATGTCCTCAGAGTGATCAATAACGATGAAGAAGACATAACTCGTGCTTAGTATAGGGAAGTGAAAAGGAATGGTATATACAAAGACCAATCAATGAATAACATGAGGAGATTCGGTGTTTCCCTCTATACTTAGGATCAAGCTGTACGTGAAGGGAAATCCGAGTGGAAGGGGGTATAGGGTCTACCCCCCCCCATACTTAGGGTAAAATATCCCTAAGTATAGGCAGAAAAACAGTGGTAGAAAGAATGAATAGAATACCCGAGAGTCCTACAACCCCCCATACTTAGCGTAAAGTACACCCTAAGAATAGCATAATCATAAGATGAGAAAGGGGTGGGACTAAAGAATAGAGTGATATGGACAACTGGATCTATACAAAACGGAAGAACAGTGATAATCAGGCGTGAGATGCAATAGATGTGAGTCAAGAGACCACATCTCACGCAAAGTGGATCGGGGCAATGTCAACAACCCGCGGCTCATGATCTAGATATGGCTTGAGCCGTTGGCCGTTAACACGAAAGGTAACTTCAAAAGACAACTTAGATATACCAATACTCCCATTGTCGTGTACCTTTCTAACCAGATAGGGTCCCTTCCATTTGCTCTGTAGCTTCCCTGACAACAAAATAAGCCTAGCGTCAAACAACCATACTCTTTGTTCTGGCTCAAACTGCTTGTGGCTGATATGAGAATCATGACACTCCTTCACTCTCTCCTTATAATGTAGGCTGTTTGAAAAGGTTGTATCACGAATCTCCTCTAGGGCTGCTAACTCTACCCTCCTCTGATCTCCTACACTCTCTGGATCCAAAAGTATATCAGTAACAACCCAAAGTGACCTATGTTTCAGCTCAACAGGTAAATGGAAGGGCTTGCCGTAAACAAGGTGAAAGGGAGATGTACCCAAAGGAGTCTTGAAAGACGTCCTATATGCCCACAAGACCGAGTCCAAAAGCTGTGACCAATCCTTTCGGTGAGGGCGGATGACTTTTTGCAATATAGTCTTGATCTCCCTGTTCGACACTTCAGCAAGACCATTTTTCTGAGGGTGATATGGAGTGGCTACTCGATAGTCTATGTTGAACTCGCTAGTAAGGGCCTTTACCTTGTCGTTGACGAAATGAGACCACCCGTCAGATATCAACACTCGAGGTACCTCAAACCGTGAAATGATATTCTTCCTCAAAAATCTGCAAACAGTCCTAGCATCTGCGGTTCGGGAAGGGATGGCCTCAACCTAACGACTCACATAATCCATGACCAACAGAATGTACTCAAATCCCTGACTCCTAGGGAATGGACCCATGAAATCGATGCCCCATGCGTCAAAATCCTCACAGAAGTGTATGGGCTGCATTGGCATCATATCACGTTGTCCACAAGTGCCCATCCTCTAACAGTAAGTGCATCTCTTCACGAACTCATCAGAGTCCTTGAAGAGAGTAGGCCACCATAGGCCGAGTTGGAGCACTTTCTGTGTCGTTCTCCTCCGAGTACGATGTCCTCCTGCCTCAAGCCTGTGGTAGTAAGGTAAGGACGCTGTGGTGCTTCTCCTGAGGAATGCACCGACGCCAGATACTATCCCCTCCCTCATGATAAAGGATGGGATCCTCCCAATGGTAAAACTTGGCCTTCGCGAGGAAGGTCTCAAGTTTCTGTCGGGGCCAATCTTGTGGAACTTTCTTGGCGACAAGATAGTTCACAATATCGGCATACCATGGGAGAGAGGCGATAGCAAGGATCGCCTCATCTGGGAAGGTCTTACAAATAGGCTCAATCTGCTCAGAATCCTCAAGATACTCTAATCAAAAGAGATGATCCGCCACCACATTCTTGACTCCAGGCTTATCCTTAATCTCTATATCAAACTCTTGGAGAAGAAGGATCCATCTGGTCAATCTGGCTTTGGAATCCTTCTTTGCCATGAGGTACCTGATGGCGGTATGATCAGTATAGATGGTCACTCTAGATCCAATGATGTAAGATCTGAACTTATCTAGGGTGAAAACTATGGCTAGCATCTCCTTCTCAGTGACTGTATAGTTCCGCTGGGCGGCATCCAATGTACAGTTAGTGTAGTGAATAGCAAATGGGACTCCAACCCTCCTCTGTCCCAGCACGGCCCCCACGGCAAAATCGGAGGCGTCCGTCATGATCTCGAATGGGAGAGACCAATCAGGTGGCTGGAGAACAGGAGCCTCTACAACACGACTCTTGAGAGTCTCAAATGACGATAGACACTTATCATCTACGAGGAACTCGGTGTCTTTCGTCAACAGATCAGTCAACGGTCGGGCAATCCTACTGAAATCATGAATGAAACGCCTGTAGAAACCGATGTGCCCCAGAAAAGACCGTAACTACCGTAAGTTGGACGATGGATTGAGTTTTCTAATGACATCTACCATGGCTGGATCAAACTCCATGCCCCTGTTGGAGATGATATGACCAAGCACCGTCCCTTGAGTCACCATGAAGTGACTCTTCTCCCAATACAACACAAGGTGAACCTTAATGCATCGCTGAAGGACTTGGTCTAGGCAGTCAAGACAAGAATCGAATCTATCGCCGTAGACCAAGAAATCATCCATGAAGACCTCCAAGCACTCCCCCACCATGTCCGAAAAGATGGACAACATGCATCTCTGGAATGTCGCCGGAGCGTTGCACAATCCAAATGGCATGCGTCTGAAAGCATATGTCCCGAAGGAACAGGTGAAGGTAGTCTTGTCATGTTCCTCGGACGCGATGGCCACCTGATTATAGCCGGAGTACCCATCCAAGAAACAATAATGGCTCTTCCCTGACAGCCTCTCTATAATCTGATCAATAAAGGGAAGGGGGAAATGATCCTTCTTGGTGGCTTGGTTCAATAGTCTGTAGTCCACACAGACCCGTCAAGAAGTGGGTACCCGGGTAGCGATCTCCTCTCCGGTCTCACTAACAACTGTGGTGATGCCCGTCTTCTTGGGCACCACATGCAATGGACTGACCCACTTGGAGTCGTAGATGGGTTAGATAAAATCGACGCTCCACCATTTCGAGATCTCCTCCATGACAACTTCTCAAAGATTCGGGTTTAGCCACCGTTGGAACTCACGCGACGGCTTTGCCTCCTCCTCGAGATAGATATGGTGGGAGCACAGGGCCGGACTAATCCCCTGGAGATCGGCTACTCTCCATCCTATCGCCTTCAGTTCTTTTCAAGAACCCCCATCAGACGGGATTCCTGCTCTCCAGTCAAATCAGCAGAGATAATGACTGGGTACATCTCATGCTCACCCGCAAGGAACCTATACTTCAGCGATGATGGTAGTGGCTTCAGCTCTGGACAAGTAGGTGCTGGCGGATCTAGCCTCTAAAAAGTCTGAGTGAATGCTTCCAAATCTACATGGGAGAATGAGAAATCTCGCTCACAATCTGAATCTGGAGAAGGCTGCTCTGCTGGACTATCTCTGCTCTGCATGGAATCTGCCTCCTCCCTAGCTGTAGGCTCAGTAGAAGTCAGACATGGTATCAAGTCATCAAACTCTGCCCAATCTATATCTGAGTCCGAGGGATTTGTATCAGACTCACAAAAATCTATCTCGCGGTCGGGAACCGGCTCTGCTGCCTGAGATGTATCCTGGACCAGGAATGCGCTCTCCAAGCTCTCCTCTACTAGCGTCTCTATATCAGTGAACTCTAAAAGTGATAGGATGGCCTATGTGACTGGATCTACCTAAACTGCCTCATCATCTGTAATCACAAAATTGCAGTCCTGGTGGATGTCTCGTCCTGCCTCTGTCATCTGCTCTGAATCAGAAGTCGGCTCTGAGCAAGTTGAATCTCTAGCTCTAGTCTCCTCGACCGTCTCTATTTGTATACACTCGCCTTCGACGCGAAAGTATACCTTTCTGCTATCATGGTCGGACACTGCCTTGGTTGTGGCTAAGAACGGGCGTACTAGAATGATTGGGGTATCGGTCATGGACTTAGAGATCTCTATGTCCAACACTACGAACTCTACGGGAAATTTCAGGCCCTGAATCGTGACGACAACGTCCTTCAGCAACCCCTTCGGCCTCTTGACAGATCTATCAACAAACTGAAGGACCGTCCTGCTCTATTGGAGAGGACCAACTCGAAGCGGTCGAGAAGGGTTGCCGGAAGTAGGTTGATCGAAGAACCGCTGTCTAATAGAGTGTGGTCAAACCTCTGCTCATGGATGTGGCATCTGACATACGGGACTCCTGCATCTGGCCTCCTAGCTGGCAGACGGTTCTGAATCGCGAAACAAGTGGCATGAGTAAGCACATGGATCTCTGACTGATGAATCTGCCTCTTCCTCCTAACTGTATTCCTGTCTCTGAGTGATCTCTGGAACAGAGGTATGTGCTCCAAGGCCTCTTGTAGAGTCAGCAGTATGTGGAATCTATCTATCATCTACTAGCTGAACTCTATCTGATGGTTCTTTTTTAGATTTTCTTTTTTCTGCGCCTTACCCAAATGGAGTGCCCTGGGAAAGGGGACTACGGGGTCCTTCTCAGATGAAGGACTAGGAGAGGGTCTGGCATGCTCATGAACAGCAGAATCCACACAAACATCATCAAGCAACACATGTGGATCCGGAAATAACAAACCCTTTCCTTTATTTACAGAAATTTCATGAGATACATGTACGGAAGGAAAATCAACAGGACTAGCAGAACTGGAAATGGTGGCCACAGTACCACCCTCGGCATCTGGACTAGCGGCATCAGTATCACGCTCTGGCTCAGCAATTGCAATGGTGGTGTCCATACCACCTCCTCTAACTGGTGAAGTGACGGCCTGAATACCGTCGGTGGGATCAACATCCATGGTGGCATCAGCACCACCGACATCATCTCTTGCGGCATCAGTGCCACGCTCCTCCTTGCCTAGCGCTCTTGAAGTAGCGTGGGATCGTCGCTCAGATGAGGCGCCGCCTGCTGGCATCCTTCCGCTCCTAAGTGTAACAAAATCAGCATCAAACATGTATGCAGACATATCACCAAGTGAAGCACTAGGAGTGGTAATCTCAGTGAACTCTACCTTCTCAGACTTCCTCTTAAGGTTGTTCGGGTTTGGCTCGATCTGGACAGAGATGGCAGCCTTCCCTCTCACAATCTCCCGCATCTCCTAGAGGAACTTATCTATCTCCTGTCGGAAAGTAGCATGCTGCTCGGTCATGAGGCGGGCTAGATCATCTAAGGTGGGGTTCTCATAGGTTGGCCCATGAGAACCTGATGATGACCTCGCTGGTAGTGAGGTTGCTGCTGCTGGTGTGGGTGAGAGGGGTAATCCTGATGATACTACTACTACTGAGGCTGCTCTCGCCTCCAAGAATGTCCCTACTGATAGGGACGAGGACCATATTGCTCTCTCTAGGATGGTTGTTGCTGGTGTACTGGGGGTTGGGGTTGGTGGTGCTGCTTACGCTGTGGGTCGTACTGGCCACCCTGAACTGGAGGTTGTTGTTGGGAACTAGTGCCTCCGACCGACCAGCAGAATCTGGGATGGTCTCATCGGATACTGGGCTGGGGTCGGTCGTACCCAATCCCGTTGACATCCATTAACGGCTCTGGCTCGTAGGTGGGTGGAGGGAGTACTGCCAGGGGTTGATCCGGCTGGTAGACCACCATCTGAGTGTCTTGGGATGGTAGTGGCTGGTAAAACTATGGTTACTGTTGGTACGTCTCCTCCTGTAAAAGGTGAACCTGTCTAGGCTGATTGGAGTGATGGGACGAGCTACCACTGCTGCTCGGATCTCCTTGTGACCGAAGATGGGGTTGAGAAGCCGTCTGTGCCTCCTGGAGACACATGAGCTGTGTCTTCAGGTCACTCAGCGTCTGTGCCATCTGATCCATCTGTGTAATGCCCTGGCACTGCTTCTTCTCGATCAACTCGATCCGGTCCAGCTTCTCGCTTATGATGCCCATCTCTGCGGCTGTAGACTCGGCCTATGCGGCTGCCGCGGACGAAGTAGAAGTATCGACATCGACCCGTGCTATCCTATGGTACTGCACGGTCTGTGGCTGGGGGCGTCCCTGAGTGTAGAGTCGGGTCAGGGACATCACTGTATAGTTCTCGGCCATCTCCTCATAGATGGCCCAGACCTGATCCTCATACTTGGTGAAGTAGGATCCGCCACAAGAAGCATTCACCAGGCCCTGCAGTTCTGGTGTCAGTCCGCAAAAGAAGCTTTGAATTAGGTTTGGCTTCATGATGTCGTGGTGCGGGCATCTGCCTGTAAGCTCTCTGAATCTCTCCCATGCCTCGTGAAACCGCTCGTTGGGGAGCATGGAGAAGTTGCTGATCAGGGCCCTCGCTGCATTAGTCCGCCCGAGTGGATAGTACTTGTTCAAGTACTCGACGCGGAGCTGCTCCCAGGTGTATACGAATCTCCCTAAATGCTTCAGCCAATTGGCTGCTCTGTCGGCAAGGGAGAAGGGGAAGGCAATCATCCTGATGGTGTCCTCGTCCACCTGCCTATCGTGGACGGTGATGTAGATCATCTCGAACTCCTGGAGATGTAGATGGGGATACTCAGTGGCGAGCACGTGGAAGCGGGGGAGGATCTGAAGTGTTTGTGGGAGGAACTTGAAGTCCCCCACGATCGTCGGAAGTACCACCCATCGGTGTGTAAGTGTTGATCCGGGGTTGTGCAACTCCCTCATCGGTCTCAGTTGCTCCACCAGCTGAACTGGCTCCTCTGGTTGATATGGGTCTCTCCCTCCTACTGCTCGAGGCTGCTCATGCGCTGTCCTCAGCCTCTCCATCTCTCTCCTCATCTCCACCATGAAAGCTCCCTGATCCCTTATCTCTCGCTGCATTGTCTCTAGGGAAGCTAACATGGTGGTGTTGATGGCACCCTGGTCCAATACGTAAGTCATTGTCTCTAGTCTGGGACCATCGGTGTGCTCCTCGCTACTGGCCATGGTCTCTGCAAAGGCAAAAGACCCAAACTCAGGTGTCGATAAATCATATGTCTGTTGTCTCGCATCTGGCACTTGTATCTCCGGACTAGTAGAAGGTTGGTCAAGGGGGAACAGGTCGGAATCGAACTCGGGTTCGGAGAGCGGGTCTCTGCTCTCACGATCTAACCTAGATGAACGGGCTGGAGTGCTAAAAAGCGGTGCAGCCAGAGGCTGCCTAAGAGACCTCCTGACCATCATCTTGATCTGGCGAGTCGGGCAGATGAGATCTGGAAACACAAAAGACGAGCAAACAAACCCCCGGTTCACCTACTCAACACATAGCTGAGGACCGTAAAGGTTCGGTCAATTATCTTGTCAATTTTATTTAGATGATAATGTCAGTCTATTAGAGCGATTACGCGAGCAGATGGGAATCCAATCTGCCTACCAGACTGTCCCGTATAAAAGGCTGGTAGTCTGATCGGGGTTCAAATATGGCTCTAGCCTAGTGTGCGGGTCTCTCTCTCGCTCATCCAAACCAGACAATGAGGGAGTTGCATTTAGCAGCCCCAATTTTATAATTTTTTCTTTTTATGTATTTTTTTTCAAGGAAACAACGTCTAACGAATTTTTCGGTTCTCCTGATTATTTAAGTCCGAAAACAGGGGAGAAGATGAAAAATTCGATGCGCGATAAAATCAATGATGCATGCAGAGTAAGTGATGTGTACCTGACTCCAGTAGTCTATTTGCAAAATGATCCGTGCATAAATGTAAAAAGTGAAAGTAAACTACCTATATGATGTATGAGAATCCGGCCCTAAATGAAGCAATTTCTACACGTAAAGCACAGTAGTCGGGTAATCAAACCTAAGTCCGGAGTCCTATCTTGGGAGCCACTCGATGTCCGCCACAACGGATCCTGCACGCGCTATATGTGACTCCTCAAGGCACGTGGACTAGAGTCTAATTAATCCGACTTTTTCTTATGAGTTAATTAATTAGGTCCAATTACGAGCTAATAGGTGCAGGCAGATAATTAAGGTTTGGATCCTAATTAATTACGTCACAATCAGAGAAAAAGCTAAGCTAAGGCCAAAATCATGTAAATCAGATAAGTAGTAGAAAAATGCGAAAAATCAAAAGCCATCGAAAAACCGCGGTGAGATCCCCCAAGCACACCGGTGCTCGGCAAAACAGACCTCGATAAATCACCAAGAGAGTCCAAGTGTCTGTCCACGTATTATAACAAATAAAGTCTGCTCAAAATCAAATCTAAACTACTCTACGGCTATCTACGGTTATTTTTGCGGCTAATCTGTGGCTCCAGCACTCCTGCTCGGCTCCTTGCGCTCTCCTGTACCTCTATGCAGAAAAGAGCCACCTCCGATTCCCGTAATTGCTTCGGCTTCCGAAGAAGCCGCCTCGGTCCTCAGGCCCTCGCAAAAAGTCAAACCGAAATGTGTCAGACCAGAAAAATATATAAAGAAATCAGATAAAAATATCTACAAATATCTACAGAGAAGCCGCGAAAGAAACCCACGAAAAATCTAAACTGACTACTAAGTCGTTCTCCTCGGCAACGGCGCCATTTTGATAAGCCGAAAATCCCACAAGACCCAAGTAGGGATAAAATAAATCAAGGGCCGTTGCGACCCGTATCTCGCAGATCGGACTCAACAAGAAAAAGAGACCACCAAATCAAAAATAATCAGAACTGAAATCCGAATAAGCCATCTTCGCTATTTATTTAACCTAGTATAGCGACCAAAGTCGAACTCAAGGAGCACGGATTGGCTCAAAAGAGCCTACGAAGTAGTCGAAAGATAAAATAAGAAGATAAAATATTTTTGGTAGATTTTATGTATTTTCAAATTTTTTTGTGTTTTTAATTATAAACGAAATATAAGAAAAGATCTAAAAAGGACAATTCCACAATTTATTAAAAATTCAAAAATGCTCAGAAAATTCAAATAAAATTGTTTTTGTGTTTTTTATATTTTCAAGTATTTTTGATAATTTTCTCAAGATTTTCTGATCTTTTAGTTGATTTTAGAACAATTGAAAAAGGGGAAACAATGAATCAGTGTGAAGCCAGACTTGAAAGGCTAATTAAAAAAATATAATTAGCTCTAAAAATCTGGAGACAATGTTTATGAAAATTACATATAAAAAATAAGCTATAGAAAGAGAGTTTGCACTTTTTGATTTTTATATAATTTTTAATAATTTTCATAAGGTTTTGAGGGTTTTTCAATTTTTGTGGGTTTTATAAATCTAAATGGGCTAAAAACTGGATAGAAGCTTAAAAACAACAAAACAAGCAAGTCCTAATTTTTTTAGAATTTTTAGAAAAGTTTTTATATTTTTAGTTGATTTTCTATTCCAAACAGTAGCAAAAATGATGGTGTTTGATTTTTTAAAAATAGCAAAAGGCAATAAAAATGTTCCAAAAAATTAGTGAAATTTTTACACAATGGCATGAGCCACATATCCAAATTTCACTTGATTTGGATTTAATTTGTTATTTTATTCAATGACTACAAAAGCTACAACACACATAGTGACCTATACGCAATAAAAACAAGTTTAAGGGCTGAATGAATAACGGGTGCAAAAACTATAAGGGTATCAGTGCAAAAATCGCATCAATCCGCACATGTCCAATACTGTGCATAGAGGGGCATAAATGCAATATTCAAAAAGTAAATTTCAATCCAGAACAGTTACGAAACCCCCAGTCCCAAACACGCAATTTTCCCACAATATCACGTGCCTAACATGTGGTTCACATTCACAGAGACCAAAGTATAAATCCTATTTTTAAAGATACAAACTGTAACATCCAAAAACCATAGGATCAATAATGCAAAAGGTCCATACAATCACGTGTCGAAGCACGTATCTCACGCAAACAGGCACTAAATAGCAAATATTCTAAACGATAGGTCCAAATATGTAAAATAACCAAGTGTGCACATTTATTTCATAGACTAAATAAAAACTAAATAAAACTACAGGGGTATGGGCGCAAGTTACCCAGCTGAGGCGCGTGAGGGGCGCGTGCGTGCAGGTGTCGAGTTGTGGATGACGGCGGATGCACGGTCCGGATGAAGCCCTCTGGAGAATCCAATGATGCTGGCGGGAGGGCGAACGTGGGGGGAATGTGGCCGTCAGATCATGGATCTGACGGTCTGACGGTGGCAGACCACGTGCGGCTGTGATGAAGACTGGCATGAAAGGGCGATCCGACGGCTGCGAGAGGATCTGGAAGAACTTCTCCTGGGCGAGCTTCTCTGGCTAGCTGGGGGAAATCCTAGCGTCTGATGGAAGATCGGAGAGGTGGGTTCTCCTCGCGATGGCGTTCTGCGTTGGGTGGTGGACTCCGATGAAGGCCACAGCGGTCGGATCCTCCGATGAGGGAGGAAGGACCTGGAGAGGCTCCGGGGAAGGGTGGAAATACCTCCAAGGGTGGTTTCCCGCGCTTATTGACCTGCAAAAAGAAGCTCTTGCTCGGAGGGATACTCCAGCATAAGTTATTGGCAAAACAAAGAAGAGAAGCGGCGTGGATGGGCTACGGGGGGTTCCGGCGAAGGTGATGGATGGAACCCGACTCGATCTGGGCTCAGATGGTCCTTCTCGAGGTGATCAGATCATGTAAGGAAGGTGGCTATGGGTCGAGGAGTCGATATATATGGGTACGATGGGCTGGCGAGACTCCAGCCACTGGGGCGGAGCTGGCGGAGCAGGAAGGTGAAGATCGAATCTAGATGATGAAATGAAGCCTAAGGGGATTACCTGATGGTTGGAGTCGACTGTGGAGGAGACGTTGGTTCTCTGGTGATCTTCGCCTCGATGGAGCATCGCCTCCAGAGGCTCGAGCTTCGTCGGTGGCGGAGCACGACGACGATGGTCGCCGGACCTGGGCTACGTATCTCCAAATCCTACCTCAAACACTCGCACTCACTTGCTGGCACTCAAGGAACACGATGGAGGCCCTGGGAGTCGAAGACGAGAGCCAAAGGTGGCGTGAAATGTGTGGCGAAGGTGAGACTATGTAGTGTAGGGGTCCAACAGAGATGGAGTCAGGCAGCGAATCTTGGAGCTCGGGTCCCTAGAAAAAAAGGCAGGCGTGGATCATGGATATGACGATGACAATTGGGGCCCGGGTTAGAGGGAATGGTGGTCGGATCGCGCACGGAAAAATAGGAGAAGATCGGGTCGTCACGCGGCTCCTGGTGCAGAGTGGTCTAGGGGGAGAGTTGACCGGGGGTCAACATTCGCCGTGGACTATCAGATTATTCCTTGAATTAATTATTTGTAAATTCATTTTAAAATAGAAAATGATTTTATTTGAAAATATTTTCAACATGAAAAATGTTTATTTATTTTCAAAGTATTTTTTAGTGATTTTTATTTATTTTTATGCAAAATAAATTACGTATTTACATTATATTATTATTATATACAAGTATGTATACCTATGTATTTTTTATTTTTAATTATTTTAATTATGTACATTTATTCCAATTTTATATTTTATTTATTTATAACATGAAATATGGAATATAAAAAGGTTTTTATTGGATTTTTATTAATTATTTACAAAGGTAAAATATATACTGATGAAAGAGAATTTATTTATTTTTATTTTTCTTTTATTTTTCCTAATTTTATTGTTTTTTTATAAATATATGCGAAATAAAGGGAATCCGTAAATATTTTTATTTTCAGAAAATAAAATATTTACACAAAGAGGAGTTTTATACAATGCTGAGTCACCCTATCTCTCTCTACTTATTTTATTTTGCGGTCAGGCCCTTGTGGAGCCTTCCCTTAGGTTCAGGTCACTCAATATTTACTCTAAATATTCCCCTCTTTTTCTTTATTTCTTTTTTCCTTTATTTTTGTGCAAAAACATGCTAATTATGGCTATTTACATGATGCATGCCTTTTGATAAATTATTGTAATTACAAATATTTACATGGTAATTTACCAAGGTTTCTATCTAAAATAAAGGAATAAAGAGTGATGAATGGAGATTCATCAATTCACATTACATAGTTCAATGTGAATATGGTTTACAATAAATATTGAATGGAAGAATTAATTCTCAATTATCAATGGTATAATTACAATTATCACAAATAATTTCAAATTATTTGGTGATAATTTAATTATTCAATTATTAAATTAATTAATATATCGAATAACTAATTTTTTGACTTATTTCACCTTAGAGTGGACGTCTATGAGTTGTTGTTAACCATGATGGACCTCCATCCTATTTTTAGTATATGGATGAGCTCTCTTAATTATCATCCAATTATTGATTAATTATTTTAATTGAGATAATTTGGAAACTATTTTCAAATTATCATTTTGTGTTTTCTTTTATGTTTATGTATATTAAAAAGAAAATAAAAATCAATCTTAACCATTGATTAGTGAGAGCACAGGGATTGAGATCCATGAAAACAAAAACAAATTAATCTAAACCATTGACAAGTGTGAGCACACGGATTGGGATCATGAACTTCCGAAAAGCTATAAAAGAGAGTCCAACCCCAGCCATCTTTACACACAAGTTGAATTCTATGGTTGCATTAACAAAATTCTCTCTCTCCCCCCCATATGCCCACTCTCTCTCTACAATTTAGTCGAGACGATTATCGTTATGCTACCGCCGTGTTGTTGGACTAATTGTGAAAAACTCGATCATCTTTGGTACCACTTTCTCTTAAGAAGATAACAGATTTCATGCGATGAAATTAGGAGATTTCTTACTTGGACCGTCAAGAGTAATTTCCAACTTAAAAATATTTTAAGTATCCAAAACTCCTGACAATTATGTTGATGATGAAATATATGCAAATATCTACAAACAGGAATTGAAATCTCGAATTTTGGATTTTTGTAGAATTTTCTGCGAGTTTTATAAGATTTTTGATGTTTTTTATTTTTTGAATTTTATTAATAAATAATGCACGAAATTGTATAGAAATTAGAAGACAATGAAATAAAACTATTCTAATTATTTCTGGATTTTTTGGAGCAATGTTCAAATTTTTATGAATTTTTGAATTTCAAGAAAAGTAAAAGACACTTTTTTATTTTTTTAATAATATTAAATGATGACAAAATGCAATGAAAAATTTATGCCAGAAGATAAGCATATCATGAGCATAGCATGATTTTTGCATATTTTATTAAGCAAGAAAACAGGGACTGATGTGCAACTAATTAAAGTTTCTACTTAAAAAGATAACATGAAATTAAAATAGGCTTAAGAGTGCAAATTACCTAATTAAAAACGTGCAACGCATGTGCTTAGAATAGGAGGGGCGTTTGCACAATTTATGAAACTTGTAAGGGCGTGATTATAATTTATCAGAATAGAACTTCAAGTTGTGGGAGGCTTTGGCAGATCTGGAAATATCGGAGGGATTCTTTGTAATTTGCCCCTAAAAATATATTTTTTTAGGGCTAGCAGGGGTCTCTCTTGTTCGTCTCTTCAAAGATGGGAGGGGGCTACAGGTGTCGCCGCCCCTATCCTCTTCTCCACGCCCCAACTGTAACAACGCGGTTCTGGTGGCAGACTGCGGTCGGAAGAGGCGACACACACCCTCGCACGACTGACTGTAGAGGAGATCTGGTGGGCATCACACAACCTCGCGTGGTAGATGGGTTTGCGCGTTGGCTTGAGGAGCGGAGACGCCACCTTGGCACTGGAGGTCTGACTGCGGAGAGTGGTTGTACGTGGGGCGGATCTCAGGCGGAGTAGCAATAGCCGCGCGGGGCGGCACTAGCACGGTGGAGGGTTGATGACTGATCAACGGGCATCCATGCTCAGGAAGGCTGCGTGGACTGCGGTTGGGGTGCACGGTCTTCGCGAGCGGCGCCAGCCCCTGGTGGCATCCATGGGCTGGGGGCGAGCTTGTTGGTGTATGTGAGCGGCTTCGATGGAGTACCACAGGTGGCTGTGGTTGTCATGGGACGGAGGTTGACGGTGCGATCGGTTGAGGGCTGATGCTGGCGATGTGACAATGGCGAGGCTCTGCCCATTCTGATGATGCAAAAATCGATGCGACTAAGGTAGAAAATAAATCACGAAGTCGTTGTCCCTAATGGACCAATTCGGTCAATGAGAAAAAATTTTATTTGTAACCACTTAATAAAAGATAAATCAATCACAACAATCATAAGCGGTTTTCGCTATTCTTTTTACCTGGTATAATGATCAGGGTCAAGTACAAGGAGCACGATTTAAAAACTAAGTATCCAAATTTCAGAAATGATTTTTAGTTATTTTTATTTTTTATTTTTTAAAATTTTCAAAATAATGCACAAAGGATAAAAACACACACCATACTCTTTGTGTGATTTTCAAAATGGATAAATATGCTCAGAAAATTCCAGAGAAAATATTTTTGTTTTATATATTTTAAAATATTTTTGGTAATTTTTTTAAAATTTTTCTGATGTTTTTTTATTTTCAAAAAATCAAACAATTCAAAACAAGGCAAACAGTGCACAGCCGAGCGTATTTTGCAACATAAAAATACCTTAAGTGCCCAATACTCCTGGGGATTACTGTTAATATAAACTACCCAGAAATATCTACAATCAGAAACTGAAATCACAATTTTTAGATTTTTTAGAATTTTATACAACTTTTTTAAGATTTTTTGTTTATCGTAATTTTTTAGTTTTTATAAAGAATTAATGTACAAAAATTGGTCAGAAATTAAAAGACACCAAAACACACCTACACTAATATTTTGGAATTTTTAGGTGATGTTTTGAATTTTATGAATTTTCAAAGATCTGACAAGTAAAAGGACACTATTTTTTACTTTTTTAAAATATTAAATGGCAACAAAAATCAATGAAAATTTACACAATGATAAAGACTACAGCAGGGGCATGCACAATGTTTTGAGAATTTTTCTATTAAAAAACATTTATTCTATCAAGAAGATCATGCAAAGTTCGAGTTCTGCAGTACATGGACTAAAATACAAATATTTAATGTTTTAGAACTATAAAATAACATGAAATAACTGAAGAATGGAAGGTGAAATTTACCAAAATTTCCACGTGCTTGGCACGTGATCTTCTGAAGTTCGGGGGTTATCTTATTATTCTGAAAATTACCGGGGGGTCTTTACGTAATTTTTCCAAGAGATTTTTTTAAACCCCCAACCCTAGGGTTCCTTTGTATCTCTTGTTCTTCAACATCCAAATGGGGATATGGAGGCTCGACCGTCGCTGACCAAAGGAGGACGAGTAGCAGAGATCTGGGTGGAGAGACGCGGGCCATGGCTGGGCGGCGCGGCCGACCGCGAGGGGTGACAGATGTGGATGGTGAAGGTCGCGCGTAGGGGCGTGAGGCGCGGGAGCAGTCGGCGGTGGGGCTGCGAAGGTCGGAATCTGGCGGGCGACGCCGCTGCGCTAGTGGGGAGGCGTATTGGAGGGTCGCGCGCGGGGTGCGCGATGGGTTCAGCATTGACGGTGCAGAGGCCGGCTGAGGTTGGAGGGGTGCCGAGCACGGCGAGTGCGCGCGACATGGAGGAGGGCTCGCGTGTCGTCAGGGGAGGAAGGTGGCCGCTGGCGGTTGACGACCCAAAATCCTACGAATCCGGATCAGGTAAAAATATCACACTCGGGTCGTTGCGACTCGGACCAATAAGAATCTCGGCTCAATCAAGAAAATGTAAAGCAGACCACCAAAATCAGATAAAATCAAATAAACACAAATAGCGGTCCTGGCTATTGGATTAGCCTGGTATAGCGACCAAGGTCGGACTCAGGGAGCACATGATGGCCTTACGGCCTACGAAGTAGTCGAAAATATCGAAAAATAAAAGGAATGTATTTTTAGTGGATTTTTTATTTTTATATATTTTTTTTGGGATTTTTGTTTAATTAAGAAAATGAAGAAAACAAGGAAACAAGCCAATTCAAGCAATTATTTAATGCATCAAGAATCACTCAAAAATTCAAATAAAAATGTTTTTATGTATTTTATGTTTTTTACTGTTTTTGATGAATTTTTGGTATTTTTCTGATTTTTATTTTCTTTTCTAAAAATCAAATAATGCAAGAAAACAGTAACAATGTCCAGTCAGGAGTAAAAGGCCAATTTAAAATGCAAAAAAGCCTATTTAGCTCCTGGAGGTAATTTTCCTATAAACTACAAAATCTAAGGAAAATTAAGGCATGGGAATTATTGTTTTTGGATTTTTAAAATAATTATTAGATTTATTATAGGTTTTTAGGTGTTTTGTAATTTTTATGAGTTTTGTATAATGAAAAATGACCAAACTTGGTCAGAAAATCAAACAAGGCAAAAGATACAATAGCTAATTTTTTGTAATTTTTAGAGGTATTTTAATATTTTTTTGTGAATTTTTAAATCAGGCAGTAAAGAAAATGCGTGTTTTTGAATTTTAAAAATAGTAAATGAAATTAAAAATGTCCCCAAAAAATCTAGAAAATTTTACAACATGGCAGGAGCCATGTATCCAATTTTCATTGAATTTGGAGGTAGTTTGCTATTTTATTAAAAATCAAAACCAAGGCACAGTGCACAGGGACCTAAACGTAAATACCAAAAGTTCTGGGGGGTCTGGTGCAACATTCCCAAGAAGTCACGCGTGATGCGCGTGTCTGGGGCATACAGGGACCTATTTGCAAGGAAATAAAGTTCCTGGGCTAAATAATAACAAGTATTAAAAGCACAGGGACCTTAATGTAATTTACCCACTAATACACGCACATGCGCTAAAAAATCACGCACAGGGGTATAAATGCAATTATCTAAAAAGATTCATTCATTTAACAACATCCCAGATCTATAGAGTTAAACATGCAAATATCCCAAATAAGCACGTGTCGACGCACATGACACACGACAGGCAGGGGTATATATGCAAATAGCAGAAAATACAAGGTCCAAAATGCAAATGTACCAAACTAAAATAAACTATCTAAAATATTTACAGGACTAAAGCAGAACAACTAATAAACTAAGGGCCTAAAGTGAAATTTACCCTTTATTAATTCGAGGGCCGGATGCGCGCCACGTGGAGATCGGACGGCTGGAACAGGGGCGCGCCTCAACAAGGAACCCTCGGTGCGGATCGACGGCTGGAAGCTCGCCACGTGGTGGATTGGACAGCTTTGAGGCGCTGCGGCTAAGCCTCGCTGATCCGACGATCAGGATCGCTCCTCCAAGGATCGAATGGTCGGGGCTGCTCCTGGCGTGGATGGCTAAGATGCAAACTGGAGCTGGAAGAGGATCGAATGGTCAGGGAGGTCCCTCGAAGAACTGGGCTCCGGCGAAGTTCGCCGGACTCATGCTGGCGCTGGAGACCTCCTCGCGGGCAGCTGAAGATCGGGGAAGAATCGCCTCGGGCTCCCGCGTCTAATGGGGTCCTCTGATGGCTCGACGGAGATCCGAGGAGCTCAGGCGAGGCCGGCGGAGGTAGAGCTGCTGCTTCAAATGGTCCAAGCCCTCAGATGGGCTCGGATGTTTCTGCAAAGTACACCAGCAGACTCGCGGGTCGAGGGCAAGGTGCCTCGACCCCGTTAGGATGGGTGACGGTGAACGGTGCGGCGAGGTGATCGAGCTCCGGCGATGCGACGGCGGAGGAGCTCGAGATCCCAGCTCCTCTGCGAGCTGGGTTGGATGGATGGGCCGGAGAAGGTGCGCGGGGGAAGGGCGAACGTGATGGGGGATTCCGATGATCGAGACTAAGGCTAAGGTGTTCGGAATCAACGGTGGTCGGCGACGGCGAGATTTGGGCGAAATCAAAAAATAAAGAACAGGAAAGGGAAATAAGGCTACCTAGGTGGTCGAGTCGACTGTGGGCGAGCTGGGCTTGCTCTGGTTTGTCGCCTCGCGGGTCATCGTGGCCCGAGGCTCGAGCTCCTGCTCTGGGCGGAGCACGGCGGCGCTAGCTCGCCGGATCTGAGGTCTCGCACTCCCTCCTCGTTGCAACACCACGGGGAGCGAGCTGTCACTCTCGCCGATGCGATGGAGGTCCTTGGGTGGAGAATGGAGGAGCCAAAGATGGGGAAATCGTGCGGCGGAGCTCGGGATTTATACTCCCAGGGGTCCGGCTAGGGTTGATCGGGTAGGGCTGCTCAGAGCGCGGACCCCGAGGCGGGCGTGCCGGTGAGGGTGTCGGATGTGGCAGGAACGAAACGGACCCGGGGTTTAGGTATTCAGGCGTCGGGTCATGACGCAAAAAATCGGGGAAGTCGGGACGGGTGTCACGACCCGAGGAAAGAGGTCCACAGGGGGGAGTTGACCGGGCGGTCAACATTCCCCGTGGACCAGTGGGAGTGTGCCACGTGGAAAATAATTGGAAATTCAATTAAAAATAGCAAATGGCCGATTTATTAAAAATGTAAAACATGAAATATTTTTGTTTTATTTTTTTCTATTTTTTGATTATTTTTAATTAATTTTTCAAAATAAAAATAGGGTATATACACTTTATGCTATATATAGGTATTTACACAATATGCCTTTTTAGTTTTTAATTTTTAATTTGTTATTTTTGTGCATTTTTATTCCTATTTTATATTTTATTTATTTATAATATAAAATAAGGAATAAAAAGGTATTTTTATTTTATTTTTATTATTTATATACAAGGGTGAAATAAATAGATATATATATATACATCTATGTACAAGGTATATTTACAATGTTATTTTTGGTTTTTAATTTTGTTCTTTTTATTTTTTTTTATTTTTGTTTTTTTATTTCATTTATTTACACCATAATAAATAGAATATTTACAAAAGTTTTGGAATTTTAATTTATTTATTTATAGGGTGAAATAAACATAGGAGTGGTTGTATGTACATGGTGGATATGTACACAAGTGACTCTTTTTATTTTCTTTTTAATTTTTCTATTTTTGTTTTGATTTTTATAATTATAAATATATACAATATTTACAAACCACTTTTATTCTATCTTGGGAGAAAAATATTTTTATTAATTTACAGGTCTATTTACACACATGAGCACCCTATCTCTCTCTACTTTGGCTTTTATGCGGTCAGGCCCATGCTGAGCCCTCCCTTAGAATTAGGTTGATCAATATTTATTCTAAATATTTCCCTCTTTTTCTTTTGTCTCGTTGTTCTTTTATTTTTGCACAAAAACATGCTAATTAGTAAACTTTATACAATGCATGCTTTTGCTAATTATTTGTATTTACATGAATATACATGCATTTGCAAAGGTTTTTGTAGCTAAAATATAAGAATAAAGAGTGATGAATGGGTATTCATCACCCCCTATACTTAACTTTTGCTAGTCCCTTAGCAAGCACTTATTTGAAAAAGAAGTGAAAACGAAAAAGAAAGAAAGAAAAAGAAAAAGAAAAAGAGGAAAATATACATGGATTAAGGCTGATTATTAAACTTGCCTTCATTAAATTGAAATATGGAGCTCGATCAGATCTTTGGATTATTGATGTGTTGGAACCTTATTTGGACTTAAGCTTAAAAACTCAACAGCCTCTAAGTTCCACCAATCTATGGACAAGACTCCTCAATGAACCAGATCAGAACAAGTCTACATACACAAACTCTAATGACCATGAATCTTTCCATGCAGTGTAAGTGATATGTAGCTCCCCACCTCAGAAGTAACAAAGAAACAACCTCCCCCAACCTGGTAACTCTAATGCCTCAGTCTAGCAACTCTTTCCTCGAGAAGCGGGGTATTCCCTTCTAAGTTCAAGTGCAACCGGCTCAAGAAGAGGGGGAATAAGAGGTATAGACTTTTGGGAGTCAACCAGTGTAGCTAAGTCTCCCGTTGCAAGCTTCATGAGATGTAACATGGATACCATAAGCATTTGCTTTATTTGACTATATACACTCCGGTGGGGTTATTAAATTTTCAATCCGACCCACCACTTTTTTTTGGAGTTCTTTTTGCATTTTTTTTCAAGTGCATATGTACAACATATCTACATGGTGCAGCATATATACAAGAAATTTTCCTCTTGAGTCAGTAGACTATCCCTCTTTTGAAGCTCTATTGCAACCCACGGCTTCTGTCTTTAGACTTCATCACCACTAGACCAAATTGAGACGCACTTCCTTCACTAGAAGAAGAAGAGAGGTTCCGCCTAGAAGTACTACCCTCATATGCTACCCCAAGCCAAAGGAAACTGCCTCCTCGCCACCTCATCCGTGGAGAGCTATGTGTAAAGTGCCGGTGCAAGTCAAGCCATTGTCTCTAAGAGTCATGCGTGTGTTGTTAAGTGCTCTACTTAGGCTCATTAAGATGACATATGCTCATAGCCTAGTGGACTGAAAGAATTAAGTCCTTATGGACCTGAAAAGCCTTAACCCTAAGCCCTATAAGGTTTATCTTAGAATTAGGTGGATTAAGATCTTAATCAAGCTCCATTTCCCAATTTAATTCCAGGCTAGTTTAGATGTCAACTATGATCCAGGAAAAACTATACATATATATATATACAAAGATATTATTTACACATATTTACAATCGTGCAAAATTTTTGAAAAATGTTTTGAAATCATGAATGGATGAATGCATGAAATGCAAGTTTTGCAAAAGTATTTACACTCATTTACACAAGATTTTTGCAAACTTTTGATTTTCAAAACATTTTGGAAAAATTTTGTACTATATACATAATTTTGATAAGAAAATATTCACACAAGCTTTACACAAAATATTTTTGAAAACATTTTTACAAAAATAATTTTGTACATTAGCTATGTATGTGCAATAAAAGAATGATTATTTACAGGTAAAATTTTTAATTTTTGTGATTTTTAAGGTTTTTAGCCATTTTATTTATTAACACACTCACACAAAGTACGAGTTATGGCTAAAGTATATATGAAATATATACACACCCCCCTATACTTAGCTCGAACGATGTCCTCAGAGTGATCAAGAGCGATGAAGTAGACATAACTCGTGCTTAGTATAGGGAAGTGGAAAGGAATGGCTAGATACAGAGATGAATGAATGAATAAAATGAAGAGAACTCGGTGGTTTCCCCCTATACTTAGGATCAAATAATCCTAAGTATAGCAAGCTGTACATGAAGGGAAATCCGAGTGAAGGATGTACAGAGTCTGCCCCCCTATACTTAGGGTAAAATACCCCTAAGTATAGGCAGCAAAACAGGGGTAGAAAGAATGAAAAGAATACCCGAAGGTCCTACATCCCCCCTATACTTAGGGTAAAGTGCACCCTAAGTATAGCATAAGCATAAGATGAGAAAAGGGATGTGGGACTAAAGAATAGAGTGATATGGACAACCGGATCTATACAGGTCGGAAGAACAGTGATAATCAGGCGTGAGATGCAATAGATGTGAGTCAAGAGACCACATCTCACGCAAAGTGAATAGGGGCAACATCAACGACCCGCGGCTCATGATCTAGAAATGGCTTGAGCCGCTGGCCGTTCACTCGAAAGGTACTCTCAGAAGACAACTCAGATATATCAATGCTACCGTTGTCGTGTACCTTTCTCACAAGATAAGGTCCCTTCCACTTGCTTTGTAGCTTCTCTGGAAATAAACGAAGCCTAGCATCAAACAACCATACTTTTTGTCCCGGCTCAAAATGCTTGTGGCTGATATGAGAATCATGCCACTCTTTCACTCTCTCCTTATACTGTAGGCTGTTTGAGAAGGCGGTATCACGAAGCTCCTCCAGGGCTGCTAACTCTGCCCTCCTATGGTCTCCTACACTATCTGGATCTAAAAGAATATCCGTGACTGCCCAAAGTGACTTGTGCCTCAACTCAACAGGTAAATGGCACGGCTTGCCATAAACGAGGTGAAAGGGAGATGTGCCCAATGGTGTCTTGAAAGACGTCCTATATGCCTACGAGACCGAGTCCAAAAGCTGTGACCAATCCTTTCGGTCAGGGCAGACGACTTTCTGCAAAATAGTCTTGATCTCCCTGTTCGACACCTCGGCTAGACCATTCGTCTGTGGATGGTATGGAGTGGCAGCTCGATGGTCTATGCCGAACTCGCTAGCAAGTGCCTTCACCTGGTCGTTGATGAAATGAGACCCCCCATCTGAAATCAATACTCGAGGTACCCCGAACCGCGTGATGATGTGCTTCCTCAAAAATCTGCAAACTGTCCTGGCATCAGCAGCTCGGGCGGGGATGGCCTCAACCCAACGACTAACATAGTCCACGTCCAACAGAATGTACTCAAATCCCTGACTCTTAGGGAATGGACCTATGAAATCGATGCCCCATGCATCAAAAACCTCACAGAAGTGAATGGGCTGCATCAGCATCATATCACGTTGTCCACAAGTGCCCATCCTCTGACAGTCAGTACACCTCTTTACGAACTCATCAGAGTCCTTGAAGAGGGTAGGCCACCACAAGCCGGATTGGAGCACTTTCTGTGCCGTTCTCCTCCCAGAATGATGTCCTCCTGCCTCAAGCTTGTGGTAGTAAGTGAGGACGCTCTGGTGCTCCTTCTGAGGAATGCACCGACGCCAGACGCTATCCCCTCCTTCGTGGTAAAGGATGGGATCCTCCCAATGGTAGGACTTGGCCTTCGTGAGGAAGGTCTCAAGCCTCTGCCTGGGCCAACCTTATGGGACTTTCTTAGCAATAAGAAAGTTCACAATATCGGCATACCACGGGAGAGAGGCGATAGCAAGGATCGCCTCATCTGGGAAGGTCTCACAAATGGGATCAATCTGCTCAGACTCCTCAGGCTGCTCTAAACGGGAGAGATGATCCGCCACCACATTCTTGACTCTAGGCTTATCCTTGATCTCAATGTCGAACTCTTGGAGTAGAAGGATCCATCTAGTCAGTCTGGCCTTGGCATCCTTCTTTGCCATGAGGTATCGGATGGTGGTATGGTCAGTATACAAAGTCACTCTAGATCCAATGATGTAAGATCTGAACTTATCTAGGGCGAACACTACTGCTAGCATCTCCTTCTCTGTGATTGTATAATTCCGCTGGGCGGAATCCAAGGTGTGGCTAGCATAGTGGATAGCAAATGGGACTCCATCCCTCCTCTGTCCCAGCACAGCCCCACGGTAAAATCAGAGGCATCCGTCATGATCTCGAATGGGAGAGACCAATCTGGTGGCTGGAGGACAAGAGCCTCAACAATACAATGCTTGAGAGTCTCAAACGACGAAAGACACTTGTCATCGACAAGGAACTCGGTGTCTTTCGTCAGCAAGTCAGTCAACGGCCGGGCAACCTTACTAAAATCACGAATGAAATGCCGTACAAACCGACGTGCCCCAGGAAAGATCGTAACTGCCGCAAGTTGGACGGTGGTGTGAGTTTTCTAATGACATCAACCTTGGCCGGATCAACCTCCATGCCCCTGTTGGAGATGATGTGGCCAAGCACTGTCCCTTGAGTCACCATAAAGTGACTCTTCTCCCAAGAAAGAACCAACCGAACCTTAATACATCGCTGAAGTACTCGGTCTAGGTAGTCAAGACAGGAGTCGAATCCATCGCCGTAAACCGAGAAATCATCCATGAAGACCTCCAAGCACTCCCCTACCATGTCCGAAAAGATCGACAGCATGCATCTCTGAAAAGTCGCAGGGGCATTGCATAACCCAAATGGCATGCGTCGGAAGGCGTATGTGCCGAAGGGACAAATAAAGGTGGTCTTCTCCTGGTCCTCAGGAGCGATGGCCACCTGTTGTAGCCCGAGTACCCATCCAGAAAATAGTAATGGCTCTTCCCTGACAGTCTCTCAATAATCTGATCAATAAAGGGCAGGGGAAATGATCCTTCTTGGTGCCTGGTTGAGTCTCCTGTAGTCAACACAAACCCGCTAAGAAGTGGGTACTCATGTAGCAATCTCCTCTCCAGACTCGCTAATCACTATAGTGATGCCCGTCTTCTTGGGCACCACATGCAAAGGGCTGACCCACTTGGAGTCGGAGATGGGATAGATAAAATCGGCGCTCCACCATTTCGAAATTTCCTTCATGACAACCTCTCTCAGATTTGGGTTTCAGCCGCCGCTGAAACTCACGCGACGGCTTTTCCTCATCCTCGAGATAGATATGGTGGGAGCACAGGGCCGGACTAATCCTCTGGAGATCTGCTACGCTCCCATCCTATCGTCTTGCGGTTCTTTTCAAGAACCCCCATCAAACGGGACTCTTGTTCTCCAGTCAAATCGGCAAAGATAATGACTGGGTACATCTCAGGCTCACCACAAGGAATCTATACTTCAACGACGAAGGAAGCGGCTTCAGCTCTGGACAAACTGGCGCTGGCAAATCTGGCTTCTGAAGGATCCGAGTGTATGCGGCCAAATTTGCCCGGGAGAACGAGAACTCTCTCTCTCACAAACTGTATCTGAAGAAGGCTGCTCAACTGAATTGTCTCTGATCTGCTCGACATCTACCTCCTCCTCAGCTGTAGACTCAGTGGAAATCAGGTCTGTTATGTAATCCTCACAATCTGCCCAATCAGACTCTGACTCCGAGGGATCTGCATCATACAAGGTGGCATCAGTACCACCATTATCACCAAAATCTGTGTCGCGATCAAGAACCTGCTCTGCTACCTCTAAGGTATCCTGAACCAGGAATGTGCTATCCAAGCTCTCCTCTGTTGTCATCTCTGCATCAGCGGTGTCTGAAAATGAGAGGATGGCCTGTGCTGCTGGGTCTGCCCAAACTGCCTCATCGTCTGTGATCACAAAGTCATGGTCCTGGTAGATGTCTAGCCCTACATCTGTCAATTGCTCTGCATCTGAAGTAGTCTCTGAGCATGATCTCTCTCTGGCTCTGCTGTTCTCGACCGTCTCTATTTGTACACTTTCGCCCGCGATGCGAAAGTATACCTTCCCGCTATCATGGTCGGTCACTGCCTTGGCTGTGGTCAAGAACGGGAGACCTAGAATGATGGGGGTATCGGTCACAGACTCAAGGATCTCTATGTCCAACACTATGAAGTCCACGGGGAATTGCAAGCCCTGAATAGTGACGACAACGTCTCGCAACAACCCCTTCGGCCTCTTGAGAGATCTATCAGCAAACTGAAGGACTGTCCTGCTCTGTCTAAGAGTGCCCAACTCGAAGCGGTCGAGAAGGGCTACCGGAAGGAGGTTGATCGACGATCCGCTATCTAATAGAGTACGGTCGAACCTCTGCTCACTAATATGGCATCTGACATAAGGGGCTCCTGGACCTAGCCTCTTGGCTGGTAGACGGTTCAGGATCGCGAACACGTGGCTTTTGTCAGCACATGGATCTCTGAGTGGTGGTTCCTCCTCTTCCTCCTGACTGTGGTCCTGTCTCTCAACGAATGCTGAGAATAGGGATGTGCTGCAAAGCCTCCTGAAGAGTCAGCTGTATGTGAAATCGGTCTATTATCTGCTGGCTGAACTCTTCCTGATCTCTCTTTTTGGGATTTTCTATTTTCTTCCCCTTCCCCATCTGAAGGGCTCTAGGGAAGGGGATCACTGAGTCCTTCTCAGATGAAGGACTAGGAAAAGGTCTAGGCGGTTCGACGACCGGATCCACACATACATCATGCACCACAGTGGGACCAGAAGAAAATAAACCTTTTCCTTTATTCACAATAGAGTTCCGGGATACATCAGAAGTATGAAAAACAACAGGTCTCTCAGAATGAACACGGGTGGCCTCAGTACCACCATAGGCTGGGTCGGCTGGAGGACTCGCGGCCTCAGTACCGCGCTCTGGCTCGGCATCGTGGGTGGCCTCAGTACCACCTCCTCGAACTGGTGAAACGGCGGCCTCAGTACCGCCGGTGGAATCATCATCCTTGGTGGCATCAGTACCACCGTCGTCATCCTCCTCGTCAGGCGCTCTAGGCGGATCCTCATGAGGTAGCTCAGACGAGGCGCTGCCTGCTGGCATCCTACCGCTCCTAAGTGTGACAAAATCAGTATCAAACAGATATCCAGTCATATCATCAAATGTATCACTAGGAGTGGTATACTCAGTATAAGCTACCTGCTCAGATTTCCGCTTCAGGCTGTTGGGGTTCGACTCTATCTGGGCAGGGATGGCGGCCTTCCCTCTCACAATGTCCCGCATCTCCTGGCAGAACTCGTCCATCTCCCGTCGAAAAGTAGCACGTTGATCTGTGAGAAGGCGGGCTATGTCATCCAAGACAGGATTCTCAAGGGAACCCGACGGGTAGCCTCTATGGTAGTGAGGCTGCTGGATCTGCTGCTGTGGTTGAGAGGGGTATGGGTGATGCTGCTGCTGCTGCTGGTGAGGCTGATCTCGCCTCCAAGACTGTCCCTGCTGATAGGGACGAGGACCATAGGATGATTGCTGCTGCTGTGGTGGTGGGTACACTGGGGGCTTCTGCTGCGGCTGGTGCTCTCTCTGATGGCTGTACTGGCCACCCTGTCCTGATGGCTGCTGCTGGGGCTGGGTACCTTCGTTCCCCCACCAGAATCCGAGATGGTATCGTCGGATACCGGGCTGAGGGCGGTCATACCAAATCCCGTTGACATCCATCAACGGCTCTACATCGTACTGGGCTGGCGAGAGTACTGCCAGAGGCTGATCCGGCTCGTAGACCACCATCTGCAAGTCTGAAGATGGTGGGGACTGGTAGGTGGGCTGCGGCTGCTGGTACGGCTCCGCCTGTACAAGGTGTACCTGTCTAGGCTGCTGGTGTGAGCTGGAGCGCTAGAACGAGCTGCTGCTGCTGCCGTGATCGCCTCGCGACTGAAGACGGGGCTGAGAAGCCGTCTGTGCCTCCTGGAGACACAAGAGCTGGGTCTTCATGTCGCTCAGAGTCTGTGCCATCTGCTACATCTGAGTGATGCCCTGGCACTGCTTCTTCTTAATTAGCTCCATCCGATCCAACTTCTCGCTAATGATACCCATGTCCGCAGCTGATGACTCTGCCTGTGCTGCTGCTACTGCGGATGAACTGGAAGGACCGGCGTCAACCCGTGCTATCCTCTGGTACTGCACGGGTCCTGGCTGCTGGGGTCTGCCCTGAGTGTACAACCGGGTCTGGGACATCACCATGTAGTTCTCGGCCATCTCCTCGTAGATGGCCCAGACCTGGTCGTGATCCTTGGCGAAGTAAGACCCACCAGAAGAAGCGTTCACCAAGCCCTGGAGCTCTGGTGTTAGCCCGCTGAAGAAGCTCTGAACAAGGTTCGGCTTGGAAATGTCGTGGTGCAGGCATCTATCAGTCAGCTCTCTGAACCTCTCCCATGCCTCATGAAACTGCTCGTTGGGGAGCATGGAGAAGTTGTTGATCAGGGCTCTCGCGGCATTGGTCCGCCCGAGTGGATAGTACTTATGCAAGTACTCGGCACGGAGCTGCTCCCAAGTGTAAACAAACTTCCCCAGGTGCTTCAGCCAGGTGGTTGCTCTGTCTGCCAAGGAAAAGGGGAAGGCAATCATCCTGATAGTATCATGGTCCACCTGACGATCGTGGACAGTACTGCAAATCATCTCAAACTTCTGCAGGTGGAGATGAGGCTCCTCTGTGGCCAAACCGTGAAACTGGGGAAGGAGCTGCAAGGTGTTCGGGGGGAACTTGAAATCCCCCACGATAGCTGGTAGCACCATCCAACGGTGTGTCAGAGTCGATCCGGGATTGTGGTTCTCCCGCATCATCCTCGGCGGTTTTTCTCCGCCTCCTGCTCCTCCTGCTGCAGCTGCTGCTGCCGCAGCTGCGGCCGCGCTTGTTGCGGCTGCTGCGGCGGCTACCGCATCGTCGGGTCCTCCTCCTCCGCGGTTCTCGCGGTCGGCTCTCAACTTCTCTACCTCTCTCCTCATCTCGATCATGAATGCTCCCTGATCCCTTAACTGCTGCTGAACTGAATCAAGTGAGGCGATCAGGGTGGAGTTGATCGCACCCTGGTCCAAAACGAAATGCTGATCTCCTCGTGGACCTCCCGTGCGATCATCAAAACTGCCGGCCATCGTCTCTGAAAAATCAAAACAACCGAACTCAGGTGCCGATAAATCATCTGTCTGTCTCTCCTCTGGCACTGGTATCTCGGTCTCAGAAGAAGAAGAAGGGTGGTCGAGGGGGAACAGGGCGGAATCGTACTCGGGTTCGGAGAGCAGGTCTGAGCTCTCACAAACCGACCTAGATGAAGGGACTGGAGTGCTAAAAAGCGGTGCAGCCAGAGGCTGCCTAAGAGACCTCCTGCCCATCATCGTGATCTGGCGAGTAGTGTGGATGAGATCTGGAAAAACTATGAGTACAAGCAAACCACCAGTTCACCAACGCAACGGGAGCTGAAGACCGTAAAGGTTCGGTCAATTTATCTTGTCAAATTTATTTTGGTGAACACTCAAGATATCAGAGCGATTACGTGACATGTTGGGATACCCGATATTCTCCCAACCGACTGTCCCGCACAGAAGAGTCGGTAATCAGTCGAGATGAGTACCAGAAGGCTTTACCTAGTGTACGGGTCACTCTCTCGCACAAGCAAACCAAGCAATGAGGGGGTTGCTCTCCCCAAGACAAATTTTTTTAGTTCAAGTGTCTTTTAGGGTCAATAGTTTTAGCAGTCCCAATTTTATTGTTTTTCTTTTTAATCTTTTTCAATACAAACAAAGGGCCTAACGAATTTTTCAGTTCTCCTGATTATTAAGTCCAAAATAGGGGGAGAAGACGAAAAAGACGATGCGCGACAAAATCAATTATGCATGCAAAGATAGAAATGCGTACCTGGCTCCAACACTCTACATGCAATATGATCCGCGTAGAATTTAAAAGACAGGAAATAAACTACCTAAATGGTGCAGGCGGAAAACCGAGTCCCTAAACAGCAGTGCTACTCGAAAGAACAGCTAGCCGAACACCAGCCTCCAATCCAAAGAGTCCGATCTAGACCCACCCCTCCTCTTCTGGACAGGTCGAGTTCAGGAGTAGCGCTTATCGGGGCAGGCTCGCGGCGCGTAGGCTCGGAGGTGATGGAACGTCTATTTTATTATTTTTTATTTCTGGTCCAATTACCGATCTATAGGTGCAAGAAGATATATTAGGGTATTTTGATCCTAATTTTTCCGTCACAATCAAGCAGAAAATCCTACGGCTAGGGGCTCGAAAATCCGCGTGAAACCGGAAAATACAGGAAAGAAATAAAATCGCGAAGAAAACTGCGTAAAAAATTGAGCTAGCTAAGGGGTCCCCCGAGCACACCGGTGCTCGGCGAAACAGACCCCGAAAGTCCAAGTCTCTGTCTGTCCCTGTATTATTACAACAGTTCAAATATTGCAGGAAATGAAAGCTAAACTAAACTAATCTAAACTCGCGGCTATTCCGCGGCTCCCACACTCCTGCTCACTTCTCGCGTCCTCCGACGGCTCTTTAGAGAAGAGAGCCGCCACTGACTCCTGCGGTTGCTCGGCTTCCGAAGAAAGCTGCCTCGGTCCTCAGGCCCTCGTAAAAAAATAAGCAGAAAGTGGTCAGACCAGATAAATGTATAAATAGGTCAAGAATATATATATACAAAAATATATACAAAAAACCGCGAAAAGAAAGCTGCAGGAAAAATCGAAAACCGACTACTAAGCCGTGCTCCCCGGCAACGGCGCCATTCTGACGACCCAAAATCCTACTAATCCGGATCAGGTAAAAATATCATACTCGGGTCATTGCGACCCGGACCAATAAGAATCTCGGTTCAATCAAGAAAATGTAAAGCAGACCACCAAAATCAGATAAAATCAAATAAACACAAATAGCGGTCCTGGCTATTGGATTAGCCCGGTATAGCGACCAGGGTCGGACTCAGGGAGCACGTGATGGCCTTACGGCCTACGAAGTAGTCGAAAATATCGAAAAATAAAAGGAATGTATTTTTGGTGGATTTTTAATTTTTATATATTTTTTGGATTTTTGGTTAATTAAGAAAATGAAGAAAACAAGGAAACAAGCCAATTCAAGCAATTATTTAATGCATCAAGAATCACTCAAAAATTCAAATAACAATGTTTTTATGTATTTTATGTTTTTTTACTGTTTTTGGTGAATTTTTGTTATTTTTCTGATTTTTATTTTCTTTTCTAAAAATCAAACAGCGCAGGAAAACAGTAACAATGTCCAGTCAAGAGTAAAAGGCCAATTTAAAATGCAAAAAGGCCTATTTAGCTCCTGGAGGTAATTTTCCCATAAACTAGAAAGTCTAAGGAAAATTAAGCCACAAGAATTATTATTTTGGATTTTTAAAATAATTATTAGAATTTTTATAGGTTTTTAGGTGTTTTGTAATTTTTATGAGTTTTGTATAATGAAAAATGACCAAACCTAGTCAGAAAATCAAATAAAGGCAAAAGACACAGTAGCTAATTTTGTTTGTAATTTTTAGAGGTATTTTAATATTTTTGTGAATTTTTAAATCAGGCAGTAAATAAAATGCGTGTTTTTGAATTTTTAAAAATAGTAAATGAAATCAAAAATGTCCCCAAAAATTCTCTAAAATTTTACAATATGGCAGAAGCCATGTTTCCAATTTTCATTAAATTTGGAGGTAGTTTGCTATTTTATTAAAAATCAAAACCAAGGCATAGTGCACAGGGACCTAAACGTAAATACCAAAAGTTATGGGGGGTCTGGTGCAAAGTTCCCAAGAAGTCACGCGCGATGCGCGTGTCTGGGGCACACAGGGACCTATTTGCAAAGAAATAAAGTTCCTGGGCTAAATAATAACGAGTATTAAAAGCCCAAGGACCTTAGTGTAATTTACCCACTAATACACGCACATGCGCTAAAAAATCACGCACAGGGGCATAAATGCAATTATCTAAAAAGATTCATTCATTTAACAACATCCCAGATCTATAGAGTTAAACATGCAAATATCCCAAATAAGCACGTGTCGACGCACGTGACAGACTACAGGCAGGGGCATAAATGCAAATAGCAGAAAATACAAGGTCCAAAATGCAAATGTACCAAACTCAAATAAACTATCTAAAATATTTACAGGACTAAAGCAGAACAACTAATAAATTAAGGGCCTAAAGTGAAATTTACCCTTTATGAATTCGAGGGCCGGAAGCGTGCCACGTGGAGATCGGACGGCTGGAACAGGGGCGCGCCTCAACAAGGAACCCTCAGTGCGGATCGACGGCTAGAAGCTCGCCACGTGGTGGATCGGACGGCTTTGAGGCGCTGCGGCTAAGCCTCGCTGATCCGATGATCAGGATCGCTCCTCCAAGGATCGAACGGTCGGGGCTGCTCCTGGCGTGGACGGCTAAGATGCAAACTGGAGCTGGAAGAGGATCGAACGGTCAGGGAGGTCCCTCGAAGAACTGGGCTCCGGCGAAGTTCGCCGGACTCGTGCTGGCGCTGGAGACCTCCTCGCGGGCAACTGAAGATCGGGGAAGAATCGCCTCGGGCTCCCGCGTCTAATGGGGTCCTCCGATGGCTCGACGGAGCTCCGAGGAGTTCAGGCGAGGCCGGCGGAGGTAGAGCTGCTGCTTCAAATGGTCCAAGCCCTCAGATGGGCTCGGATGTTCCTGCAAAGTACACCAGCAGACTCGCGGGTCGAGGGCAAAGTGCCTCGACCCCGTTAGGATGGGTGACGGTGAACGGTGCGGCAAGGTGATCGAGCTCCGGCGATGCGACGGCGGAGGAGCTCGAGATCCCAGCTTCTGTGCGAGCTGGGTTGAATGGATGGGCGGAGAAGGTGCGCGGGGGAAGGGCGAATGTGATGGGGGATTCCGATGATCGAGACCAAGGCAAAGGTGGTCGGAATCAACGGTGGTCGGTGACGGCGAGATTTGGGCGAAACCAAAAATTAAAGAACAGGAAAGGGAAATAAGGCTACCTAAGTGGTCGAGTCGACTGTGGGCGAGCTGGGCTCGCTCTGGGTCGTCGCCTCGCGGGTCGTCGTGGCCCGAAGCTTGAGCTCCTGCTCTGGGCGGAGCACGGCGGTGCTAGCTCGCCGGATCTGAGGTCTCGCACTCCCTCCTCGCTGCAACACCACCGGGAGCGAGCTGTCACTCTCGTCGATGCGATGGAGGTCCTTGGGTGGAGGATGGAGGAGCCAAAGATGGGGAAATCGTGCGGCGGAGCTCGGGATTTATACTCCCAGGGGTCCGGCTAGGGTTGATCGGGTAGGGCTGCTCAGAGCGCGGACCCCGAGGCGGGCGTGCCGGCGAGGGTGTCGGATGTGGAAGGAACGAAACGGACCCGGGGTTTAGGTATTCAGGCATCGGGTCGTGACGCGAAAAATCAGGGAAGTCGGGTCGGGTGTCACGACCCGAGGAAAGAGGTCCACAGGGGGAGTTGACCGGGCGGTCAACATTCCCCGTGGACCAGTGGGAGTGCGCCACGTGGAAAATAATTGGAAATTCAATTAAAAATAGCAAATGGCGATTTATTAAAAACTTCAAACATGAAATATTTTTGTTTTAATTTTTTCTATTTTTTGGTGATTTTTAATTAATTTTTCAAAATAAAAATAGGGTATATACACTTTATGCTATATATAGGTATTTACACAATATGCCTTTTTAATTTTTAATTTTTAATTTGTTATTTTTGTGCCTTTTTATTCCTATTTTATATTTTATTTATTTATAACATAAAATAGGGAATAAAAAGGTATTTTTATTTTATTTTTATTATTTATATACAAGGGTGAAATAAATAGATACATATATACATCTATGTACAACGTATATTTACAATGTTATTTTTGGTTTTTAATTTTGTTCTTTTTATTTTGTTTTTTTATTTTTGTTGTTTTTATTTTATTTATTTACATCATAATAAATAGACTATTTACAAAAGTTTTGGAATTTTAATTTATTAATTTATAGTGTGAAATAAATATAGGAGTGGTTGTATGTACATGGTGGATATGTACACAAGTGACTCTTTTTATTTTCTTTTTAATTTTTATATTTTTGTTTTTATTTTTATAATTATAAATATATACAATATTTATAAACCACTTTTATTCTATTTTTGGGAGGAAAATATTTTTATTAATTTACAGGTCTATTTACACACATGAGCACCCTATCTCTCTCTACTTTGGCTTTTATGCGGTCAGGCCCATGCTGAGCCCTCCCTTAGAATTAGGTTGCTCAATACTTATTCTAAATATTTCCCTCTTTTTTTGTTGTCTCTTTATTCTTTTATTTTTGCACAAAAACATGCTAATTAGTAAACTTTATACAATGCATGCTTTTGCTAATTATTTGTATATACATGAATATACATGCATTTGCAAAGGTTTTTGTAGCTAAAATATAAGAATAAAGAGTGATGAATGGGTATTCATCAGCGGTCGTGCATGGAGAAGGAGGTGTGTCGCGCGGAGCAGAAGGGATGCGCCCACGCGTGGCTGGCCAGCGGGTGAGGGCTGGGACGACACCGCTAGGCGTGGGGACCGGCAACCTGGAATTTTTTTTCTTTATTTTTTTATTTATTTTTATTTCCTGTAAACACTAATAATAATAAAATGTTGTTGTTTTTTATTTTTTAAACTGTAAATGCAAACACTGATAGAAAATAGTTTTATTTTTATGTTTGTTTTTTTATTCTCCTGCAAAAGAAAAAACAAATGTTTTTATATGTTTTTTACTGTATAATAAAAACAAATGTTGTTGTTTTTATATATTTTTTATTGCATCCTACAAAAAACAAATGTTAGAAAACAAGATACATTCTTTTTTTTAATTTATTTATAAACAAAAGGGAGTCTGTGAATGTGTCGGATCTTGACGAAGTGGAGGGAGATCCGAAAATCCAACCACCGTGCGTGGTAGGATATGAGGAGTTGTGTGAGATAGAGAAAGAAATGTAGGGATCGAGAAGATGAGATGAAAAATCAGCTCGGTCGTGATAATGTTTGGTGGAAAAATTTTTGGATTTTAAGATCTAAAATTTAATAAAACCTAAGCAAAGATTAAACCTACAATTACCTATGAAAAATGACGAGAAGTAAAATTGGATCTCACGTTGGGGTTCAGAAATGTCATGATGGCCTCGACGAGGGCCGATGCGCTGTCACCGGACAGCTCGGAGGCTAGGCACCCTTCTTCAACATGACAGCTCTCAGAGATCGGGCTCCTCTCCACCAAAGATCGATCAAGGAATGAAAGAAGGAGGAGGAGCTCATTAAAAAGAGAAGAAAAATGAAAAAGGAAGGCATGTACAAATGGGAAAATTTTTATTGGTGAAATTAATAAAATAATTAAATTAATTATTTCATTAATTAATTAATTAATTACGAAATTCGGAATTAAATTAAATAAATAAATAAAATAATTAATGAAAATCAATTCGTCACCTCCACAGCGGCCAATAAAAGCATAAAATCAAGTCCAATATATATGGTATATTATAAAATCAAATAATGAATTAAATAATTAAATATAAATACAATTTTCGTAATTAAATTTAATTAATTAGTTAATGTGAGATATTTTATTTTTTTGATGATTTTTATTTAAGGAAGTTAAGTTGTATACACATATTATATACATATAATAAACTGTACATATATATACACAGGAAAATTTTTTCTAAACACATTTTTTCATTTTATTATTTATATTTTTTTCTTTTTATTTTTAATGAAAATGATATTTACAAATATTTACATTAAAAATAAATATGGATAAATATGTACAATACATAATGGTGAAACTTCACAAAACACCCTAGAAAATTGACTTTTCAACCGTAACTTCAAAAATTATGAAATCACAGCCATTTGAAAGATAATTAAATTTAGAGTGTAATGGAAGTGAGTTTGGTTCAATTGAGTTCGTATGGAGCCGAAATTGGTATTTCAATGATCACTTTGCGGCTTTTTCTTAGTATCATTAATTGTAATATATAAATTATTTTACTTTAAAAATATTTTTATAATTTACAGCACATTTTTATTTACAACTTCTGTTTGCAAAAATAATTCATTTGAGGTCAAATTATACACAAAAAAATAGTACAATACAAATATACAAGGGATTTATGTACAAATTATTTTTGGAATTTTGGATGAAAGACCCTATCTCCAATACAACAAAAATGCTATTTAGCATCGAATCATTTAATGACAATTAATCGATTTGTCACTAATAGCTGACTTTACCAACAAAATAAATTTATTGTCACTATAACAAATGTTTTAGTTGACGAATTATATTAGTGATACAATTATGTGTCACAATTGATCTTTTATTTAGTGATATATATGCCTTTCATGCATCATTAAAAAAAATCACATAGCTTTTTTATTCAGCATAGATGCAAGGTGTCATTACTGAAATTAAGTTCATTGATTTTTTATCTCATATTTTGGGTAGTTGAATTTAGTATAATTTTTTTCTTAATCATTGATTTCTTTTTTTAGTTTTAAAAACCCAATCATGCAATGTCTTGTAACATGTAATATCATATTATGAGACAATTATGGAGATCTCGGATGAGCGCGCGCGCGCGCACACACACACACACACACACACACACACACACACACACACACACACACACACACACACACACACTATATATATATATATATGGCTAGGGTGTGTGCTTGCAAACATTGGCTCCAGTGCGGCTCAACACGTCTCCGCAATCCACAAATTCCCCCATTCCCTCGATAATCTCTTTCTCTCTCTCTCTCCAATAACAAACTCCAATTTCATGTCTCAATTTACTAACATCGTATACTAACCAAGGTTTTAAAAAACGGATCGGACATCGAACCGGTTAGTCTTTGGTTTGGTCCAATCGGGTCGGACCGTCAGTCCAAATCGGTCGAACCGGTGATGATGTCAACATGACGTCATCATTCCTATTGACTTGGAAAAATCAGACCGGACATAATTTACTGGTCTGACCGGTTGAACCGATTTTTTGAACCAATAAAAATAGATATATATATATATATATATCTGAAAATATGTATTTATATATCAATGAAATAATCATTTATAATGTCAAATCTTTCAACAGGAAAATATGATTGTCTATTTCGAATAAAACTCTACAAAAATAATCACATTTTCTAGCATTATATATGAATATATTATTGTAATAATTTATTTATAGTTGCTTCTATAAAATTACTCCAAGAAAGTAGAGGCACAAGTTATATTCCAAAAAAGAGAGGGGCATAACTGAAATCGCAGAAGTTATGAAGGGTACAAGTGATAAAAAACCTATTATGTCATTATTTAAATCTTTATTTTGTAGAAAATATACTAAACCATCAAAACCGGGTCAACTTAGTCCAACCACCGATTTGACCTGATTTTTTATTTTCTTTTTTTTATAAAATTAATTACCTAAAACCAGTCGAACCGACCGTGTCAAGGCCGATTCCAGTCCAACCGGTCCGACTGGCCGGTCTGGTCCGATTTTTTAAACCCTGATACTAACATCATATTTCCCATATTAGCATTTAATCCTATCCAAATTTAAATTTAAATTTTATGTAGATATATACATAACCAAATATTGAAATGTATTAATATCTACTATAAAAATAATAATTTATGGATAAAGTTTAAATTTATAATGAATGCATGCATATATATATATATAATCAAAATACATAAAAATGCAATCATTCTTATATAGTCGTATTAATTAATAAATCATAAATATTGTCACGTTTCTTGATATTAATGATTTGCTGAATAATATTTCTTTCTAAAATGGAAAGAACAATTCATTCAAAATAACAATAAACTCTAAAATTTCAAATATAAAACTTAAGCACATATACCAAAAATAGCCTACCTAACTCTTTCCCTTTACCCGCACACACACCTCTTACCAAAAATATCATGCTCAACTCCCTCTTCCTTATGCTCAACCCCCGCGCACACCCCCCTTTTCCAAAAATAACCCGCGCAACCCCTTTTTCTTAATTGCACGTACCAAAAATTCCGCCACCCCATTTTTCCCTTCCCCCGTGCGCCCCTCTTTTTCCCTTTTCCTGGACACACACCCCCTTTTCCATAATCTCCTCTGATCTTGCCTTCTTCTTATTTTCCTGAAATGGTTTCATTCCATTCCCCATTAATTGAACTATGAGATCTCTATCTCCAAATCTCATCCTCTTTTATTCTCTTCTCCACATACCTTGCTACATACTCATATTTTGGTTCCTTCAACCATTTCCCTAGATTCTCTCTACACCAATTTTTGGCTACCTCCTTCAGTTCACTGTTAGCCATCGTCTTTCAAGTACGTCAACAAGATCATCCATCATCATCTCAAGGTACACTGTAGATCCAATTATATATATCATGCTATTATATTTAAATATTCCATTTTTTCCCTTCTATTGCACTTGTTGATATTTTTTAATGATATTGAATTGCTTTGATTGAAATTTTAATCGATGATTATGAAATTTTGTAGTTTGATTGGGACGAATGTGAACCTGAGATTGTCATCTAAAGTGCTACTTGGATTGTGCATATCTAAGTGTGCATGCATGTCTTGTCATACTTAGATCATTTAAATCTTACATTGTGTATAATTGCATTATCATATATAAAATATTCATATATATGCCAAGGGTGACATGCATGAGGTTCAAAAGATTGGCATAGGTATAACAATAATTATCATATACACTATTAATATATTCCTTATTTGTAGGAACCATCAATCCTATTTAAAGAAATTTCCTAACTCATTTTATTTCTATACAGGCATAATCGACCAATTGTTAAATCCATTTGTCTTAATCATTATAATAAATAGCACTTTATATAATATACTTTTTTTTGCTATGTTTTATATTATGGTTACTTATTTTTATATAAATATTTTTACATTATACATATAGTAGTTTGTTTTTTTATCTACTATTTATTGTACGTGTATATGTATTATGTAAGTGAAAGTCACAAAACTTAAAACCATCTTAAAATATATACTGATTTTGAATCAAAATGACTCATTTTACAAATATCAATAAATGTTTTATGACAATCAATTTATAATTACATATTTAGAAGGAAAACAATGCAACAACGTTGGTCATTTTAGAACAATAAAAATAATTATAAAATAATTATATTTATAATGATTACAGTACAAAATATAAAAAAACATATTAAGTACACACATTCTTTATTCTCTAAGGTTTATTTTAGAAATGTTTGCTCCTAAATTTATTTTAGAAATGTTAACATATTCTCTTACATTTATTTTAAGAAATGTTTACCACTATCTTTGTAAATTACGCAAGTTTATGTAAAAGGTAAGCACACTATTAACTGTACACCGGTTTATTTTAAATGTAGAAAAATAGATTTATTTTAAATGTAAAAAATGATTAGGCTATGCGAAAATCATGTGTTAAACAACATGTAGATATAAATAGTATAGCATATATAAATGATTTCACATACGTGAATTAACATAAGCGATGACATAATAATATAGCATATATAAACTATTTCACTTACGACGTGTGAACTATGGTGTACATATTTAAACATTGCTAAAAAAATGAACACAAAAATCAATGTCAACACAAATCAAATCCATAAAAAGAAGTAAATTGATAAAGATATCAACTCATATCATGTCGCTCGCAACCCAATTGGTCGCTTTGCATGTCAAAGATTCGGAAGTTGTGGCTCATATAGATTGCGAAGTAGCTAAAAAATGCTATGAGATTGAGCTGTAGGAATATCAAGAGGATTGATTTCATCAAAAAAATTATTGGGAGATTCATGTAGAACAAAATCTAATCTATCAAAAAGATGAAAAACATGTGATGCATGTATTTTAAACATGCTAGAAACCAAAAACCAACTCCTTGTTTCTCCTTTAATTCCATATAAAGTTCCAGCCGTGATCTGCACGGCAGAATGCGAACATCATCCAAGTCATAAGCAAAGAACCTTCTTTTTCATGCCCAAGTATGTCTATCATCTCATATGCATTTAAACAAATCTTAATAATAATCACCCACTATAAGATTATCCTAAATTCATCCATTGTAATCTTGTAGTATGCTTACGAAGACGTATCATGAATAATTAAAATCCTCATGAAAATATTTCGTTTGAATTTTTCTTGAAGGTATCGTTATGGATAAGACTTGGATTCATGAAGATAGGAGAAGCTCCAAGTATCTTAATGGCATCAACCAATTTATCAACTTTGCATTTAGTAAGTCATGTGAAGATGAAACCATCCTTTGTCTATGTACTCGATGTGCAAACTTACTTCATGTAAATCGAAAAGGTGCATTCAAGCATCTAATATGGAATGGATTCCTATCTGGATATGATAATTGGATTTTTCACGGTGAAGAAACTATTGATTCACAAGATGTACAACTGCAAAATGATTGTAGAGAAGATTTAAGTAGCCTACAGAGTGATCAAGAAGAAGAAATGTATGACATCGAAAAATGTAGAGAAGAAGATCGAGATGGTATTCATGATTTATTATTCGATACCTTTGTTGATATTCAGAATCCATGTAATGAAAGTGGTGGAGAGACTAATAAAAGAAGAAGAGATAAAAATGATGGTTCCAGTGATTGTTTTGAATTACTTGAAGATGCTGAACAAGAGTTATATCCAGGCTATAAGAGATTTACAAAGTTGTCATTTATTATTCGTCTTTCCAACTTAAAGTGTATACACGGATGGAGTAATAGATCGTTTATTATGTTACATGAATTACTAATAGAAGCATTTCCAGAGGGTGAATTATTTCCTGAGTCATATTATCATACAAAGAAATTGATATCTAAGCTTGGATATGACTACAAAAAGATTGACATGTGTCCAAATAAATGCATGATATATTGGGGAGAAAGAGAAAGTGATACATCATGTTACGTTTGCCAAATGTCTAGATGGAAAAAAGGTGCTCATGAGGATGAAGGAAAGGATTTACGATCATTAAGTAAGAAAAAATTATCTCCGGCTCAAGTGATGTGGTATTCTGATAAATCCTCGATTACAAAGATTATTCATGTCCACGAAGACTTCTTCACTTTTGAGATGGCATAATGAAGGAAGGAACGAAGGCCGAATTCTCAGACATCCAGCAGATTCTCCAATGCGGAAAACATTTGACACAATGCATCCTCAATTTTCATTAGAGCCTCGTAATATTCGTCTAGGTATAGCTACATATGGATTTAATCCTTTTAGAACCATGAATATAAAATATAGTACATGGCTAGTTGTTTTGATGATTTATAATCTTCCTCCATGGTTATGTATGACACAACCATATATCATATTATCTGCTCTAATACCGAGACCATCTGGTCCAAAGGCACATATAGATGTATTCCTACAACCTCTTGTTGAAGACTTGAAGGAACTGTGGTTAAGAGATATACCAACATATGATGCTGATCGTGGTGAAAGTTTTCAATTACATGCAGCATTACTGTGGACTATAAATGACTTTCCTGCATATGTTGATATTTCTGGATGGCGGACTCAGGGATACTTAGCATGCCCATCATGTAATATGCATGTAGAATCACAATATTTATCAGGTAGTCGAAAGATTTGTTACATGGGTCATCATCGATTTCTTCAAATGGATCATAAATTTCGAAAGGAGACAAAGACTTTTAATGGAAAACAAGTGTGGTTACATTTATTATATACAAGATTTGATTGTGCAATTATTTTTATTATTTAGCCCACATTTTTATTTAGAACTTTTGTTTTGAAATTTATTTTATTTAAGATACAAATAAAATAGTGTAGCATACAAATATACACAACACACACATTTTTTTGGATTTTCTGATTAAGGATCCTATCTCCCCTTACTTCATTCATGGTCGATCAAGTCAAATCTTGACCCTTTCTCGAGGTTCGGGTTACCTTGTATCTATTACATATATACAGTCTTCTCTTTTTTTTATTTTCTTTTCTTTATTTTTTTCCTTTCTTTCTTTCTTTGTTTATTTTAGGTTAAAATTGTAATAAGTGCACAATATTTGCACATAGATGTAAGTTAATAAGAATATGAAGTTAGTATTATGTACATGTATGTTATAAGGGATTTTAAGCTAAAATGAATGAAGAAATATGGCGAATCGCAGATTCATCAATCGTTGCATGTGATTGCGGGAAGCACGTGACTCATCGTCACACCTGCTATTGCACTCTCGTCAGATCGGATTTGAGTCAGGAGGCTTCTTCCTTTAGAAGCTCTGATGATCACAATCACACTTCAAGAGATAAACATATTCTTGTGTGATCTATATGAAATAATTTAGGAAGTGCTCTCGAATCATGTGGTCTCATCATTTAAAATTTTTTAAATTCATCTACCCCTTGAAACTAGCATGACTAGTTGCCCTTAGTCGTATTCAATGCGACCTTTTTGCTTCTGTGATGCGCTAAGACATAAACCATAGCCTTCAATCCGTATATGTGTTCGTGATATCGATTGTAGTATATACATTGTAGTATATGCATATGGATGAATATATATGCATTAAATAGGTTGTGCAAAGATTGAAATTCAAATTATATAGATTAACTTAGTTGTACTTTTAGTTGGACTAAGTTGGGCTTTTAGACGTATTGAATGGATGGATGTACATATATGTACAAGATTGACTTAGTTGAACTCTTATACATGTAATTGAACTTATATTAATTTATTGGATATATGTAGATGCATTAAATTGATTGTGGAGGGATAGAATCTCAAATAATATAGAAGAGAAGTAGTAATATGGTTTAACTATTAATAATCATCTTAGATTGGAGTAGAAAATCATTCGAGTGACAAATCAACAAAGTCAATCATTTAGAAGGATAACATATTATGTTATTGCTTTAAGACTAAAATATTGCGTTTTATTAGTGCAACAAAATGGATAAGATGTGGATGGATAAGAGATTTGATGATTTTCATAAAATATAAGAAATGTGTATTGACGTTTTGGATGGGGCATTTCACTTTGTAGGTTGTAAATAAAAGATGTGGTGGTGACAAACTTTATTGTCCATGTTTGAGATGTAAGAATATTAAATGTAGCGACTGAGAGTAAGTTTATAGTCATCTTATACTGAATGGATTTTGGTTACATTACTCTACTTGGGCTGAGCATGGAGAAGCTATAGTGAACAACAGCCTCAGGTCCTCATTCATAGAGGCTTATAGCTTGATCCCCTTGACCCTCCTGCGAAATGGTTCTCCCCCTGCAAACTGAGCATTTTAAATTGGATGAAGACATAGTTGTAGGTGCAATACCTTACAGGAAAATAGAGAACATTGATAATGAGTTGTTTGATTTGATGGATGACCTAAGTAGACTTGAAACAACAAGAATCCAGTTCATCTGATAAGTTTCATAGTACTCTAAGAGATATAGAAGCCATATTGGCTCTCGAGGTTAAAATGTCTTTATTAAAGTTTTTATTGGAAAGTTTAAGATGAAAGTAAGGAACCGATCAACCATTACAATGATTACATATGTATTATCTTTGATTAGAAAATTATTGAATAATGCATAGAAGTTTTCAAAAGATTGGAAAGAAGTGAAATAAAGATTTCGACTATTTGCTCTAAAATATGAGAAAATTGATGTATGTTGTAATGATTGTATAATATTTTGAGGGAAAAATTTGCATTTAGAATGTTGTCCACATTGGAATACTTCTAGATATAAAGAAGATAGAGGTACTACAAAGATGAAGAAGACTGAGAAAATCTCACGTTACTTTCCGTTGATTCTAAGATTGAAACATCTATTTATGTCAACAAAAATCACGAAGTGGATGACGTGACATGCTCATTCAAAAAAAAGAGATGCCAATGGAATTATGTGGCATCCATCTGATGCAGAAGACTGGACCAAATTTGATCAAAGATGTCCTCATTCTTAGAAGATGAGAGGAACATAAATTTGTGACTTACTTCAGATGGTTTCAATCCCTTAGGTAACATGAGTACTAGTTATATGTTTGGTCCATGATTTTTGGCACCTTATAATCTGCCATAGTGGATGTTGATGAGTGCTTCGTTTATGATGATGATATTCTTGATAAATGCGATTGAAGTTTACCTACAACTGTTATTAGATGAATGAATTGAAACTGTTATGGAGCACGAGAATACCAACATACGATGCCTTTAAGAAAGTAACATTTATAATAGATGATGCATTGATGTGGACCATAAACAACTTCCACCAAATACAAATTTGTATAGATGGAGTACCAACCTTGTGTCTTAAGAAAACACAGTATGCTTGCCTTACAACAAGTATGAAGTACTGCTATTTGGGTCATCGTCGAATCCTACTACCGAAATATAGATGGCAGAGGGCAGGTAATAATAAGAACTTTGATGGTTTCATCGTTCGGACGATGAATTGGATTAAACAATGTGAGTGACGGTACTATATGGCAACAACAAATGGTGGTTGGAAGTAATTGCTTAGGGTGTCCTTTTAAGAAGAATATGTTCGATGGATGGATGAAGCAGAGTATTTTTTCAAAGAGTTGTCTTACTAGAAAGATTTACACTATTTTCATAATATTAACATGATGCATGTTGAGAATAATGTCTTGGCGAATATATTAGGGATGCTAAATCTTTTGGGTAACTCAAAAGATACTTTAAGAATGAGATGTGATTTCGTTTTAGTATATGTGAAGATCTATAACCCATGTCCATCGCCTCTGACTAGAGGGGATGGTCATTAACTCTCATGAGGATAGGGATCGATCGTCATATGTTTTATTCTTTCTTGTAATGAGAAGAAATCTATGTCAATCAACATTCTTAAGAAAATATGACTAGATTATCTTATTTCGATGACCACGTGGGATGTGTATGATTTTAGCTACATTTTTGTGTTATAGAATCATATTCCTCTTATAAAATCTTCCTCATGCATTATGCAAATGTTAAGTCAAGCACGAAAGGTTGTCCAATTGATGGCCCTATAATAAGCACTCACTACGTGATCTAGAACTTGTCCTCAAACAAGGGGCACTGCAATAGCTCAAAGCATAATGCAAGGGGAATAAAAAATAACCTCCGCTGAGTGGTTAACTTGGTTGAGTTGAGTTGGAGTAACTTTTATCCAAGGGTTATTCAGATGGCTAACCTTATTATAATAGTACGTGTCTTGAGATTATGAGGGTTAGAATGGTAAATTTAATGTGATGATGTATTGTTTATGTATTATATTGATTATATTATGAATTCACTAATTTGTTGGTTGATGATATGCTTATTTAAAGGTGGTTTGAAAAATAATATGCAGGATCCATACAACTAGCTACAATACATAAATACAATGGTAGAGCTAACAGTAAACCCAGAACCATACCATCAATACATCCTAGGTAGCCAATTTACACTAGGGCAAAGCGACAACCAAACATGCCCATCTAACCCTAATCGAAACGGTTTCAATAGAATGCAGGCAATTGTCAAAGCTCAAGATTGTAAGACAACCAAATGAGTGAGCAAAGCCATTCAGGTAGATGGATCCGCCCACTTAACCCTAATTCAACATTAAGGCCACACGTACAAGCTTACCTGTCACTTTCATTTTATTAATATTTTCATCTAGTTTGTATATACCATAAAGCTTTCCGTCGGACATCTCACAAATAATACTGTTTTTTTCAATAAATTCATATTAGCAATCAATCACGACCATTTTTACGTTAACAAGAACATGATAGAGTCGGTGGAGAAATTAAGGGGCTGTTCAGTAGATAGAATGAAGTAAATGAATACGCAGGTGTACAACATTGTTTCTATTCGGTTGGATTGGGAGGATGAGAAGGAATAATGAGTGTAAGTGATAGTAGTTTGCTATTCTTTGCTCAATAGGAGGGAGAGAATACAAAAAAATACTGTGCTTATATTAGATGAGATTGTTAAATAAGTGGTAATTATTTTTGCCGGGAAAGGTTTATGGTGGAAGAATAGTAAGGGAAATCTTATTCCTCTTTTTGATTCACTAGACTACAATGTTGACTGCGTATGGAGGAAGGCGAATAAAGTTTCTGCGTTATTCCTCAAACGCAACAGTCCTTAAACACCATTTACATATCAGGTTGATTCATCATCACTGACAGTACCACTGTACCAGCTCTTACTCTATGCTTGTTACTATAGATTGCAGCAGAAATCCCACCTATTACAGGATTAACGAGACATCTTTTTCTCGCCCTCTTTATTCCTGCGATGTGTTCTAACCCTTTTTTGATGACCAAGCATCCTTTTGTTTTTAATCGTGCACATTAACTGTTATTTGCTTTTCCGTCTTTCTTTTGTTTAATGCGAAGCAGCATGCGTGCATTAATCACTAGTAGCGGCAGCTTCTACCCTATTTCGGTCAACAAAATGGAGTACTGCTAACAGCATCATTACTGCACATCCATTGCCTCAGACAATGATGTTGTCTTGCAAAGGAGAAACAGTCTTCTTCTACTCCCACATACTGTGATGTTAATGCTATGCTATGCTATGCATGCAGATGAAGCCTGGATGAAGAAGAAAAGGAGAGTCCAACTTCTCATTATCGTGCAGATTTTGGTGCTGTCAGAGAAATCCATGCACCTTCTACGAAAATATATCACATGTAAAGTAAGATCCATGTACCTCTGCAATCACCTCATATAAGGGCAGATTTTAATACTGTCAATGATTAATTGCTTCTCCTTTCTCTCTGTCAATAGATCTCGAAGATCGGTCACAGTGCTAAGAGTGAAAAAGGAAAAGGAACCGTTCCTCCATGTCAAGATGTATCATTTTTACAGTACGTTGTATTGACTGGGATCAATGTATATAGCAGTGAAAGTTGGAGACGGGCATCAGATGGTCACAGCGGAGATGTTAAAGATATTATTAATATGTGCTTGGAGCGATGGCATTGAGAAGATAGCTACGTGTCCCCCCACAAGCACGTGTTTCAGTAGAATAATAATATCTCAATGCGACAGCATCCATTCGTCCAAATATGTCCGCCGCAAATTCTGATGGCGACTGGACTACAGATATTTCTTTATCTATTGTACTAGACCACTACATAGATTTCCCTTCTATCAAATAACCAGAAAGGCCGTAGAAAATACCATCTCAGTGGCTTTGAGCACTTGTGAGGGGAGGAGGACAAAGGAAAATTAAATTTTGCTGTGATTTGACCCACCAGTGTCCGTGACGATTTATACAGAAAATGGGGCTTCAAGCCTTCAACGGCAGGATGTATAAAAGAAGGCACTGCAGTCTCTACTGTACACGGTTTTAATGACAGCCCATCATATCTTACGACAATCGAGGACGATAATTAATTACTTCAGCAGAGTAATCCATTCCATTTATTCTCACAAAGAAAAGTGTTAAAGTAGCAAATCTTCTTCTTTCTCTACAGACGAGGGTTGCGGATACGTTTCATTTAGGGTTGGGCATTGTGCTGGGCCGGCCCGACCCGGCCCAAAACCCGACCCGTACAACCCGACCCAAACCCGAACCCGAAATTTAATGGGCGGGCCGTGGGCCCTAAAATGAGCCCATATTGATTATCGGGCCGGGTTTGGGCTTGAGAAGGCCCAAACCCGTTAGCCCGATAGTCCGACCCATTCTAAAGCAAGTATATTCATAACTAGTACGGTATAATTATATCAATTATATTCATGTTCATTCCAAATACCATGTTCTAACTTTAATATCCTTATTCGAGTGTAGAATAAATGCTTAGACACATTAATAATCATATCCATTAGTGGATTGAGGATATTATTACATTAATCTACAAGATTATTACATTAATATGCAAGAATGGAATCTGCGTCTTCAAGTGTTACAACATGTACAACTGTAAGTAACCAATCTGTATTGGGTCATAGTGTCCGCATCTACAATAGAATGTGTAATGGTGAATTGAATGGTGGTTTAAGTCGCCATATTTTTACCACATTTGTATTTCCAACATACAACTAATGTTAAAATCACAAATTAGTTAGCATGCTTTATAGTTTTAAACATGCACATATGCATAAGAAACAACCACACAAATGCAAGAAGAATGGAAGACATGATATTGGTATACATAGGTGTTAAATTGGGCCGGCCCGACCCGAACCCGACCCATTTTGTTTGGGCCGGGTTTGGGCTTGGGCCTAATTTTTGAAAATAAAATGGGCCTAGGCCCGACCCGTTAGCCCATATTCTAAAATGGGCTTGGGCCGGGCCAAGGCGAACCCGACCCGAGCCCGGCCCATGCCCAACCCTAGTTTCATTTCATCTTCTTCTTTTTTACGTCGAACTATTGTTTTAAACGGATCTTTTGCCGGTACTCTTATGTTAGCTTTCGCAAAGCCCCATCTTTCAATTTTCTTGAAGAGTGCATATATTTCTTTTGCAGGCCCATTGACCATTTTATTTGGCTGGCAATATGAACGATTCAGCTTTAAAATCCACTAGTATGAAACAAGGTTTTAAAAATCGGATCTAGCGTTGAAGCGGTTTCTCTTTTGTTCGGTCTAACCAGGTCGGATTGTCGATCAAATCAATCGGACCGGCAATGATGTCAGCATGACATCATCATTCTTGTCAACCTGGAAAAAATCAGACCGTACTTAATTTGATGGTCCGACCGATCGAACTAGTTTTATGAATCGCTAAAAAAATTAGCTATTATATCTTCTAAATATTCTTTCATTAGAAGACTTTACTTTTGAGACAACTTATAAGTCAAAAACACAATAATCTTTCATCAGGAAGTCCACCACTGACTTTGGTCAGTTATCTAGTACGCAATCTTACTGAGCGGGGAGCAAGAAAGAAGCCTACTATAATACTTTTCAAGTATTATAGATATTAAACTAACTCGGAAAATACTATCGACCCAAAGGTTTATACGTACAAGGAGAAGTTGATAAATGAGCTTCAATGTTGTCGCTTAAGAGGAAAGTTCCTCTATCATTGGTCCTAACGTCTCTCTGATTGTTAAATTTCAATCATTTTTTACAATGCAAAGTTGGAGAAGTATGGCTAGCAATGGTATATTAGTTAATATATGATTGCTAGCCCTTACAAATCTTCAATTAAGAGAACTAAACACAGAACGAGTTTACCGTCAAATATATGCATGCATTTAAAAACATACAGAAACATCTAGGAACTCTACTCATCTTCCCCACAGCAAAGCTTCTCTAAAATGACACCATACTCACAAATATAACATTGCAACAACTAAAAAATATTCTAAACTGACCATCTACTATAAAATCTAACATAGCAACAACTAAAAATCTTTAATTACAAGAACTTAACTTATATTTTACAACACAATTCTTATAAAATCTATGTCCCTACACTCCTACCCGTGCAATCTTATTAGTTCTTACGACACAATTTGTAGATATGAATATAGGTGTTAATGGAGCAAAATTATAAAGATCTTGGTGCAATTGCGAGGATTATAGGATTAGTAGGATAACTCAACAAGATGTTAGAGATCACGTTGTAACTATCTCTATTTAATTTAGGCCCCTTGTGACTTACAAGTATGTGCCATATCAAGTGGGAATGAAATATGCAATAAAAGGAGTAAGATACTTTTGATTAAGGCCCTCGTAAATTTGCTTTTTTAACTTTTGTGCTGATATCAAGCAAACAAACCCGTTCGACCCAAGCGGAACCGGTCCGGTTGAACTGGTTTCGGACCGATAGTTGATCCCGGTTTTTATTTTTTTTTTGAAATTTTAAAGAATCGACCGAACCGACCATTTTGAGGTCAGTTCCCGATTTGACCGGCCGGTCCGAACTGATTTTTATACCTTGATATGCAACTTGGTCTACTTGAAAGTTCTCTCGTGAAAAGGTCCATTTATTACTGCTTGGAAGAAAACTTGTTCAAATTTACTGCAAGTTTTTTATTACGTTAAAAATGGGATTGATCCTTGAGGGAGTCAAGTTGGCTTAGCTCTCTCTCTCTCTCTGTGTGTGTGTGCGTGCCTGCGCGCGCGCACGCGCTGTGTGTGTGTGTTTTCTTATTCGAAATTCAATTCAATTTAAGGCTAATATACAACCCATTAAATGGACGGTTCAAGACTATCAGTTTTACATATAATCTGAAATATATATTCCTCTTATTAATTTAAGTTAATCCCTCAAGTGTTATTAAAAATCACAAAAAAAAATTGGGAGAGATAACACCATTTACCCTTTTTAAATGTTATTACGTATTTGACTAATTGACGGCTGACTTCAATTTGTACATTGCTTGTCACTCATTCAAAAAATCCATATATTGTATCTTGTCTTTTCATGAATTTTTGCACGACCATAGATAACGTGTATTGATATCTAGAGTCAGCAATTTTATTCTAACATTTGACATGATAACATGCAGTATAGGTAACAAAAATATGAAAATCCAACTATGGAAGTAATACAAGCTTGCGAGTATTGGAAAAGGATGGACAATCTGGCTAGCATGTTATATTAATAAATATGGAATTGAAATGAATAATGGTCCTTGAAATTTAACAACTTTAGCCTTTTTGGAAAACTACAAAGTGCAAACATCACTCCGAAATGGAGGTAAGTGTTTTAGGCTTACAAAGCATAACTCATGTTAAAATTTTAGGGTACAAAAATAAGATGGCCAATATGACCACATATTTATGATCCCAAAAAAGGATGAAAGTGGCAATCATTTTAAGTTCTTCCATCATTTTTTAGCATGATTGTCTCATCTTTACGAATGAATGAAGCCTTCAAAATTACAATAAACCTACCTACATACTTAGTAATTAGCAATATTTTGTAAAGAAAATATAAAAGCAATGGTCTCTGAATCTGAAGTAGATTAAGAAACAAATATGATATATTACATGAAATAACTAGGACCCTCCATAGGAAACTATACGGAGAAACGTGGAAAATAAGCATGTAGGTTTTATCATGTCTTTTGATAGAGCTATTCCTTAGACATATAAGAAGGTTGAAATTTTCTAAGGGACCTAGTCACAAATGTAATAGAAAATATAATTCGCTATATTTGTGGAGAACAATATCATAGCCACAGATTGTGATAGATGGTGAACCGAATTGTCAGACTAGTGAATTTCAAAGAGCCGAAAAAAGACGAACAATAAATCTTAGAAAGAATACTTACTTGGAAGTTAAAGGTGTCAAACACACATGCACTTTACACTTCCAATATACTCGAGAACCTCATATGTGTCCTAGCTTTACTTAATAAAAGATTGTATAAACATATGTCAATTAGAAAGAGTAAGAAGGTATTTACTATGGCCACATTTATATCTTTTTTTTACTTGTTGAAGATGGGATTGGAGGAGATTCGAACCATGGTCCTTTTAAAGTAGGAGCTACTGCTACTACGGGTACATTTATACACCTTAACAAGACACATTATGTCTTCTTATAATAACTATATCTAACAAATAAATGAATTTCATTTCTAAGTCTTTTATATTGCATGCATGGCTATGATTATTTGTAAATGAGATTGAGAATTTCACAAATTTAAAAAAAAAATGAGTAGTTGAATTATGTCAACATGGTGACTATGAATACACAAGCAAGGACATTTTCATGTGAACATCGTTTAGTTGGAAAAAATGATAAGAAAACCTTTCTAAAAGGTGGATGGTTGGGCAAATATATTAAATTTTATTCATTCTGGTACAACTAGTTCATTAATTATTACTGCACATGGGAACAGACACAGTTTTTAACATCATTATTACTCAAAGTTCTCCTATTACATCTCTTAGAAAAAAGAATGGAGATAAATTTGAAAAATTATGTTGTGGAGAAGAGAATGGATCGTTGTATTTATTCCATGGGTCTAGGATCTCTTATATAGAGAGAAATCCTAGAGAGCAAAATATGTGAAAGTACAAAGACCCTAAGGGTCGTGCTTAAATATAATAGAAAACACAACAACTCTAACACTCCCCTCAAGTTGGAGAATATAAAATGTCGATCTTGCCCAACTTGGAAGTTAAACACGAGAGGCGCTTCTTTGGTATCTCCTTCGTGAAAATTTTTGCAAGCTGGAGTTCAGTGAGATGTGTGGAGTGGTGATCTTTCCTTCTCGTACTACATCACGAATGAAATAGCAATCAACATCAAGTGTTCTGTCTGCTCATGAAAAATAGGATTGGTGGCTATGTATGTAGCATACTTGTTGTCACAGTAAATGTACAAGAGTAGCAATTAAAAGTCCAAGTTTCTATAGAAAAGATACAAGCCATGTGATCTCATAGGTGTTTTACGTCATTACCATGTATTCAGCCTCTGCATTTGATCTTAAGACCACTATCGGCTTCTTGCTTCGTCAAGTAACCATGTTGTCCCAACGAGCATGGCATAACTTGTAATGGATCAACGATCCTCATGCGAAATGGCATAGTTAGCATCTGTATAGGCGGAGATATCAGTGTGATCATTAACCCCGTAAATGATTCCACGCCTGGGAGATTCCTTGAAATATTGAAAGATACAAAGAACATCTAGACAATGATTTTAAAGGGGCCTCTCCATGTGTTGTCTAGCTCTGCTCATACCATATGATATATATAGCCTAGTAACAGTGAGATAGAGAGGTTTACCCACCATGCTTCTATATTGTGTAGTATTCTCAAGTGCTAGATTAATGGATGTGGAATGTTTTCTCACTTCTGCAGGGATCCTAGATGGCTTGCATCCAAGTAGTCTAGCCTCAATTAGTATGTCAAGGCAATACTTCCTCTTTGAGATATGGAGTCCTATTGTAGTGCATATCATGTCAATGCCAAGAAAGTAATAGAGTTGGCCAAGGTACTTCATGACAAAGACCTTCTAGAGGAAGGTCTTGGTCTTTGAAATCCCAGCTTCGTCTTCTCCTAAGAGAGCCATATCATCAACAAATATAGCAAGAATGATGGTGCCAGTAGACCTTCAACTAACAAATATAAAGTATTCATATGTCATCTCTCTGAAACTCAAGGTTGTTGAACACAGTAGTAAGTATGTCAAGCCATACATTGGAGCTTTGCTTCAAACCATAGATGGACTTACATAGTCAGCATACACACTTACCATCGACTACATAACTTTGTGGTTGCATAATAAAAACCTCCTTGTCAAGGTCACCATAGAGGAAGGCGTTCTTGACATCAAGTTGGAAAATAGACCATAGCTTGTTAGCAACTACAAAAAGAATGTTGCTTATGGATCCCATTCTGGAAACTGGAGAGAAGTGTCAAAGTAATCAACCTCGTAGATTTGTATGGCGCTTTTGACAACTAATATGTCTTTCAATCTGTTAATGGACCCATTTGGCGATTGATTGATTATGAAGATCCATCTACAAGCCATAAGTCGTACTCCTGGGGGCATGTCACAAGATCCCATGTGCCTTGGGAGGTAAGTGCATCCATTTCCTCATCCATGGCATGTTGCCAACTATTGAAGAGACTGAAGAGGGGTTCCTAATGCCCAGTCTTGAAGGACTTGCGATATCCGACAAGTTAGATCTGATAATCGCTGTAGCAACTGCTCTCGTGGTACTTGGAATGTCAAGAATCAGATCATCAAACAATCAACCCATAAAAATGATAAAATAATAAATAAGATGCATGGTATTATACCTTACAAATCTGTGTATAGTGATAATGTATAAGGTCGAACCACTAAGAGCAAACGTGAATAGGTATAATTATTATTAATTAATAACCAATAAAAATTATTTTTGTACCTTTTTTAGCCTTTTTTATTTTTATTGGTTCTTAATTATATCCATTATGGATTTTAATTGGGTTAGGTAGCCGACAACCAATATAAAACAATCGGAGACAGCTTTCTAAATAGTATTTTTAAAAATAAAAATACTATTTAGGAAGATACCTCAAGACATTCAGATCTTTTCAATATGGATTTAAGCATATATGTATATTTTGTTGGGGTGTTTCCTACTTGCAACGTGCTACATCAATTGAGTGCTATGAAAAATTGGAAAGGGCCGCTACATCGTTGCCCAGATGTAATTCAAAATTTTCAAGGGTTCTTGCATGAGGAATGCATGCAAGTAAATAAACTAGTTCTGTTGCATCACTGCCTGGATGCAGTCTAAATATTGCAAGGGTTCTCACATGAAGGACGTACATGACTAAAGAAGTTGGTACAAAAGAGTTTGCAAAGCAAGTTGCATATATGTAGTTGAAATATTGGCATTTTGATTGGTAAATCGATAGAGATAGTAGATATGATGGAAAGAAGCAAGATTTAGATACTATGTCTCCAAGAGACAAATGAGTTGGATAGAAAGCAAGGGAGATCGAGAAGACGCGCTTTAAAATTTGGTATTCAAGTAGAGATAAGTGTAGAAATGATGTTGGAGTTGTTGTTCATAAGGATTTGAAGGATTGTGTGGTTGTGGTGCAAAGATTCGAGGATCGGATTATTTTTCTAAAATTGGTGCTTGAAGAAGAAATTATGAATATCATCTCAGTTTATGCAACACCAATTGGTTTAGATGAAAGGATTAAACAAGCTTTTTTGGGAGGATCTGGATAAGATTTTGCAAGGAATCCCACAAAGGGAGATGATTTGCCTGGGTGGAGATCTTAATGGATATGTGGGAAAGGATGCTTTAGGGTATGCTGGTGTTCATGGATGCCATAGTTTCAGGGATAGAAATGAGAGGAAAAAATCATTCTGAATTTTTGTAACGGCTTATGATCTTTTCATAGCAAACATTCTCTTCAAGAAGAGAGAGGAGCATTTAATTACTTATAAGATTGTCCCGACTATAACACATGTATATTACTTTGCATTGAGGAGAAGAGATTGATTATGTTGTAAAGACTGCAAAGTAACCCCAGGAGAGAGTTTGACAACTTAACATCCCTTGTTAATCATGGATGTTCAAATAAAATGACTGGTAAAGAAAAGGAGGGATTCCAAGATCACTAGAACTAGACTATGGAATCTTAATCTGAAGCAATCACGTTTTAGGGAGAAGGTTTTAGAAGACTTATCTTGGGATTGTATCGGAAGTGCAAACGAGATGTGGGAGACGTAATAGAGAGATCTCGACAGAGGATCCTAACATATGGTCTTGGAGGGCTTCCGTTGCTCGACAAGTCGGGTCCGACAATCACTGTGTCGACTTCTCTCACAGTACTCGGATCGTATCTTAATCAATCATCAACAATAAACCCTCAATTACGATAAATCTATGAAATTGTGCTGGGTAAAATTTATTATAGTCTTTAAATAAATATGGATAGTGAATAAGTGCAGGGGTCGAACTATTGAGAGCTATGAGTATAGACAAATAATTATTGTCTACAATATAAACAACAATTATTTTTTATGCTTTTAGGATTTTTAATTTTTGTGGGATTTTGATTATATTTAATTTTTATGTATTTTTAATTTTATTTATCTTTTATTTATAATTTTATAATTTCCATTTTATTTTTATATTTTTTTAAAATTTATTTAATTTTTGAAAAGTATTAAAAATATAAATCGATATTTATAATAATATTATTAATATATGTAAGCATTTATATGTCTATAAAGTATATATAGAGTATTCTATTTATAAATATAGATATATATATATTCAAAAATTGCAAAAAAAAATTTGTTTATACGTTCTTTATTTTTGTGAATTTTTCGATAGTTTTTGCTAAATTTAGATATTTTTAAAGTCCACATACTCCAAATCATGGAGAAGTTAAATAGGTTAAATTGTTATGGATATAGAAATTGAAAATAAGCTCACAATTTCTCAAAACTACTTTAATATGTAGTATATTATCTAAATAAAAATATAAAGAAGAAAACTATTTTATTGAATTTTATAAAATATTTTCTATTTTTTTACAATTAGAAGAGTTTTTCAGTTTTTAGTGTTTTCTTTTTAATTTTTTGTGATTTTCGGATTATATATATTATCTAGTAATATATATTTGAAATTTTTACATATGTTTTTTTTCTATTTTTTGTATTTTTATAGTTAAATAAGAGATAAATAAATCTTTTTCAATTTTAATAAAAAGGAAATGCAATGAAATCGCAACTGTAAATGCGAGCATGGATGAGCATCATTCAAAGCATGTCCTATAATTTTTTTCATAATTTTTATTTAATACAAAATAAAAGACATAAAATTAATTACCCAGTGCTGGTAGCGGTATATTTACAATAAAAATACTATAGATGGCATACATGAAAAATCTCCCACAATTTTGAACTTAATTATAAAGTTTTAAAACTTAAATGAAATAATATAAACTGCAAATGTACGCTTGTAAAATACCCAACTCATGTGAAGGACCAGACGCGCTGAACTAGTGTGGACTTCCATGCAATATACAATAATATCAGGGAGTCCCTTGCAAATTTACAGTACTTTTTAAACCCTACTTAAAATTTACAGGGTTAATTTATAAATACAAAAGAAGTTGGATTTCTAAGTAGTTTGCCCCCATAACGACGCTTCATCCTGCCACTGTGAGTGCACCATGTGGAGAGATGGAGGGCTTTGGAGGACGTTGGTTCACCTTGGAATGAACTACCTAGATTAGATCTGAGTCGTGGTCTTCATCGAACATCTGTCAAAGGCTTTGAAAGAATACCCAAAGAATTGTGCTTAAGTGAGGTTGATTCACGATGTTCTCCTCAGTTTTGCCTTCTCCTTTGTAGTTGAGGGGCTCCTTAGCTCCCCGAAGTTCTTACGCATTAGTAGGAGCTTTCAAATATGTTAAGTACTCGTCGGATGAGCCTTGGAACTCGGGAAACATGGGGCTCTTGTTCGAGCTCTCCAGTCATGATACATGTGGTCTCCCAATTTTGCAATCCTGCACAAAAAGAATGGGGGGACCGAGGCCTGTATCCCCATCCCTCTATTGAAACTAGATGCACATAGTGGTGATGGGGCAATACAGATTTGGAGACGACATAGGAAGGAGCTCCAACCTAGCTCAATTCGTGCATGATCAGAGTTCTAACAAGGGGGAAATGTGGAGAAATGAAGAGGGAAGGAGATGAGGCGATATTGGGGGTTGGAGATGGGTGGAACGGGGTGAATTTGGCGACGAAGCTTAAGGCTCCAACGATCTTAATTCCTAAAATTAAACTAAATGATATACTAATTAAGAAAACTAAGATAAATATTAACATAATAGAATAAAATGCACGTTAAGTTGCGCTACCTAGCAGCTCAACGAGCCCTAGAGCTCAGAGCAGGAAGGCGTCATTAGAGGTGGTCCGATCAACACCTGGATCTCGCCCTCCACCACTTTGTCCATGCCAAGACGGGTTGAACCTGGTCTTATTGTCACCATCTGCTCGACGAAGGTGTCCAACTGGGGTTACAATGGCGTAAATGGGATCAAAATAAAAAAAGAGGTCAGAGGGGGTATTTATAGAGATGGGTTCCAGCCAAAAAGGTGGAGCGATGGCATGTAGGTGGAGGGTGGTAGGTGAAGATTCAGGTATGAGCGTGGAAGAAGGACGAAGGGGCCTTATGATGGTGGTTATCTCGAGGGAAATATACAAGAGATGAAAGTATGGGAAAATGGAGAAAAGGGGGTTCCACGTGATCTGATAGAACATGGGCAGAGGGGCGTACAGCTGACATGGGTGTAGTTAGAAAGAAGCTCAAAGGTTGGATTGAAAATATTACAGAAATATTAAGACGACAAATGAAATATTACATACTAAACATAAAATACAAAAGACAGGGGTTGGATTCATAAAATACCCCCCTAAGGTTTGTGAGTAGATGAGTGGATGTGGGTCATGTGTCTCCACTTAAGCGCAAATGCTTCAGATGCGCCAGTAACGCTTCGCAAATGAAGCGTCCATATTGGACCTTGCATCTAATTTGATGATTAAATGGCTGCAAAATCCAGCAGCTTCAAAAAGAACTAGGGCTCCCTCAAGATTCAGCAATTGTTGATCTTCTCCAAGAATAGGAAAGAACAACATCCTAAAGCTACTTCCTCACGCTCGATCTCTGATCACCAATTACCTGGGAGCCACGTACCTGGTGTAAAATGGAGTTAGCGTTCCTCCGCAACTGATGACACCTTCAAATTGGTCCAGGAACCAGTGATGGGGTCCTAGTGCCTCAATGGATATCCAACGACCTGGGGACTACTTGTTGGACCAAAATTGACCCTAACGCAGGAGCTACACTGAAATCTCATACACAAGAAAACAAAGAGTCCTGGGGGATTCACGGGGTGAAATGGGATGTATATGATCATGGCGGAGGTCTCCAACAAAGATGGCGAAGTTGGAGACTCGATCTCTCGACCTAAGGTTGATTAAGGGGAATGAAATGGCTCGAGGCATAAAAGAAGCAAAGGCACAGATGATGGAGGCATCATGGAGAATGGAGAACAGTTAGATATGAGGAATAAAGGGTTGTAGCTAAGGCTTCGACGAATATGTTTTTTGGATTTTATTGAAATCAAAGCGGAATTAAATGAAAGAAAATGCAAGGCTAGAGTACTGGTTGAGCTACGAATAAAAAAAAGGAAAGAATCGGGGCTCACCAGACCAAAGGAGCAGGAGATGGAGCTCACGACGGAGAGGCTACAACGAAGGCTCGGATCGCTCTAATCCACAGCTAAATTGCACATTGAACCCTGGAGTGGCATCCTGCTGTCACCAGGAACCTCAATCAATATTAGGGTTAGGGTTCTCAGAGTAGAAGAAGATTAAGGAGTGAAGGAAGGCAAAGGAGGAACTATATACAGGTTGAGGTTCGCATAGGGTTTCAGACTGATTTAGTGGATCATTTATCGAGGAAAGGTAAGGGTGTATAAGGTCAACGATTGACGAGGAAGTTCTAGAAGGAATCGAGCTATACTAGTGAAAGAATCATTGGGCAAAAATCGATGAACAGGAGGGTGTAGGCATGCTGAACTACAGACCTATGAGGGCAGGGAGTTGACCGAGGTCAACTCTGACTGCACCCTCATTAGTCCACGTGGACAAGAAGAAGAGAAAATGAAAACAAAAATGGTTTTTAATTCAATGAAAATAATAAATGATTTTATTAATTTTAGATTAAAACATAAAAATGTTTATTATTTTATGTAGTATTTAATGGTGGCTTTTATTTATTTTTACAAGTTTATTTATTATAAATTACCTTTTACAAGTATAAATATAGGTATATTTAACTATATATTGTATTTTTTTTATTTTGGATTTTGATCTTATTATTTTATGTATATAATTTATATATTTTATAACTTATTTACATATACTTAAATGTATTTTTATTGGATTTTCCTGAAGTAATATGTACACTTAAATAAATATGTATATTTATTATATAGAGAGAAGTATGTATAATTCATCTATATATTTTAGTGTATGTATTTATTTTAATGTTTATTTAATGGTTTTATTTTATTATAATTATGTACATGTGTTATAAATAATATTTACAAATTATAAAAATATAAAATCATTAAAAATGTAAGGAATAAATAAAATAATTATTTTGTTCAAGTATAATGTACAACAAGGGTACAAAACCTAAATTTTGCATTTTAACTCAAAATTAAATGAAACTACCTTCATTAAATAGATAACTAAAATTTATATACAATTATAGCGATTTTGATGAATTTTTAGTTTGTATGGAGAAGATACAAGTCTGTGAAATCGGAATTTTGGATTTTTATTATAGTGTAGAAAGCACATTATGTATTTTTTTGTTTGTTTTTGTATATACATATATTTGTTTATCTACAACTTTTATATATAAAGTCTATTACTTTGATGTGTAAATGATAAATAATAAAATAGGTACCAAAATGGACTTATTGGGGATTTTACAAAATAAGATTTTATTGTATTTTGCTTCGTAGCTCCCCTACTTTATTCTTTGTCGACCCAATCATCATGATGTCTAGGTCTCGAGGTTTAAGGTCATTCAATACATATGGTAATTCATTTCTTTTTTTTCTTTTTTCTCTATTATTTTACTTTGTTTTAAATATAGTATTTTATACAATAAATAATATAAGTTAAGCAAAACATCGCTATTTACATGCATTTAACTAAGTTTTGAAGGCTAAAATGAAAAAATAAAGGTAATAAAATGGAGATTCATTAGCTAGGTAGTTGGGGCTCACCGCAATTTTGTTTACATTGCTTTCATTTTATCTTCTACAAAATTTTATTTGAGTAATTAGACACTTAAGATTGCATTATCGTATATGTGTAGGTATGTAGAGAAAATAATATAGTTCAAAACTGATAAGGCATGGATATATTAAACGAGCATTAATCCGACTTCTTTGTGCAGATAGAACTTATGCCTAAGGACTTAGTTTTTGTGCCTGCATTTATATATCTCAGATTTAAATTATTTACCTTGCATTCCACATGGAGAACGTTGGGAAGAATTATAATTCTTGTTACTGAGCATTCATCATTGTTCTCAGCATTGCATCTCTAAGGTTCTTCTCCCCCTTTGTGGGCTTTACTTTTCATATAGTATAACCATGTCATAATTTGCATTGAAAATACTCAAAAAAGATGAAAACCAAGGAAAATAAAAAACAAGACTATACAACCTACTTTGACCAAGAAAAAGATACTAATTGGATTCATTGTTTGTAGGCCCCAACTCCAAAATTATTTATGTACTTTCATATAGATATAGGTTGTAGCCCTAAGGATTAGAGCCTAAACCCTGTACTTGTGGTGTGTGTACCCTATCTTTCTAGATACACATATCATCGGCACCCATTCTTTCCACCTAAACAGTGAATTGGTATAGTGGAAAGAAAATATGGATAAGATGTTTGGATGATGGACATGTTTGAAACTTGATAGATCTGAGGTTGATCTTGAGCCTGATCAATTCATCCTCTTATCGACCACTCTAGGGATTACCTTGTCTATTTGTAACTAAACATTGTGCTTTGACCTTGTTGCGTGTGAATTTGGGGTTTATGATTGAGTGATATATGTAGTGTGTGTTTTCTTATGTAAATGAACACATCTTCTATATTGATTCTCACGACCTCCTATTTGAAGATGATAGAATAGGTTTAAATACCCGAATAGTGCAGTTGGATCGTTCACATTCCTTACGTTTTTGCTGATTTAAGGTGACCCTTACATTGTGTCGATTCCTAGTCTTCATTCCCTCGTAGTTGGAACTCCGACTTATCTCCCTCTTCCTTTTGCATCTTTCCCCTCAACACTACATTATATCCCAATCTCTCTTCATCTTCTTTTGACAATTAGAGGAAAGATAAGTCTCTCGAACTCCTCGAAGAGCTAAATGATCGGTTAAAAGAAATATCCAGAGTGAAGGTTGAGATGGAAAAAATATAGACGTGATAAATAAATAAAGAGAGACATGAGTATCGACTACGAAGAATGAGTCAAATTCTATGGACTATAAACATGAGATCGAGTGAGAAAATCATGGATAATCTCACCATAGAGTCAAGGGAAATTTCAATTGATGATCGGATTCATTTAATGTTGTTGATGTTTCATGATGAATTTCATAAGGAACCCTACTTCTTCTTTATGAATTTGAGAAACTATGTGGAACAATGAGGCTTGATGGTGTCACACAAAGAGGTTATTAAGAAAGTCCTCTCCGTTAACATTAGTTTATAGGGCTACACTTTGGCTAAGCAATCCAGGAAAAATGAATTTTCTGCTCAAAAAGAGCTTAAAGATCTATTAACATCGATTCTATCCTCCATGATAGAATAATTGCAATTAGGTCCAAGATCCAAACTTTTGTGAACCCCCAAGAGTTGTTGTGTGAATTTTGGACATAGTTTAATTAAAGACCTACTCTAATTCGTGGTTTTCAAATATTGGACTTGTTTATATCTTCTGCAACGAAATAATTTTAGAGGTTCAATCATCGGTTGACACATTGTATGGTGGTACATATGTGACTGGGATGTAAACACAATTTGGTAGGGCTTCGTCACCATGTTCTAATTTTCATATAATGAACGTTTCATACTTCATCGGAGGCCACACCACATCATATAGATGGACTCAAACGAGTTATATTCGTACCTTTTTTGGATGTCTGGAGAGATTAAGATAATACTAAATAGATACATCATATTGTAGTTCGAGAATCAGGGCTCGTCAAGGAAGACAACACAAAGCGCGATGGAGATGTGAGTACTTATAGAGCTACTGGACTCAACTGTTCTTAGTGAAGGAGTATTCCGAGTCGATCCTCGATCAACCCATGTGATATGAGTTTCTTCCTCAAGGCATATACTATAAGAGACTACTGGATCTAGGAGTTGCGTCCAAGTTCCCCTATCTGCTTTCATTGAGATACGAGGCCTAGACTAGTGTCTCCCAATGGGATTACACGTATGCACCTTTGAATTTCATGTCAAATTCATGACGGGAGGAATATGTAGAACAACCACCTCGGCAATCTATTATAGCAGATATCAACTTGACCATGCAATACAATATGGAATCTACCGTAGAAAGCTTAGATCATCGTATCAAGAGCCACTGTGAGACAAGTCATGGGAAGATGAGACAAATAATCCAAAGACTAAATTCCTTTTTCACCGTCACAAAAAGGTGGAAGAAAAAACATAAATAAAAATAAGATGATGAATCAATGCTTGAAGACTTGGAAGTCTAAGTTGATAACACAAGTATTGTACATCTAGAGTTGTCCTTTCTGTCTCCATCTTATACCAACCTTTCCCCCTTCACGTAAGTCAAGTCTGCATATTCTCCACTTCCTAAGTTCATTCCTTTTTGAAACACTAGTCTTAAGATTTTATTCTAACAAAATAAAAATACAAAAAAAATATTGAGACACTTGGACATGGAAAAATTGGTAGAGAACATCTTGAAGATTCCATCAATTAAGGCCTTGAAAATATTTATTCACTTAATAAGTACCTAAAGCAATGCATACACCAAAGAGAACAATAGGAAAAGATCTAAATAACAAAATTAAGACGTGTACATGGTTAATTCTTTGGTTTTAAGAAATCCTAATTCTAAGAACACGAGCCTAAGGGCCCGTTCGGTAGGAGAATAAGCAGGAATAAGGATGGGAAATAAGGGGAATAAGGGTCTATTCTCCGTTCGGTTGGAGGATAAGAATAAGGAGAATAATGTGAAATAAAGGTAGGTAAGGTGGGATAAAGATAGGAATAAGAGTGAAATAAGATGAAATAATGGGGAATAGTCGTACCACGGGGAAGCGTGTTGGGGGCTTTTTCCCCTTATTCCATTCCCCATTATCCTCCAAACGAACACCCCCTAAGTGCTCTACCTAAGTTTAACTACATCATAATCTAGAAGACATTTCATGGTACTCTTTTGGATGATGATACATCCATAAACATTCGTCTGATTTCTTTTCTTGACAAACTTAAATTAGGGTCAATTCATAATACTAGGATGATCATTCAGATTGCTGATTGAACCATCAAAACCCAAGAGGAATGTTCAGAACATCATCATAATCTTCTAGGTTTGCAATACTTAATGGACTTTTGTTGTCCTAGACATGAAACCCTTGCAGAACTATCCAAATCGCCCATGATCCTTGGGAAACCATGCTTGTCCTCTTCTAAGGCTCTTATGGATTTTGAATCAAGGCTATCAGATTGAAAGACAAGAGAAAGGTAGATCTATTGATACTAATGATACATCTAACAATGGGAGCACAAACTGACTCTGACTATGTCTTTATAAAAGTTGATCTTATAAGTAATGGTCTCACTACTTTTTTTAAAAGTCTTTCCAATGAAAGACTTATTAGAAGACGTATGCTATCAACAAACGTGACTTTAAAAAGAAATCTTTGAATACACTAGTCGAGCTAATTTGTGATGTGAATGATTACCAAAACCAAAAATCTATTTCAACCACAGGGGGGAAAATCAATGACAAATTCCAGCTGCAACATGCCCCTAGTGGAAAATTTCTTATGACGTCAAATCCTCAATAGTGACATCTTGCACCGCCACTATTGTGAGTGATGACTCACACACAAAAAGCCTTCACTGAAAAACCCAACTGATCATAAAAGAACAACACCCCAAAGAACTAGGTCAAAGGAGAGCACTGACTACACATCAGACTATCTTAAGAAGCATGCCTATACCCACCATTGGCTATCTGAAGTAATGTGTCGATTCCTTGAGAAGCTCTCTTGAACCTCTTAAGCCTAAATAGTATTCTCCTCATCTACTTGATTTAGTTTGGGTAGACAGATCCAGGATTATTCCTTCGCTTCTACCTTAAACTTTAGATATATGAGACCCTTAGAATTTGTCCAATGCAAGTCACCTATATTGAAAGGAATACTGAGCAAGTTCTCTAACTCCTCTTACGATTACTTTTCTTGATTTGAAGAGTTGGCATCTACCACAAAGACTTTTACTATATAAAAAGTTCAAACATGTTGGTTCGAGGACCCGTTGGGGGTTTGAAAGAGGGTCCTAATTTTGGGAAAAAGTGGTATGACATGAGAGTGTCATGTATCACTCCGCTTGAGAATGGTGTGATATCACATATCATGCCTATAGGAGTTCACATAGCATTTCCATGATATCATTATGATTAATTGATGGAGATTATTTTGACTTGATTGGATACATAGTCCATGATCGTTCTTACTGGGATCTCAATTTATCTTCAAAAGTTCATGAGCACGCACTGGTGTGTTAACTTTGATCAGGATTCCTCGGATCTCGAGACATTCCTAATGTTGACATACACCATGTAAATTCCTTCACAACTTAGTCCCATAAAAAGATTTACCATAAATCGTCCCGACTCTATACATTCCCTTTTCACCTTCGATTTCTTTTTTACGTAGAATCTCTTAGCCTTGAAGTAAATATGACTGTCTCTTCGCATTGCGAGATTGCACGTAAATTGTTGATGAGCTACAATTTCACCTAATGATCAAGGGTATGAGAGTTTGATCTGAGATTTGATCTTATGATTTTGAGGATGGGGAGGAGCAATGTGAATTGTCTAATGAAACCTGAATGTCAACACTCACCGAATATGGGGTAAGAATCAATGTACTATATTGAGAAATTCTACCTGGCATGTATGAATTCCAAACTCTCTAAAATTATGCGAATTAGTACGTGCTAACTAGGTAAGCGTCGAAGAGCTAACCAGTGAAGCATGCATCATTCTACAAAGAATATACAAATGTTCAAACCTCCAGAAAATCTCTATAAAAATTCCAAGTTTGACAAACAACACTAGGGTGCAAAGATCTTTAAACCTTATTGTATCCAATTAGACCATAAAAAAACAAGCCATAATATTGCTTCCTTTCAACTATTATACAAAATCAACCAAATAAGGATAGTGAAGGCACGCTAAAAGGGATCTGCATCATAAATGCAACAAACTTGGGTGTGGAAGCATGCAATCTACTTGCAAAAGGAGCACACTACTACGTTTCTAGAAAAACAAATCTAACACTCTAAACACCTTGAAGGAGAAGTTGATTCCACATTAAAATATACATTTACTTATATTGTAATGTGTGACACAAAAGTGATTCCTTTTCCAATGAGAGGAAGAGATAACAATAATCTAATCCTACTCCGCCATATCTAGTTTTTCTTGCTCACTTTATTTTAAGTTTTACAACTAAAGAGAAGATAGATTTTGAAACGAATTCATTCTCAAATCAAACTTTTGTACTTGCACTACAAGAAAAATGAGTTGTGGCCACGGAATGCGGCTACGGAAACTTGTGACCATGATAATTCCATGGCCACTAGTTTCTCGTAGCTACAATTCCGTGGTCAAAGTCTTCAACAAGAGTTGTGTCCACGACAAGTTCTGTGGTCACTTGTAGTGGCCACGACATATTCGTGGTTAGAGAATTCTCACGACGAGACTTGTAGCTATGGCTACTGGCCACGACGTGTCATGGCCATTGTCCGATTTTATGGCCACAATCCCATATTCGTGGGCATATTTCTGTAGCCACAACTTGTTTTCTTTGTAGTGTTAGATCTTCGAAGACAACTAAATGTATAGAATCACTGCAATCAACAATAAATGGCATACCTATAATACTTATGTACACATCGAGAATCTTAAGATCTAGAGAAATTTAAATCCTTTCTACACTACAAGGAAAATAAGTTGTGGCTACAGAACTATGTCCATGGATGTGGGGCTTGTGGACACAGAATTGAGCTCTGGTCACAACACATCGTGGCCAGTAGTCGTAGCTACAAGTCTCGTCGCGATTGTTCTCTAACCATAAATATGTCGTGGCCACTACAGGTGACCATAGAACTTGTCGTGGTCACAACTCTTGTTGAAGACTTTGGCCACGGAATTGTAGCTACGAGAAACTTGTGCCACAGAATTATCGTGACCACAAGTTTCTGTAGCCACATTCCATGACGACAACTCATTTTTCTTTTTCTTGTAGTGCTAGTACGTGTCGATCGAAACCCACATTATATTTGACAGTGTAACTTTCGAATTATATTCGATAGTGTACCTTTCAATTAACGCGCGTAGTAATTGCATTAGGTTTAGGATGTTTAAATAGATTAAAATGTAAATTATATCGATCAAATAATGTAAAAAAGTAATTAGTATTTTCTTAACAGTTAACCCCCAGGTGGGTCTGGGCCTTGAAAGTCAAGCCCAATGGGCGGCCGGGTCCATCTGGGCACTGTGAAAGGTGATTTTAAGCTGCATATCTTCAATGCAACTTTCTGTGTATCGTAATGCTGTTTTCTGTTAAAATAATATTTCTGGTTGATTAGTAAGATTTTTTTGCTCCATAATAAGGTTATGATCGGGACTTTATGACCCATAATAATATTACAGCTGGATTTCATTTCTAAATATCAAACTAAATCACATCCATGATTAACAGCAGTGGCTTAGATATTGCGAGAAGAAGGCGAACTAATTAAGATAATACTCACATGGCCATTGAAGACGATATCGACGCCATTGCGGTAGAGGAGCTCTTCCATCTCCAGCCTCATGCACTTGAACTCTTGGTAATGAGAGGAGTAGCTATTATACCATGGAGGATGACACGCAGCCACCAGCCACGGCGTGACCCCCGACGGACCTTAGGCAAGTATTCTTCGAACGAGGTATACTAGTCATGGCCTGAAAGACATTTTAGAGGCTTACACACCTGACGAACACCTTATCATACATATCCGCTTAGAACAATCTCAAAAAGTATAGATGATGAATGGGCTACTACGTGCAAGTTGAACAACCTGAAGGAGTCAGTCATGAATGGGGCCCAGCCAAGACGGCCTCTTAAAACTACCTGGCCCTAGCCCAAAACTAAAAGGAGCTGGATATGGGCTGGAATAGCTCACTATAATATATAGTATTAAAAATCGATACAAAATATATACGGATTTTATCAGTTGTGACGTCCTTAGATATTGCAATATCAGTTATTATCCTCTTTTTTTGTAGTATCAGATGTGCCACATACTTATTCCACGATGGTCACTTGTACCTCTCAAATTAGTTGCCATCCATCTCCATCACAAACCAATATTAACTTTAGGGGCACAAGGAGAACCAGACTAGAAAACGAGTGTAGAAATGTTCTTCCTTCTCTTTTTCTTCTCCTTCCTTCTACTCTTCCTCCCTTTTACTCCCCCTCCACTCACCACCCCCCTCCATTGCAGCTCCTACTCCTCCATCCCTTCCTCCTCATGTAACCACCTCCTCCTCCAGCCCTTCCCTCTCCATCCCTTCCTCCTCCTCTGATCACATCCTTCTCCGGTCCTCTCCCTCAAGCCCCTCCTCCTCGGACCATCTCCTCCCTCTCCCCTCCCATCATGTGACATTGTCGCTTAACAAATTTTGGGAAAAATCATGCAAAATCGTACTTGGATTTATGAAGTCATCAGGGAGGCTGGCAGGCAACCACGAAAGTCGACAGCACGTTTAGTCGAAATGAGAACCACTCCATTGCAGAAATGTTATGGAACTATGGTCTTGAATGGTTGTCAATTAGTCTGAGATTTAAAAGGGTGAAGTGCTTTTCAAGACCAAATGCTCTGATTGTAGCAATCCTAGCAAGAGATTCTGCAAAGTGGTCATGAATTGGAGTTCTTTGAACGCCCGATAACCAAGAAAGTTCCCTCGAGGTTGGTAAGCAATATCGCTGGCAAAACCAGCACATAAAACAAGTTACGTCGTTCGAAACTAAGAGTTGAGAAAACAAAACAAAAAGATAATTAACTACACAAATTTGCCTAATCTTGGAAGCGCAATAAAAATTATCTAATAACCCACCTCATATTAAATGCTGATTGCTTTTATCGGAACAAAAAAAAGGCAAAACATTATCCATGCGACCTGTGACATAACAGCAATGTTTGAGGCCTATCAAGATCCAAAGGATAATCGAAAAGGCGCACCATCCAGGTTTCCCAGCTATATCAAGATCCAGTTCACTTTGGTATGTTGAGGCCTATAAAGAATTTATGAAAGCGACACATTAACAATACCAAGTATCATGTCCGGTTACTCAAGCAGAAAATAATCGAACGTAATTGAGCTACGCAGTTCACCCTGTCAAGGATTCTCCCAGCAGGAGTAGAATCAAAGAATGACACTGGGGCATGAAGGACATGATGCAGCATGCTCACAAAGAGTTTCTGTGATGTTAGAATCCCTGCGATTGCGACTAACATAGCTCGCAACAGAGCGCAAAGAGAACTGTTGACCGATCAAGGCATATATACTAGGAGGTGCTAGATGGGGAAGGGTGGAGGTAGAGGATGGGAGGGGCTGAGGGGCAGGGGCAGAGGTGGAAGAAGGGACTAGGGGGGGGGGGGGGGGGTGGGAAGGGAGGCGGAGAGATGGTTTTGTTCATGTCATTGATGGTGAAACTAATGAAAAGGCACAAGTGATAATGGTGTTTGCAAAAAAATGAAGGACATAACTGATATTGTAATATTTAAAGAGGACACAACTGATAAAATCTCAAACATTGAGCGAATTATGTTTGGGTTGAGATATTGCAATATCAGTTATACCCCTCTCCTTTTAGGAATATCAATTGTATCCCTGACTTTTTGTTGTTGAATCACTTCTATTCCTCTATTACTTTACCTCAATGATTTTGAACTTAACGATGATTTTCTCAAATCACGATTTGGTTATGAGAGGTATAACCGTCCAAATCTACCTCTCCCTTCTCCCCTTCATCTCCAGCTCGTAGGCATCCAAACTCCCCTCCACCGGGAGCTCCTCCCTCCGCCCCGACGCCTCCTCCCTCTGCGCCCGAGCTCCTCCCTCCGCCCCAGGCTCTTCCCTCCGCCCCAAGCTCCTCTCCTCGCTCCTGCGCCTTCCCCACCGTGCCCGAGCTTCTCCCTCCGACCAGAGCTTCTTCCCCCGTCCTCTGCCCCCAGCTCGTCCCCTCCGCCCCGCACCCGTGGTCCTTGATGATGGTGGAGTTGCGACAGAAATTGGTAGTGATGGTCACAGAAATCCAGTGATGTCATTTCTGCGTCTCGAGAGGAGGTTGGTGAATAACAATGCGGTGGTGCGGTTGGAGGCTTTAAACCGTGCAACAAGAATGGTGTTTTTCACTTGGCACGCATAGAGTATATTGGAGTCTGGGACAGAATTGTGATTTACATATATTTGGGTTTTTCTTGTAATTATTCCATGTATTTCTGTATTTACTTTTCCTTCTTGATGAAATCCAGAGTTTGATCAAATCCTCTGAAAATAAACAACAAACATGAAGGAAAGAAGCATGTGTCATCTCCTAGACACATGTAAATTAAGTTCACATCTTGTGGAATCAAAGTTGTTGTTGTCAGTGGTTCTTCGAGTAAGCACTCCCTCTCTTCAGCACACTACTTAACCCAAGGATGCCTATTAGATGATCTCAATGCCTCCAGTTCCATCAGCACCTCCATCATCGTTGGTCTCTCGTCTCCGTTCAAGCCCAAGCACCGCACTGCAATGCACGAGACCTCCCGTAGCTCCTTCGAAAACTGTCTCCGGTAATGGCAAGATCCAAGATCTCCGATGAGCATGTCCCCTCTCTTGTGCGATATAAACATGACTTGCATTGTTCTCAACTACCCACATAGCATTCTAGTGATTTTTCTACATACCTTTGAAACCATCTTCAAGATACGGATTGCTGACGAAGCCTTCGAAGCAATTACATCGGTAGCCACCAAACTAGTACTCGACACATAAGTTGTGTCGTTGTGGCACACATAAGGTTGTCACGTTGGCATTTGCAGCCTCGTAAGTCCTCCTCTCGATGATCCAATCCATTACGAAGAGCACAAGACTAGCTCTCCCTCATGCCCCTTGCTCCTCCAGCATCTGCCTGGCCCACATAGGGTGGATGAGGAGGGGGCATGGGAGAGGAGCAACGGGCAGGGAAGGGGTCCAGTGGAGGAGCAACAAGCGAAGGAAGGGACGCAGGAGGAGGAGCAATGCGTGGAGAATGCAGTGGAGGAGCAGTCAGAGGGCTTGTTCGGCGAACTTGACAGGCACATAGGAGGAGGGAAAGGAGGAGGAGTAGTGCGGAGGGGGAGGATTGGAAGGGGAGAGTTGGCTGAAGACATTTTTAACCTTTTTATAATTTAATCTCCTTTGGGTACCTAAAGTTAACGTCTCTTTTTATGAGATGGACGACAACTAATCTGAGGGGTACAAGTGGTAGAACGCAATAAGTCGAGGGTACAACTGATATTCCTAAAAAGAGAAGGCATAATTGATATTGCAATATCTCAGAAGGGACACAACTGATAAAAATCCTATATGTTTTAGTTTTCTTTTAGAAAAATCATGTAGGTGATTTCTTCCTCCGTCATATTAAAGTATTTTGTTAATGTGATATACTTTGTTACGCTGAATAAACCTCTACTTAATAAGACCCTTACAGTAATCTCAATATCAATAGTGTGCGTTAGTAGTATTTTTTATTAAATGGAGAACTTGGCCATCGAATGGTTGTTATAAGATGTGAGAGTTTTGGGATCGAGGCTCGGGTTTTGTCCATCGGCATCCAAAGCCTACAATTGTTAGACATGCTTGGTTTTGAGTAGTGATGCAAATGGATGGATACAGATATGAATATACGTATTATCATATCTTATCTGTTTTTGAATACGGATACGGATATTGACGGATATTAAAACTATCTTATCATATCTTCAAAAAACGGATACGGATGTAAAAAGGATACCGATTGCGTATGAGCAATGTTAAAAATAATCTATAAAATCAACTTAAATATATACGAATTGGATGGAAGACACATGATATAATTTTACTAAATGTGTTGTATCATAAAAATTATACAAATATGATAAAAGAAGGTGTAGAATATGTTATATAGTGTTAAAAATAAATCTATGAACTAATTTATATATTAAAATGGATATACAGATACGGATACGGATGTTTGCGGATATCAAAATGATGTCATATCCGTATCTGTTTTAAAACAGATACGGATACGAATGTCAAAATCTATGTAAAATGGATACGGTGACGGATCGGATACGGATATATCTGTAACCGTTTGCAGTCCTAGTTATGAGCCATATACATCTCGCAAGGGTCCGACTCCACGCTTATCCCTTAGAGTCAATATCCGAGCAATAATGTCCGTAAGTTCTGGCAAAGGAATACATTTTGTCAGTCTTATTGTTTCTTTCACGGTAAGTATTTTTTCTATAAATCTACAAAAACTGGGCAACTCGTTAGCTTAACATTACAAGAGGCTAATAAAATTCGGTGCCCCCAGATAGTTTCACAGACAAAAAACTGTGATACATGTTAAGAAAAAAAGCATTGATGCATCCCTTATAATTTGGAGATTATCCTATAGGGTATATTGGAACTATCGGCTGGAGAGCGAAATGCGGGAGAAATATCCGCAACTTTTCGGCATATCTCTTTATTAAGAAATTTCAAGGATGAAGTTTTTTAAAGAGGGTAAATTGATTGTAACGGTTAGATTTTCTTCCCATTTATTTCCAAACCATATTTGCATTTTCCCTCAATTAATAGCATGGATTTTACTCCCAAAATTAATGACATTATTAACCCATTGATTGTCCCTTTGTCATACATAAAAATACAAAGGACTCCCCTCCCCTCACGTCAATTGCTGTTGGCAATTTTTGAGAGAGAGCGAGAGAGGAGAAAGGGAGAGTTGAGGGAGAATCTCATCAAGAAAATTATCCTTATCGTAGGGGATATCGACGACGATCCGGTAGGGGAGCACGTCGGCTTGGGGGCAAGGAGAGGCACGTAAAGATCTCGTAGATACATTTCGTCGATTTTGAGGTATGTGTCGATCTCTTAAGAATACTATATGATGAATCGATATATGCTTTTCATCAATAATTGTGATAAGTATTTACGTAGTTTGCACAAAATACAATCTCATAATGGATGTATCGGTTTAGGGATACAATTTATAATGTATGCATTGAATTCCTAGGATAACGAGTATATGTATGCACCGATTTCACTGTAAGATATTACCTTTCACACATTTTACAGATTTGAAAAAAAAAAGGAAGAATGATCATGTTTCTCATGGAAGTTGGAATAGAATGTTGATGGAAAAATTGTGACTATTAACGTCAGACAGTATCTTATCATCGGTTGATTCTTTAATCACATTACAATTCTATTAAATGTGGTTCTCTCGTTAGATTTCTTTCTCTCGTTAGAATTCTTAACGTCAAAATTGATGATATGTTTTGTTATTCATTTGCAACAATCCTAAGAATATGTAGCTATGGGTCTACTTTCAGCAATAATAGATCATGGATATAGTAATTCGAGGATTTAATACTATGCTTAGATTTTCGAATAATCACAATTAAATTATTTATTGCATCACCTTAAGAAAAATTTCGTGGCTAACTATATTATTTACAAGGGAAAGAATTTGTGTTATCTTGATTGTTGTATAATTATATCAGTTAATTTTACTGTATGTTCGATTGCGATTAGTACTTCATGGATCATAACTTCTGAGAGTGAACCATATCATTGTTTTGGATCCTATCTTAAATAAATCCCCACACTCGTGTACCCACCATGAATATGAAATCATTTACGTACAGTTGTATTTTATAGTACAGGTAAATCTATTTTATTACAATCAATCATAATCTGAGTACTTTAACCATCAATCTTTTACTATCAAATAGTTAATGACATACGTTGGTTAAGTCTCATGATAAAACTCATTAATTTGGAAACAACATTTATGTGAATAGAATTGTTGTATATTATGTGTTGTAGTTTTTTGTTGATTAAAAATAACATGATGAATATCTCACAATCCATGATGGTAGGCAGTGTCGTATAAAATATTATAGATGATAGTATTACAGGAGATCGTAATTCGAACTCCAAATACCATTTTCTAATCTTAGCATGTAATATGAGTTATGCGGTTGAATTTCTAGAGGAAAATCAGTAATTATATTACCGTTATACAGGTTATCTTCTGTTTACTTGGAAATGTCATAGATGCATATCCAACTGTTGTCAATTAATAACAAAAAAGTTGTAATACCAACCTATAGTATTCTTTTGTTATCACGTCTTTAAAAGTTAATAGATACATATTGGAATTGAAACATTCCCATGAACCATTGGTATGTTAAAAGGAAATGGAATTAAGAGGAATAGAATTTCCTTAACTTGAATAAAGACACAATAACGATAAGCGGAGCTAAGTGCTACACTTAATGGTGGGAGCCACCTCCAGAGTCCAATTATCGTATGCCTAGAAAGGGGCCAACGCCTTCCGGGGACGTACAGTTCAAGGAATCGATCAAGGTGAAAGATAAGTCCTCTACAACTGTAGTTACACTGTCATGTAAGTCATGTTTATGAACCGCTTGTGCCAGCGGTAAAGCCAGCAAAGCCACCAAAGCCGTTTAAAGATTTAACAATTAAGACAATTTTAGCCACTAAACAAATCAAGGGGTTGTACAGTTTCTGAAATTGCTAAGGCATATGTGTACAACTATGGCAATGTGATATCATTGTGCAAGTGTTACGATTGTAAAGGGCATATGCACAACTACAGAAGATTCCAGGGGTATAAGTGAAAAATATGAAAATGTTATGACGTATATGCAAATATGGCGAACTTTAAGAGTATATATGTAAATATGGCTTCAACGAATGTTTTCAGAAGGAATACCTTCGTGTGTATGTTTATGTGAAAATGAGTTGCATAATGAAAGTATGTGAGAATAAGTTAGTATCATATGCAACAAGGAAATTATGCAAATTGATTAGTTTTATTGATAAGTAATTGCACGTAAGAGGTTATGTTTCTAATGGATTTAAATTTAGTATAGGGAGACTTGTTTTTCTGTGCTAGCCGACTAGACCCCAACTCGGCACATACTGAACGTTAGACTCATAACATGTGTTGTTTTTTCAGGAGAACATGAGGTTTGACTTACTTTCCAGTTCAAGGAAATTTATCCGTCGTCGTGAAGTTGAACCGGTATGGATCACTGATGGCTTGTTCTGGAAAGATGTCATTATGCCCACTGGAACTTTGAATTGCTAGTTTTATTGTTGGTCCTTTTGCAGTGTTACCCATCTTGGACTTATAATAAGAGAACTTTCATGTTGACTGAATCTTAGTTAAAATATTATTTCTCTATGCTCATTGATTACCATGCAAGTTTTCAGTAACGGTTCGGTCGTGCCACCTAATGTTGCATGCTTCTGTCAGTCAGCACGACACGTTCCGTTACAAATGGTATCAGAACTAGAGTTCCTCTGGGTATAAGATATCCACAATTTATAATGACATAAGATCTAGATGTTTAGAGAGAATTAGCTTCACACAATAACTGATTGACGTTGTTGGATTTGATTCAAACGGCTCCTCGTCGTGCAATTGAAGCCCACAGAGATCGCGGGTCATCGACGAGTCAGGAGACCATTGTGGACATACAACAGCAGATGCTGGAGCTAATGGCATTGATGGCTCAGCAGTAGCAGACCCACTCATCGAGCTCAGGAGTACTTACTTTAAAAACATTCATCCAGCATGATCCACTGATTTTCAAGGGTGAGCATGAGCCGGATAAAGCCGAACACTGGTTAAGGGAGATGGAGATGGCTTTTGAAGCAACTGAATGTCCGGAAGAAAAGAAAATTATTTTTGAGACTTTTCGTCTGCGCGATAGTGCTAAGGAGTGGTGGACGTCGTGTAAGGGAATTCATTTCTCAGAGACTCCAGTCATCCAGTGGAATGATTTTGTGGAACATTTCTCTAAGCATTACATCCATGAACATGCTATGGATGCTAAACGCCAAGAGTTCATAAATCTTCGACATGGAGGTATGACAGTTGAAGAATATGCTGTAAAATTTCAAGAATTAGAGAAATATGGAAAAGGTATTTGCGCATATGAAAAGCAACGAGTTAGGAAGTTCGTAGAAGGCCTGAATGCATGATTGAGCATTAATGTGCTCACTAGGTGCCCCCCGACTCTCTCTGAGGCGGTTGCAGCAGCTGTGGAGATTGATGCAACTTATCGGAGGTTACATCAAGTAAACCCTTAGAAGCGTCCTCACAAGCCAAGCTACAATGACAAGAGATGTCTTGCTGCGGTATAAGTGAAGAAGATAAGGACTGATGACGCTCCAACCAACAATAAGTACACATTCAATGTATGTCCGCATTGTCATAGAAGATATCCGAGTGAGTGCTAAAAATTGACAGGAGCATGCTTAGGTGAGGAGAAAAGGTTCACTTCGTTAAAGATTGCAAGAAAGAGTTCAACGATCAGAGGAAACCATTCGAGCAGAAGAAGAAGAAGATGGCTCCTTATGAAGCACTGCATGAGAGACATTGCAAATCACCCTCATGTTAGAGTGATGTTGGTGAGAAGCATATTTTAAGACCGGAGCTAATCCAGATCAACAAGCAAGGGGTTGAACTAATCAGGAAGAGATTGTTGGCAGCTCAAAGTAGGCATAAGTCATATATATATATATATATATATATATATATATATATATATATATATCGTTATAGAAGGGAGTTGAGTTTCGCAGTTGGAGGTCACGTGTTCCTAAAGATTTCTCCAACTAAGGGCGTATTGCGATTCAGTAAGGAAGGGAAACTTACTCCTATATTAATAGGACCTTTTGAGATTCTACAATGAATTGGAGAGGTGACGTATCGTATTGCATTACCACCTCAGTACTCGAAGTTACATGATGTACTCCGCATTTCTATGCTAAGGAAGTACACTCCCCATCCTTCACACGTGATCGAGCATGAGGTTCTCGATATTCAGCCTAATCTCACCTTTGAGGAGAAACCTATATGCATAGTCAATCGTAGAGATAATCGGCTTTGTCGATGAATAGTTCCGATGGTCAAGGTCCTCTAGCAGCATCACCAGAAGGAGGAAGCCAGCTGGGAGCTGGAGAGCGAAATGCGGGAGAAGCATCCACAACTTTTCGATACTTCCCTTCACTAAGAAATTTGGAGGATGAAATTTTTTAAGGAGGGTAGATTGTAACGGTTAGATTATTTTTCCATTTATTTCCAATCCATATTTCCTTTTTCCCTCAATTAATAGCATGGATTTTATTCTCAAAATTAATGGTATTATTAGCTCATTGATTGCCTCTTTTTGATTCATAAAAATCCAAAGGACTCCCTTCCCCTCAAGTCAATTGCTATTGGCAAATTTTGAGAGAGAGCAAGAGAGGAGAAAGGGAGAGTTGAGGGAGAATCTCATGAAGAAAATTATCCTCATCGCAGGGGATATCGATGATGATCCGGTAGGGGAACACGTCGCCTTGGGAGCAAGGAGAGGCACGTAGAGATCTCGTAGATGCATTTCGTCGATTTTGAGGTATGTGTCGATCCCTTAAGAATACTATATGATGAATCGACATATGCTTTCCATCAATAATTGTGATAAGTATTTACGTAGTTTGCACAAAATAGAATCTCAAAATGGATGTATCGGTTTAGGGATACGATTTATAATATATGCATTGAACCCCCTAGGATAACGAGTATGTGTATGCATTGATTCCACTGTAAGATCTTACCTTTCACACGTTATACAGATATGAAAAAAGAGAGGGAAAATGGTCAGGTTTCTCCTGGAAGTTGGAATAGAATGTTCATGGAAAAAATGTGATTATTAAAGTCAGACAATATATTATCATCGATTGATTTTAAAAATCACATTACAATTTTAATAAATATGGTTCTCTCGTTAGAATCCTTAACCGTCTTATCATCGGTCGTTTCTTTAATCACATTACAATTCTAATAAATATGATTCTCTCGTTAGAATCCTTAACGTCAAAATGACACTATGTTTTGTTATTCATTTGAAACAATCCTAAGAACATGTGGCTATGGGTCTACTTTGAGCAATAATAGATCCCGGATATAGTATCATTTGAGGATTTAATTCTATACTTAGATTTTCGAATAATCACAATTTAATTATTTATTGTGTCACCTTAAGAAAAAATTCGTTGCTAACTATATTAGTTATAAGGGAGAGAACTTGAGTTATCTTGATTGTTGCATAATTATAATAGGATTTTCACTGTATGTTCGATTGCGATTAGTACTTCATGGATCATAACTCCTGATAGTGAACCCTATCATTGTATTGGATCCTATTTTAAATAAATTCCCACACTCGTATACCCACCATCAATGCAAAATCATTTTCGTATAATTGTATTTTATATTACAAGTTAATCTATTTTATTACAATCAATCATGATCTGAGTACTTAAATTATCAATCTTTTCCTATCAAATAATTAATGACACACGATGGTTAAGTCTCATGAAAAACTCATTAATTTGGAAACAACATGTATGTGAATAGAATTGTTGTATATTATGTGGTGTAGTTCTTTGTTGATTAACAACAACATGATGAATATCTCACAATCCATGATGGTAGGCAGTGTCGTATAAAATATTATAGATGATAGTATTACAGGAGATGGTAATTTGAACTCCAAATATTGTTTTCTAATCTAAGCATGCAATATTATGCAGTTGAATTTCTATCAGAAAATCAGTAATTATGTTACCGTTATACTTGTTATCTTTTGTTTACTTGGAAATGTCATAGATGCATATCCAACGATTGTCAATTAATAACAAAAAATTATAAATTGTAATACCTACCAATAGTATTCTTTGTTATCAAGTCTTTAAAAGTTAATAGATAAATACTGGAATTGAAACGTTCCCATGAACCTTTGATATAGAAAAAGGAAATAACATTAAGAGGAATAGAGTTTCCTTAAATTGAATAAAGGCACAATAACGATAAGCGGAGCTAAGTGCTACACTTAATGGTGGGATCTACTTCTAGAGTCCAATTATCATAGGTCTAGAAAGGGACCAACACCTTCCGGGGACATACGGTTCAAGGAACTGATTGAGGCGAAAGATAAGTTCTCTACAGTTGTAGCTACACTGTCATGTAAGTCATGTTCATGGACCGCTTGTGCCAGTGGTAAAACTAGCAAAGCAACCAAAGGTGTTTAAAGATTTAACAATTAAGACAACTTTAAACACTAAACGAGTTAAGGATTTGTGTACATCGAGCGACTCTTGACATGCAACCGAATCTACTGCAACTCTTCTACAACAGACGATCCTTCTCAGTAGGGGTGGGCACTATATGGATCCCCTTATATAACCCAATCAAATCGTTGAACATGAGTCAAAATGATTTGGGTCATTTGGGTTTTATGTTGGGTTGGACCCTAACCATATTCCTGCAATGGGTGTTGGGTTGGTTGGTGGGTCTAATGTCGTCCACCCAACCCACCCAAATAACCCAAACTATTTTTTTGGACGGCAAAAGCTTTAATCCCACCCAATTCAACCGATATATACTTAATATATTATATCAAGAATTCTAAACTCCTACATATTTCTAAGTATAACTCAGATTCTCCAATCCAAACAACATTGTCTCGCTAAACATTATTTCAGTGGTTATTATGTGTTATACTCAATGTATTTTTCCCTGTCATCCTTAATAAAATCATTACATACTATAAATAGCTGAGAGCATGCCTTATTACCACATAACTATGCTCAAATCCCTATCCACTTCAGGTGATATAAATTATTTTTGAAAATCCAATAATCTTAACTGAACAACTCCATATCAAATTGAACATATCCCAACCTTCTCCATCCATGTTGAATATATTCCTCCAAACTTTTAATGCATGCTTACTTTGACATCTTTTTCATACATCAATATCCCCATCATTACATGACATTCAATTAACAAGATTTTTCATATGGATAATTTGATTTTCACCCAATCCAATCGGTCCAAACGGATCATCTAAACATCTCAACCCAAGCTTATTTGACTGGGTGATGGGTGTCATTTTTACCACTCGAATCGAATTCAACTTCAACCAAATAACTCGGAGCCACCCAAACCAGTCAAATCTACTTCTCAGTGATCTAGTGGATTATCTCAGCTGTATAGTAACCTCGTACAGCCGCAGAGCTTCCTCGCACGGCAGCGAGTTGAAGCGAAGATCGTCTTCCTCGAGCACAACTCCACAGGCATCCTTGAATCACTTCTCCAAATATAACCTTCCCCTACCCCTTCTTGTCTTTTTATTTTTATTGTCTAATCCTTATATTTCTGGTTGCCCCTTTTCTCTTCTGCTCATCCCTAATCTCTCTTCTTCCTCCTCTGCTTCTTCTTCTTCCAGTGCCTTCGTCTCCCCGATATCCTTCTTTCCCTTCTCTTCTATTCTGCTAAGCAACCCATCAACACGCCGAACACACGTACCCTCTTGTGGCCTCCTCATTTTTCCCTTCTATCTATCGCATCCCTCGACGCACTTCACAACTTCTTCCCCCACTCTCGGAGAACACCTCCGTCTATGCCTCATCCATGTGTTTTCCCTTTATTTGAGACTAAAACACCTAATAAACTATCCGGCAAAGACGATCGCCGTCGAGCCTATCTCAACCTTTGCAAGTCGTTGCCAAAGAAGAGCTACCTAACATGAGCATCAACCTCTCAGAGGAGTGAGGCCCAGAGCATAGTCTCGTCGGATCTACTTCAGCACCGAAGCCTTGTCATTTGGGCTCCTGTTGAAGTCCTGCCCCTGGAGAATGGCCTCGGCTGACCGCAGGTCCGCAGCCCCCTGCAGCTGCACTTAATCGAAGAAGAGGGACATGAGCGTATCCACCGTCAGATCATTGAAACTTTAAGCCTCTTTTCATCTTCACCGCACGACAAAGAATGACCCAGATCGAGGTTGTCAACAATCCTAGCCGTTGAAGATAGGGACACCCTTCACCATTCGATCAAGGAAGAGACACCGTTTTTTTTGATAAGTAAAAGGGTATATTTCTTGTAAAAGTAACTACAGGAGGCACTACCGTCCTCAATTACATTGTTACTGATAATAAAGATATCAACTTATAGAAAGCTTCGAGGCGGAACAAAAACTCGAAGCAATCCAGAAAAGCAGAAGAGCTGATTAAATGAATCCAATCATATTAAGATCTGGCATGTTTGTACGGACTTTGATATTTTCTTCAGCCGAACTCTTCTTGTCCGAAGTCCATCGTTGGTTCCTCTCATCCCATATACAACCAACCACCACGGCAAGGATAATGGGCAGAATCTTACGTGCCCTCAAGTCCTGTACAGCGTCAATCCAGTCCAGGAGGGCCAAGAGAGGGCCAACAAGAGGGTTCGGCAAGCCGAGCGATAAGCAGGTGCCCTGCCAGACATTCCTTGAATAGTAGCATTCGAAGAGCAGATGGCTATGGGACTCCGGCAGCATTTGACAAAGGTAACAGATCGACTGAGCAGAAATATTAAACTTTGCGAGCCTATCGGTGGTGGGGAGACGATTATGTATCGCCCTATATAGAGTGAATGAGAGTTTCGGAGGGATCTTATTTCCCCATATGCTGGACGCCCATGTGATCAGGCTAGCTCTAGGACGCAGGAGCTCGACAGCACTTGCGAACGAAAAACCTTTGGCAGAGTATGACCACCGGATAGGCGGAGAGGTAGAATCAATAGCCGTACGAAAGTCATCCCTTCTACTTAGAATCGCCTTCCATGTCCGATTATGCGCAGGAGATGGTTGGATTTCCCACAGTGAGCGGGAATGCAGGTACTTACGTCGCATATATGATGCCCAAATGGAAGTATCAGAAGTGAGCAGTCTCCATGTCCAAGTAATAATCATAGCATCCCACAAGGTGGCCAATGAACGGATACCAAGACCCCCTTCCCGTTTGGGAAGGCAAATTTTCGACCATGCAATATCATGTCTCTTCCTTCCCCACAAAAAATCGGCGCAAAGCATATCAATCTTACGGACCGTGCCAAGGGGGATAAGCGCTCCGGCCGTCCAGTAGAGAAGCACACCGGAGATCACGGATTTCAGAAGCTGAGCGCGGCCGGCCATAGATATGGTCGCTGCCTTCCAACCTCCAAGCAGGACCCTAACTCTGTCTTCCAACGCCCTGTTGAAGAGACGGCACCCATAAGAAGTAGCAAGGGAGATGCCCAAATAAGTACATGGCATAGACCGACTTAGAATCCCGATCCGGAGGGTAGAGGAGAAGTTATCCTGGAAGTGTCTTGGTCTGAAGAGTTTACTCTTTCTTGCATTCATCTGCAACCCCGAGATGGAGTGGAAATCCTTGAGTACGTTCTTTACCGCAAGCAAGGAATTCAAGTTCCCCTTGCAAAAAATCAGAAGATCGTCAGCATAAATGAGGTGAGATGGGGCAGTGGTCCGTCCCACCCCCAAAGGGCGGATCCGACCACCAAGCGTCGCCTCCTCCAACAAACAAGTTAAGGATTCCATCCCTATGGTGAAGAGCAATGGGCTGAGTGGGTCCCCTTGTCTCAAGCCACGCGTGCCACGGAAGAACCCATGCGGTGCGCCGTTCAACAAGATCGAAAAGGATGTGATAGAGATGCAATTTTCTATCCACTTGATCCAGATATCACCGAACCCCATACACTGTAAGCTTTGGAGGATGAATGAGTGTTCGATGGAGTCAAAAGCCTTGGACAAATCTATCTTCAGGCAAGCTTTGTTTACGCTGCTCCTCCTGTCAAAACTCCACAGCAGCTCCTGCGCGAGCCTAATGTTATCACCAATGGAACGACCCTTAATAAAGGCCGATTGATTGAGAGAGATTAGCTGGGGAAGGACCTCGGCCAGACGAGACGCCAAGAGCTTGGAGAAAATTTTATAAATAATATTGCAACATGATATGGGGCGAAAGTCAATAAGCCCATTCAGGGTAGTGCATTTGGGAACCAAAGTCAAGAAAGTATGGTTCACCTGTCTCACCATGCTCCCACCTCCATGAAGGAAGGTCATTGCCGAGCAAATATCACCTTTAACCATTTGCCAGTGTTTCTTGAAAAAACCCGCGGTAAAACCATCAGGACCAGGTGCTTTAGATGCCGGAATTGATTGAATAGCACCCCAGATTTCTTCCTCTTGGAAAGGCCTGGTCAGCCACATCCTAGCCTGCTCGTTGATGATGCGCATGGGCGGGGGCGGTGCAACCATGGGCGTTCTGGGCGTATCCGGCCCCAGCAACGAGGTGAAGTACTCCACTGCCTTGCCTGCAACCTCCAGCGGTTTATCATAAATCTGACCATTAATATCCAACATGGTCGGGACGATGTTTCTGTTGTAGCGAATCTTGGCAGAGAAGTGGAAGAATTTGGTGTTGCGGTCACCAAGCTTAAGCCAATCCACTCGGCTCTTTTGTTTCCAAGCCGATTCAATATCTTTATCCAACCATTGGAGATACTCTTTCGCATCCTTATCCAGTTGAGCGAGGATATCATCCGTGGGGTCAACGGAAATAGCCTCATTGATTTTGTTAAGGAAAGCAGTAGCCATCTTGGTATCTTTGAAAATGTTTCCCTCGCTGGACGCCCAAGATTTTAGGCCAATTTTAACATTTTTTAACTTTCTACCACCCGCAGAAGAGGGTTCCCAGTCACTGGGACATTCCAACCTTCCCGCACAACATCCAGATAGCCATGCCGACCCATCCAATAATCAAAGAATTTAAATGGCATGGGACGATTGGGGATTTGCATAAGCTCCACCAAGAGAAGTTGATGATCACTTGAGGATATGGGCGAGTAGGCGCACCTAGACTGGGGGAAGAGGTCTAGCCAGGAGGCGTTGACCAGTGCACGGTCCAACCTCGCAAGGATTCTAGATGACCCCAAGGAAGAGTTGGACCAAGACCATTGATTGCCTGAGGATTGCAGCTCGAAGAGGGCGCATTGTGTGATACAATCGTTAAACTCTCCCATAGGATCTTGCAAAGGGGGACGCTCACCCAACTTCTCATTGGTGAATCTCGCCACGTTAAAGTCACCAATCGCAATCCACGGAAGGTTGATCAGAGAAGCCCTTTGGTTGAGATGCTCCCAAAGTTCCCTAAGGTCAACAGGTGAATTGGAGCCATAAATAACCGATACTCCCAAAGTTCCCGCTGGTGTTCTACGTTCTCGGGAAGCGTCCCTACTACAAACTGCTCTCCGGCTTCATTGATAAGGTCTGGAAACCGTCGGGTGATGCTAAGCTCTTTGCTCGTCCGAATGGATTCTTTTACCTTAAACTCTCATGTGAGGAGGACTGTCAATGGATCTTGACGGGAGGTCCGTGGTTATTTCAAGGTAGATTCATGGCCATCCGTCGATGGGAGGCAGGAGTTAGTCTCGAAAGAGACCTCCTGTCGGAGATTCCACTGTGGGTGCGCTTCCACGGACTAAGTCTTGGACATTCGTCCGACCTAATCTTAAACAAAATAGCGAGCCTACTTGGGAAGCCGCTGTTCATGGACGCCGCCACGGCGGCGGGCCAACGGGAAGGATACGCAAGATGCTGCATCTCCATTGACGCTGCAAAAACCATTCCTAAGGTTGTCCCTTTGGTCTTCTACTCCGGGAAGAGGGAGCTAATCGGTGTTGAACTCGAATGGCAACCCCCGAGGTGCAACCATTGCGTTTCCTTTGGTCACTCATCGGCTAGCTGTCCCTACTTCCTGGTGGATTCTACCGGTGCGGTACTTCCATCGAATACGTGTCCCGCAAACGGGTGCACCTCCCCAAGCTCGGGGCGTCCGTTGGCGGATTCGGAGAATCATAATGACGACCCCATTGGGAAGTCGGACAAAAGCATAACCTTCCGCAATTGCTCGGAGAATCCTGCCACGTATTCACGTGTTGAAGATGTCCTAAATCTCCCTCCTCAGCAGGAGGTGACCAACCTCCGGAAAAATTCGAGGAAGACTCCTGGTCATGCCAAAACAATGAGCGGCCTTCCCTTTGGCCACAGGTCCCTCCTCCATCGGAAAATCGCCGCGCCTCGTAGGCAGACTCCCTCCTATGTGCAACTCGGGAACTCCAAGTTCGATCTGAATGTTCCTTCTCCTGAGGTCACGAGCTCAACCCCACACATGCCGCGGTTGAATTTTGTGGATGAGAGAACACAAAGTCCTGGAGGTGACAGCATGGTTCCTGAGACCCTAACTACGAACAACCCGGCCTGGACCATTGCCACCAACAAGAAAAAACGGCCCCAAAAGGTGCCCATGAAGAACAACGGGACCTCAATCCCAAATTCCCCAAGTTCTTAATGTCGATCGCGGTCTGCAACACCCGTGGCCTCAACAAGCCCCGCAAGTTGAAGTCACTGTTGGGGGACCTCAAAAACAAAAATGCCGAGATTATTGGCCTGGTCGAGACCAAAATTAGGCCGGAAACGAGGGCAAAATTTGCTGCTCTGCTACCTAAAGGCTGGAAATTTGTTCATAACAATACACCATTGGGAAGGGTGTACTTTCTGTGGAAGGAATCTTGCTGGAGTTGTACATCTATAGGTATATCCTCTCAAGCAATTACCATGGAATGCTCCAATCATGGGGGGCTCTCTATGGTAGGAAGAGACACCGTTCCTTTAAAAAAAAATCAACCTTTCAAAAAAAAAATAGACACCGTTTGACCGTCAAAAGAACTATGCATCCTCACCATCAGATCCAAATGAGGAGCACCATCCCAACTGTCGAGATCCACTGCAGGTCCTCACGTGCTCAAAGTACATGATGGCGAAATAGTGTCCAAACCCTTGGCGTTTGAGAGATTTCCACTGAAGCCCCCATGCTGGGGTCCTCGTGTTGAGCACATGCAAGACCTGGTGAAATTACTTTTGAACCCAGCGAGTTTTTTTATGTTACAGACAAATCCCTGTCTATGTGTTTAAAGTAGTGTCATTGAAACCGGACCGGACCGGCCGGTTCAACCGTTTGGACCGGTGAACCAAGCTTGCACCTGTTCGGTTAATCGGTTCTCATGGTTCGGGTCAAATTGGCACGCTTTTGGTTCGACCACTGATCTGATCATCTATTTGCAATTTGATTTACCCGGTTCAATCGAAATTGAATCACTTAATCACAATTCAAATTTAATGTTATATTAAAATAATAATAATAACAGTGAAGAATGTTGAACTCATGACCTCTTCTAACCACTAAAGAATACAAACCAACTACTCCAATGTAACTCTTTGAAAGGAGTAGATAATAAATATAATGAACATATCATTACGCTAAAATATTTAGTTAAATATTATTTATATCTATATTAATACCATTTATTGTTGCATATTCAAGAAAATAATTTATGCATAAGGTAATATACTTTAATTATTTGTGTATTTTATATTTATTTTAAGTGTATTGAGTGTATATCATGTGCATGTTCTCATCCATTCCGGTTTAGTTACCTTGTTCAACCATTTTTCCTTATTGGTTCGGTGTAATACGATTTTTAAAAAATAAAAAATCATCATCCAGTTGAACCAGTTTGATTCCATGATCTAGCCCGATCCAATCCTTTTTTTAGAATTTTTGGTTCGGTGTTCATTTTAAAGTTTTATTTTTCATTACGAACTTTACAAGTATACCCCTCACTTTATACCTTAATATATTGCTTGGATTTCAGTACTTTCAATTTCTGCCAATGCTAAACTAATGCTCTTTGCATCAAATTGATTTCATACTATTTTATTCCAAGTTAATTACCAATTATTTTTTCACGTGTTTTATTCCTATAAATTCATTGTTATATTATATCGTTGTTGTTCTTGCGTATTGCGTTCTTGTTAATTTATAAAACCTTTTGAAAGCCATTTTTGGAAACTAATGAAAAATGAGCATTAAATAAATTTAATTGAGAATATATTTTTGTATTTTTATTTGGTTCATGTTGTAACATTTGATAAAAGAAAAACACCCCCTCTTAGATCTTGATTTGCTCTACTATTATTAAATTTTACAATTTTTATGTCATTTTAAAATTGTAAAATCACATTTTACTTGGTTTCAGTTCCTGACTTTTAATTTATTCTTGTTATTCCCAAAAATCTAATAGAACCAGAATATACATTTAAAAACTATCAAAACTCACTAAAAATCCATATATATATATATATATATATTAAAATATGAAAAAATAGTATTTTGGATACATTATAATTAGTACTAGATTGAAAAAATATTTTCATAATTTTTAGGGGTCATTTTGCAAGAGAAAACTATTTTTGAAAGCCCTGACTTTACCGTGATCTCCATTCTAAAACTTTGTTTTTGTTTTGCTTTTATTTTAATATATTTCCTATCTTAAAAAATCACAAAAAATAAAAAAGGAATTAAAAAATAATAGTACATTTTATTTATATTTTTATCATATTTTTATCCTATGTCATTTAGATTAAAACCATCCTCTCCCCTTTATTTTTTCCTTTTATTTAATATTATTAAAAATTAATTAGAAATATGCAAATTTAAAAATAGTTGAAAATGGAATCAAAATTAAAACTAAAAATAATATAAACTAATTAGTACCTTTTTGTGATTATTAATTAAACCATTTCTATTTTTCTTATTTTATTTTATTTTGTTATATGAATAAAATTTAAAAAAAAATGATTAATTATAATTAAATAAATTTGAAATTAAAAAAAATCAAATGAAGTTAAAAATATAAAAACATAGTAAGAACTACAAAAAAATACACATACACATATACTTGCGCTTGCCAACATAATTTACTTTTGCGCTAACTTAAGCTCAAATTTAGAGACCTCTCATTCATGTGATGCCCGCTTTTTCACTATCGACTTGGGACTTCACCTGGAAAATAAAATATATACATTAATTTATATCTTGTCATGATTAAATTGACCTGATCGAGTGCTCCTAGATTCAACTCTTTAGAACAAAAACTTTGCATTCACCTTTATGATCTAACTCTTTAGATCATTCGTTGTGTGATACCCAAATGATCATGATATATGCGAAATGAATAAGACAACAATTTGCAATAAATGAGGTGAAAATCGCTTCGAAACACGTCGATTACACGTATTTCATGAGATTTGACATATTGATTTTTGATTAATTAATAACTAAATGTAATATTTATCTAAATAACTATATTTACAATATACTTTCTTATACCAAGGCCAAAAGATCGTTGTCATGTCTCATAATGATAAAAAGATAAGGTCCTGTTAATAGTAAAACTTGATGAACTCTAGCTTATTCACATTTCTCGTGGCATTGGTAAGTTGCTTAATTATTCTTATCTTTGCATAGGATTAGGCCTTGAGGCACAGCTCTCTCTGCTCATGGCCATGCTCTCCTCGCCTCTTAATTACACAAAGGTACCCATCTGTATTGATTGGTGTACGTGCCAACTAGCAAAACTCGAGCTCATCCCATGTTCCTTACTATTGTCTTGGATGAAGAAGAGATCCCATACTAAAAGCTCATCCTCCTATACATTTTACTTCCTCTTTGGTTGATGCATTTGTTTGATTATTTGCAGTCCTGATGACAATTTTCTCATTAACAAGAGACCCTCTGGCAACCGTCCTCATCTCCTCGATGACTTCAATACTCACACTTACATGCAACAACTCTTTTGATCTATAAAGGACGCTAAAGTCAACTATTGAGGGAGTATGCCTCCTCTGTCCTTATATAACAAACAAAATTCCGAGCCCTTAACTAAAATGTTTGCAATCCTCAAGCGTTTCAAGCACCTTCCTCCTTCCCATTTATAAGTAAGAAGCCTCTAAAGGTGCTCTGAAAGCTCGAGATCTTGCTACATTATCTCCAACCATAAGTCGCAACTTCTTATATCCCGTACAAGCTTCTCATTGATGCTTTCTCTACATAATTAAGACATCTTCAAAACTCAATGGAGCTCTTGAGAATGATCATTTGATATATGAGTGAACTGACTTTATCTGCTTGTTGGCCATCACTGACACCATCTATATATCACTAACAAACATTGTAGTTGACGCTCCTAAACACGAGGTTTATGTGCAAAGAAAAAACTATTTTGTCATATTTTTTAATATGGTTATCCATAGTTTGGATTTTATTTTATTTTTGAACTCTTTCATAAGTTCAGTTTTATTTTTTTTTTTGCAAATTTCCTATTTCCTATCATTTAAATTTCTAGAGAAGTTATATCTCATGAGTTCACATTATTACATTTTTATCCCTAGTCATTCAATGGTAAATTTTGAAGTTTGTGTATATTTTATAGGGTTTTTATAACCCTTCTTAACTTCTTCAATATCATTTATAACCTTCCAATTTTTGTAATATCGGTTGTGCCTATGACTTCTTACAAAATTCACAGTTCTGCCCTTCCGTTACAGTAAAGTGGGGGCATAATTAATATTACGAAAGGGCATTAATGCAATTTTTTTAAGAAGTTAGGGGTACAATTCATATCACAAAAACGAGAGTGATATAAGTGATATAATAGAAGTTAAGAAAGGCTCAAGTGATAAAATCCTACTTCATATTCATACGAAACTGTTCATATTTTGATTAAAAATATGCTTTAAAATTACATCATTGTCCCAACAATTTTGTGTAATTATTTTTCCTTTAAATTAATTCAATTTCGATCGGACACTAGATTCCTACTTAATTACAGCCTAGAAAATATATTAGCCTTTTTCATTTTTTAATGCTTCGAACAATTCCAAACATTCTTAAAAATTCTCAAAAATACTTGAAAAGTATATAAATTGTTAGCTCTAATTTAATTGCATTATGAATTTCCAAATACCGAGAATTAAGTCTTTGCGAATCAATCTAAGTCTGAAAAATGATATGAAGAATTCCTTAAAAATCATGTAACCTGATCATATTTTTGTGGGTTTTGTGTTTGTCGATGCAAAAACAGATACATGTATGAATACCAATTTGATATGTGTAAATATATTAATAGTATTAATTTACCAATTTTCATATATAAATGTAAGAATATATAAATAGCCGTTTTTAAATATAACAAACCTTTTACCTTCGTTCATCATATTTGACATAATAGTCACGAAATAAATAAATTTAATATATTTATATCATGTGTAAGTTATCCAATACATTAAGCTAATCTATACTGTATTTTTTGATATTATTCATATCCAATCCACATCTGATTCACATTCATATCTATTTTTAAGATATGGCAATATAGTTCTGATAACCCTCAATATATTATGTAACCATACTCATATTTTTCAAATAAATAGGGATATGTTCACATCTAATTCTATTCCTTGGGCCGGAAGACATAGAAGATTTGCTAATGTTCTCCTATTCATCATGGGTAATAATAGGGGAGGAAGCGGCTCTCTTCTGAGGGTTGTGAAGAGAGCCACGAGTAATGCGACAGTAATTCGACATATAATTATAGCGAAATCCCAATTAACAAGAGTCTTGACCAACGATTGTGTCCCTCCCCTTCCCTTACTAGCACCCCTATACAATCTTCCTCCCTCGCTCTGCCATTGGGAGTTCAACCTCTCATTTCCCTTGCATCCCTAGTCTTCTCCTCCTCACAGTACCCTTGACCTCTATTGTAAGAGCTCACCCTCTCCAACACTAAACCTTCGGTTAGATTTCACTCTTTATCGATCTTTGTCCAGCTTCCTCTTCCTTGCAACTACTGCCTAGTCCTCCCTATTTTACATTCGAACTTTTGTTGAAGAATATCTCCTCAAAGAAAGCTCCCTTTCTTTCCGGAGTTCCTTCCTTTTCGCAACAAATGACACCATTCTTGGACAACTTTCATCCACAAGATGTGGAGGAATGCAAGAGATGAGTTTGGGAGAATAGTGAGAAAAGAAAGAATACTCACCGGATATATATATATATATATATATATATATATATATATATAGAGAGAGAGAGAGAGAGAGAGAGAGAGAGGCCGGTGAAGCTGTTTTGAGTAACAACCAAGATGATTGTTACACAAGGAAGTTTCCCCAATATTTTTTATTTTTTTTTCAAAAATTCCGTCATGTATATTCATCTATATATCTCTCCTACATGCCATTCAAATTTCGTGAGAAACGGAGACTCCTATGTCCTCCATCTAGAACAGGTAGATTACAACAAATTTCAGACCGTTAAAAATTACTTGTTCTAGATGGAGGGCTTAGGAGTCTTTGTTTCTCACGAAATTTGAATAACATGTAGGAGGGATATATAGATGAATATACATGGTAGAATTTTTGAAAAAATAAAAAAATTGGGGAAACTGCCTTGTGTAACAACCATCTTGGTTGTTAGTCAAAACAGCTTCCCTTTTCACATATATATAGGGCTTATCCAATGAGCCCTGTGAAAAACCACCTGATCACTTGTCTTCTGAACCTGTAAAAGAGTCAGATAGAATGATTTCGGTCGTTGTATCGACCAGGTGAGTTTACCAGAAAAGATTAAGGGTTAGTTAATCTTCTTTATTTTTTTATACTCCTAAAATTTGATGTATAGTGAAAGTACTAAGAGTGTCGAACTCAAAGAGGCAAACTATTTTAAACTAGGGAGAATCAGTAGAATATCTTAGGCAAAAGGATTCCCTAATTTTTATTTTATCATCAAGGATTTTTCTCAATTTTTATTTGGATTTTAATGAATTTTATATTTTTGTAATTTTTAATTATTTTATGATTTTTTTTATTATTTTAGAAATTATTTATATTTTTATTTTGTGATTTTTATGTTTTATTTTATTTTATGAATTTTCAAATGATTTTTAGGCTTTTTATGGACTTTGTTTATTTTTAATGTGAAGAATGTATTTTTTTATTGAAAACTGTGACGTTTTTGTGATTTTTAAGATTGAAAGTAATGTGAAAATATTTTATTGTATTCTCTGTAGAAAGTAGATGAAATTCCCTTTAAAATGATATGCTATAAGTTTTTAGGGGTTTTTTCTCGAATTAGTTATGAATTTTTAAAATTTTGGTGTGTTTTATATTTTTTATTGGTTTTATTATTTAATTTTTTATTTTGTTTTTGATTTAATATGTAAAATATAGCAAATATATTGTATTACTACGTATTCTATTATATTTGTATTTTACTTGTTATTTATTGTGTAATATGGTATAGTATAGTGGTTATATACAGATGTAGGGGTACGGGTGTAAATTGCAGAAGTTCGCAGGGTGTCCTTGCAAAATTCACCAGAAGCGCGTGCCGTCCACTTGAGGGAACCTGCTGCTGGACTTGTTGGCAAATTATAAAATATCCGGGATAAAAGAGCAAAACGCCAGGAAATATCCTCCGTGCACGTGATAAAGCTGCTATAGGACCTGCTGCTTCCACGGACAGAACCTACTTGTGATTTCAGAAAGCTGAAGGCGGATCTGCAAATTAGCCCAAAAAAATCTCCTCCCGCCTTGCGTGAGGCGTGCGTGATCCCCGTTCACGTCAAGCGGTGGGTCGGTTGGGTGGGCTTGCGGTTGACGTGTGGCTATTCGTGGTGCAATCCGGTACCTCGGATCAAACTCGATCCGGAGTTTACTGTAGCATCTGTCCGTCTATTACAGTTCGTCAAATGTGATGCTCTGTTCAATCTTCTATTCATGAATGGATTTAGATGTCCGGAAATTTGAATTTAATACTCCTATACTTTGATTTCCCATGCAATCTTTGTTTGATGCAGTAGTGGTTCTTATCTTCAGAACCACTACTGAAGATGCGGCTCGATTTTAGCATCCATGTACTGTTGATAAGCGATTAGCTTCCAGATGAGGTTCGACTGCTTGACGAAGTATAGGTTCTTCGATGAAGAATCGGTGCTCGAAGGTTCACAACGGAAGTGCAGACTCGAACTGCTATCGACACGAGGTAAAGGTTTGGTGTGTTGGATTGGAAAGCACAGCGTTGCTCGAGCAGTTGGACAGATCGAACGCTTGTAAACGGCTTTAATCCAACGGTGCTGATGCAATCCCTCTTCGATGATGTTCTTCGGGGCGATCTTCTCAGAGCGACGACGTACATATCTGCGTCCCTTCAAGTGCGATGATCGAGAGTGCATGGCCAGATTCGTGCGGTGTTTGTTGTCCAGATGCCATGAGATTGCGATTAAGCTCAGGTAACGGACCTCCACTCAGATCAACGTGGGTGGATGGAAGTTTATTTGTGGTGTGAGATGGCACAGAGGATGAAGAGGGTTCGAATTAAATGGAATCAGACGTGGATTTTTGATTTCAAAATCAAGTGGAAAGAGAAAACCAGAGATATTGAAAGGAAGTTTGAAACGAAGAATGAGAGAAGAGAAATAGAGAAGCGGAGAACGGGAAGAAATAGGAAGAGAATCCGAAGAGGATATCAGGTCAGAATCGTCAGATCTAACCTGGAGTTTGCTGAGGAAGCGAGGCGGATGAATGTGAACCTGGGAAGCGCGGAAAGGGTGACGTGCGTGCGCCTACGGATGAAGCTCTTCGCGGCGGAGCTCCCGGATGGTTGCCTCTACTCGTCGGCGTACGAGGAGGCTCTTCGCCGCGGAGCGGAGTCTTCCACGCCGGTGTTTGGATCTCGCCAACTCTTCCTCTCTCTCTCTCTCTCAACCTCGCTTCGACGGAGATCGGAAAAGCACTGTCACTTTGCTCTCCCGCACCGGAGCTCACAGGAAGTGAAGTGGAATTAATGGCGCATCTATGCGCACGACGGAGCTCAGAGGTATATATAGGTTGAGATTGCTTGGGGAGCAAGTAGGCCGGTGTGGTCACCGCCGGCGGATGGGGATACCGGAAATCGGTTGGATGAACGGCCTAACGGCTTGCCGTTGGAAGCGAGCGGAGGAGAAGAGAGGAGGAAGAAGAAGGCGGGCAGCGGAGAAATTAGTTTGTTGGGTTCATCGGGGAAGAAAGAAGAGGGGGAAGAGAGAGAGAAGGGAAAGGTAGAGAGAGAGAGAGGGGGAGGAAAAGAAAGAGGAGAGAGAGTGAAAAGTAAGTAAAATAAAATAATTAAACTAAATAAATAGTTAATAAGAATAATAATTAGATAATTAAATAATTATTAATTAAATTTTAATTTCGTAATTAAATAAATAAATAATAATAAATATGATTAAGAAGTAATTAAGTAATAATTAAGTATATAATTATGTGATTAAGTAGTAAATAAATAAATAAATAAATTAACTAACTAAATAAATAAATGAAATAAATAAATGAAATATAATTTATTTATGAATAACTAATAAGAGTATTAATGTATTAAATAATAATATAAATTACGGTTTATTGTACATTATACTACCAATACGGACCTGAAAACCACATTTTTCGCATTAACTACGATTTTTGGCGAAACTAGTGTCATTTTGTAGATAATTGAAAAATATAACTTTAGGGACCGAGTTTGCTCAAGACGAAAAAGTATCGGTTTCGGGTCTCCGAATTTTCTTGGTATTTTAAGTTATTTTTATTTTTATATTTTTACATACAATTTTAGATGATTTTAGGAAAAAGAATTAAGTTAATCGGGATTACGATTATTTAATTAAAAATCGGGGAAGTTTCTACATATAGTACAAATAGACAACGGGTCCAAAAAGCCAAAACTCATCGATTTTATCCGAATATTTTTCCGATATTTTTAATAAATAGTATTATCTATAAAACAGGTTTTAAAAGTGAGTTTGGTCAATTTGGAGTTTTATATAAATAGATATGAACCTCATAAGTCGGCTTTTGTGGCTTTTCCGATTCATTGTGGTTATTTATTCTACTACCGAAATATTTTTCTATTATTATTTTTATAAAATAATACATATTTTTGTGAACAACTTTTAGAAAAGGAGTATTTTTATTTGAAGTGGTTTTGATGGTAAATAAAATAGGTGAAGTATTTACATGGTGAAAATGGGTAAATTAAATTTTTGGTCTATATTTTCTTGATATTTTTATAATAAGGTCCTTATCTCCCCTACTTATTTCTTTTGTCGACCCGGTCAATATTGACCCGGTCTTGGGGTTAGGATCAGTCTGTATATATTACATTTACAACCTTTTTTATTTTTATTTTTCTTTTTATCTTTATTCTCTTATTTTGGATAATTTAAGTATTAATTATACAATACTAAATTTTATGGTTAGATTGTTAAATAATTAGAATTAGTGGATATTTACATGTATTTTACCAAGGATTTTAGCCAAAATGAAAGAATAAAGGCGATGAATCATGGATTCATCACCCTGCCCGTTAAAGTTTCGGTGAGCACCCATTCTGAGTCATACACGTGTATTAGCAATAACTATATTTCTAATTATAGGCTATCACGTATTCAAAAAATCCTATATTTCCTATTATACAACATCCTTAAAAATTGGAAGACGATTTTGGAAAGAAACGATTCAAATAAATGATTCCACGCGAATGATTAAGATCCAAACACTATGATAGTAATAAACATAATTTGGTCAAGTAAATGCTTGTTGTGAGATCAGTAATATCAAGACAATGATCAGTAATTTACATCCAAATAGTTACATTGTACATAATTTAGTAATATGTATAAAATGGTCAAGTAAATGTGTGTTGTCAGATCAGAAATAACATAACAAATGATTAGTAATACCATTGTGTATGTAATGCGCATTGCATTAACAAATAGTTACTTGCTTACTTGAGCAATGCCCATGACCTTACTGACCTTTACTTTGTTATTACTGATCTCATAGTAGCTATTACTTGAGAATCGTATACATATTACAGAATATGTGATATAAGACATAGATATATACATTACTGAACACAAACAACAATTTACTTGATAACTATATATATAGGGGTTGATGGGGCAGCCCCCTGGGGGCAGCCAACATGGCTGCCCCGCCCTATTTTTTAGCAAATATTTTTATTTTTTTTGAAAAATATCGACATGTATATTCATTTCTATATTCCTCCTATATGCCATTCGAATTTCGTCAGAAACAGAGACTCCTACGGCCTCCATCCAGACAGAGTCGATTTAAAAAATCCTACGACCGTTAAAAAATGACATATGGATTGAGGTCGTAGGAGTCTATATTTCTGACGAAATTCGAATAACATATAGGAGGGATATAGGGATGAATATACATGATTTTATTTTTTCAAAAAAATAAAAAAAATTACCAAAAAGTTGGGGCGGGGGCAGCCATGTTGGCTACCCCTAGGGAGCAACCTCATTTTACCCATATATATATATATGGGAGTGATCCTATGAGAGCAAAAAATTGTGAGAGCATGAGAGGAATGAATCTGGACCACATGATTCTGTTTTCTCTCTCCTGGTCTTCTCTCTCATGGGTGAATCATGTGGTCCAGAATCACCCCTCTCATGCTCTCACAACTTTTTGCTCTCATAGGATCACTCCTATATATATATATATATATATATATATATATATATATATATGGTTAAATGGGGCTGCCCCTTGCGAGTAACCAACTTGGCTACTCCCACCCTTATTTTCCCTCATTTTTTATTTCTTTGGAAAATAAAAATTTGTAAATTCATCATTATATCCCTCTAACATTCTATTAAAATTTCGTCAGAAACAGAGACTCCTACAGCCTCCATCCAAACAGGGTCGATTTAAAAAATCCTGCTACCGTTAAAAAATGACGTCTGGATGGAGGGCCTAGAAGTCTTATATATGGGTAAAATGGGGCTGCCCCCTGGGAGTAGCCAACTTGGCTACTCCCACCCCTATTTTCCCTCATTTTGTTATTTATTTGGAAAATAATAATTTGTATATTCATCACTATATCCCTCTAACATTCTATTAAAATTTCATCAGAAACAGAGACCCCTAGGCCCTCCATCCAGACGTCATTTTTTTAACGGTCGCGGGATTTTTTAAATCGACCCTGTTTGGATGGAGGCCGTAGGAGTCTCTGTTTCTGACGAAATTTTAATAAAATGTTAGAGAGATATAATGAGGAATTTACAAATTTTTATTTTCCAAAGAAATAAAAAATGAGGGAAAAATAGGGGTGGGAGTAGCAAAGTTGGCTACTCCCAAGGGGAAGCCCCATTTAACCCTATATATATATATTACTTGAGTATTCTCTAAATTACTAAATTCTGTTTAAAGTAATAAAACATATGGAAATTACTGAGCATTTGTTATGGTTTTACTGACTTCACAACAAACACTTACTTGTCTATTGTGTATATATTACTGAATTCTGCACCATATAATAAAATGAATATAAAATTACTGACCGTTGTTTGGATATTACTGATCTCGTAACAACCATTTACGTGAGTATTGCCTCTAAATGAATTCTATTCAAAGTAATAATACATATAGAAATTACTGACCATTTGTTATACTTTTTTTGACTTCACAACAAACACTTACTTGACTAGTGTGTATATATTACTGAATTCTGCACCATATAATAAAATGAATGTAAATTACTGAGCGTTGTTTGGATATTACTGATCTCGCAACAATCATTACTTGATTATTGTACATATATTACTGACCTGAGTATTTGGATCTTGATTTTCTGCAAGAAATCATCGATTCGAATGTTTTCTTTCCAAAACGTTCTTCCTATTTTTTAAAGCACGATATAATTGGAATAACACTTATTGTTAATATCCTTCCAAAAACAACATCCTTATGGTCTACAAATGGTGCTCACCGAAATGTTAATGGGCCCTGTGCGCATTGGATAAAAATCATATATATATATATGTATATATGTATATATATATATAGGATTTCTTTCAAATAGGACGCAGTCCTTCCATAGTTAAGGAAGGCCAGCTCCTTTTTTGTATAAAATAAGCTGACTTTGGTAGAATACATATACGGTTTGGTATTATAATGTGCAGTTTTAATGTTTGTATTATAATACACAGTTTTGTATGCGGCTATGTATCTATAACGTGCACCTATAATACAAACTGTATATGTATTCTACTAAAGTGCTCGTTTTTATACAAAAAAGGGGCGGCCTTCCTGAACTCAGGAAGGACTGCATCCTATTTGAAAGGCTCCCTATATATATATATATATATATATATATATAGGAAAAAATGGGGCTGCCCCCTGGGGGCAGCCAACATGGCTGCCCCCGCCCCATTTTTCAGCATTTTTTTTTATTTTTTTTGAAAAATAAAACCATGTATATTCATCCATATATCCCTCCTACATGCCATTCGAATTTCGTCAGAAACAGAGACTCCTACGGCCTCCATCTCGATGGTATCGATTTAAAAAAATCCTGTTACCGTTAAAAAATTACTGTCCGGATGGAGGCCGTAGGAGTCTCTGTTTCTGACGAAATTCGAATGGTATATAGGAGGGATATAGGGATGAATGTAAATGGTGTTATTTTTCAAAAAAAAATAAAAATTTTGCCCAAATAAGACGGGGGCAGCCATGTTGGCTGCCCCTAGGGGGCAGCCACATATGACACACACACACACACACACACACACACACACACACACACACACACACACACACACACACACACACACACAAACACACACACACACGCACACATATATATATATATCTATATATATATAGGGCTTATCCAGAGAGCACTGTACCGATTTGAGAATTTTTAGGCACGCGTAATCATCCGTGTGATGATGATCCCGTGAATCTGCGTAAAATTGATTAGTTTCTAAATTTAGCGCTAAGAATGAATTGCCATAACCACCCACCACATATAACTCGCAATTTAATTCCCTTTTTTGAGTTATAATTGAGTACTCATTAATTGCCGCATTGTTTTTTCTAAAAATAACCATGAGAATATCCTCCTTCCTCCGATGACAATCAAAATACGACTCACGTTGAGTTGCTGAAATAAATACAAAGTTATTTTTCGTAATACAAAGTTACTGATGCCATTGCAAACATTACTGAAATAAATACAATGTTACTTTTTATGTTGTTTTTTATTCTTAAAAAATTACTGTTACGTTTCTATAAGTTACTTGCTATTCGTAGTAACTATTGTCCATACAATAATTACTAAATAGATAAATTACTAATGTCCATACAACAATTACTAATTACAAATGTTGATATTACTGAACTCATTCTGATTCTTACTGATGATATAGTTACTTAGTACAATGTTACTTATCATGTATGTTTTTTATTCGTAAAAAATTACTGATAATGTTCGTATAAGTTACTTGCTATTTGTTGGGTGTTACTTGCCTTTCATTCATTCTTACTAATAACACTTGTACAAAGTTACTAATGTCAATACATCAATTACTGATTACAAATGTCCACATTACTGAACTCAACGAAATTATTACTGAAGTTGTATTAACTATTTTCCATACAATAATTACTGAATAGATAAATTACTAATGTCCATACAACACTTACTAATTACAAATGTTAATATTACAGAACTCATTCTGATTGTTACTTATGATATAGTTACTTAGTACAATGCTACTTTTCATGTATGTTTTTTATTCGTAAAAAATTACTGATAACGTGTGTATAAGTTACTTGCTATTTGTTGGGTGTTACTTGTCTTTCAATCATTCTTACTAATAACATTTGTACAAAGTTACTAATGTCAATACATCAATTACTGATTACAATTGTCCATATTACTGAACTCAACGAAATTATTACTGAAGTTGTATTAACTATTTTGTATACAATAATTACTGAATAGATAAATTACTAATGTCCATACAACAATTACTAATTACAAATGTTCATATTACAGAACTCATTCTGATTGTTACTGATGATATAGTTACTTAGTACAATGCTACTTTTCATGTATGTTTTTTATTCGTAAAAAATTACTGATAACTTGTGTATAAGTTACTTGCTATTTGTTGGGTGTTACTTGTCTTTCAATCATTCTTACTAATAACACTTGTACAAAGTTACTAATGTCAATACATCAATTACTGATTACAATTGACCATATTACTGAACTCAATGAAATTATAACTGAAGTTGTAGTAACTATTGTCCATACAATAATTAATGAATAGATAAATTACTAATGTTTATACAACAATTACTAATTACAAATGTTCATATTACTGAACTCGTTCTGATTGTTACCGAAGAAATAGTTACTTAGTACTTCTGAATAATTGTTAGATAATTGAGTTGTAATATTACTGAAGCTATACGTACAATTACTGAAGATTCATGTCCATGTTACTTACTCATTGTTATTAGTTACTGAAATTATAGTTACACATCAATTATGTATTCAGTAAATGTATTTGTTAATGACCTCCTTTATTAGTTACAGAATGATTTGTTCTTAATATTATTGTCAAATATGTTCTTCTCGCTTCTTTAGTCAATAAGTATGCAACGATCATCAACACTTCTTGTTTTTTTCTTCCACGAAACATAAGTGTCCAGACATCTGGCAAACCTGAAATAATAAATTGTCAGTAGCATTTGTAAGATGAATCAATAACTATGTAAGAGAAATATATATACATGAAAAATTAAGAATTACATTAGTAACATATTATGTTGGAAGACGATACATTTATTTCAGTAATATCTTTATTTATTTCAGTAAGAATAAATTCATACACAAGTAACATCTAATGAATTGTCAGTAATATCCCTAATATGAACCATTAATCATGAAAGATAAAATTATGTCCATGAAAAGTAAGAATTATATTTATAAAAGTAACTCGGTGTAAAGCATAAGTAATTTGATGAGTTACTCCAGTAACTTTTGATACAATATCAGTATCCTTATGATTTTTTTAAACGTTCTCAAATTAAAACTCAATATCCAAACACAAATCATTGATTATCATTCTTTCTGAGATTTCATGATACAAACCCAATCGCAAGTCAATATCATTTGAAATTAAAATCGAAAGAGAAATCATACATCACAATTCATCTTTGCAAATCCCACTTTCTCATGATCCAGAAACATAACAAAAAATCAAAATCTGGTCTATAAACAGTCAGATTCAAATCAAAATGTCCAAAAAAATTAATTCTTTCTACATACTATCAGATTCAAATCAAAATACGAAAATAAAAATCTAATCGAAATATAATACCTTGCAATAGATAAAAATGTTCGCCTCTGTTTCCACGATTGATCGCCTCACTTTGCAAAACGCTAGATCCAAAAATGCCAGATCAATCTCCTCTCGTTGAACTCTCAATACACGTTTCCATAAACGTATACTAATTATAGAATTGCTTAATATTTCCAATTAGAGGAAATTCCATTTTGGTTACGGTTCCTATTTTTTAGGGATTGAGAGATACAAATCTTACGGCTGGAATTAGAGGCCCATTTTATCTCAAATGGGCACAGTGCCCTCTGGATAAAAATCCTATATATATATATATGTACACACACATACACACTTTTTTCTTACGTTGTTGGTGCCTATAATTATATTAACACATAGATGGTTGAGTTAATGGAGGAAACCAATCAAAATTTACAAGTCACGGTGAACTTGCAATGGGTACCATATTAGTGTGAAAGTTTCTTTTGGGGTTCGTGATGTGAAATTTCTTTTTTTAATAAAAAATATGTTATCCCTTTCACCTCCGTTACATTCATCTAATTCCCACTTAAAGTAAACCACAACACGCTTGATGGTGCTTTATATTGATAACTTTGCCTCGAGGCCGTTGATAAACTAATAAAAAAATCCATGACTTGAAATTTGAGGGTGATTTGACATGTAAGCTTAAGAATTTCTTGCATTTCCAAATCCATTTTTCAACATTACGCCAAATATTGGAACCCCTGTCTTCGCAATCTGTCCTTTTCGTCTTTAATCTAGAATGGCAATCATTTCCATTTAATTTATTATGGATGTGACATCTTCTTTATAGTAATTGATTTGGAGAAAAAGAATTCAAAATCGATGCATGCTTCTCTAGATTTAATAGCCAAAACTTTATTGTTAACTATATTTATGTTTTCAAAAGAATATTTGACTTTATGTATGGTAGAATTTGTGGGCCGCGAAGGCAACGTTAGATTTTCAATGTGGTTTTAGAACTGATGAACTATAAACACTTCACATTATACTAATGTTACAATATTCTTCATTTTTGACATAGAAACTCTTACAAAATCAATGTTTTAACACACGTACTTATTAAATTGTATAAATTGGGAAATCTAATATTTTTGAAAGATATTATAACTTATTGCATATTCATGAAAACAAAATAGATTTATAGTAGCTATGTAGGGACGAAGCTAGAATTTTACTTTCGGGGGGAGAGGGAGGGGTATGGTTAGTTTGATATCAAAACTATACAAATTTTATTTTAGAGTTTTATGTCTGAGAGGGGTTTGATTAGTTTGATATCAAAACTATATCAATTTTATAAAATATTATATAGGTTTACAAATTTCAGGAAATGTATCAAATAATACATTATACATTAGATTACATAAAGTCATGAAATGAAATTTATAAAATTAAGACTATATATAATGGATAAATGGTAAACTTGTTTATTCTTCTCTATTTATAACCATTTCACAAGTTGGTTTGAATGTACCTTTTGAACAAGAAAATAGTATCTATTATTAATATAAACTATTTTAAATTTAAAATAGAAGAGAAAAATCTTAAACTTATCTAAATATGACGTTATTAAAGTCATGCATGTCGTCGTCACTTTATAACAATATATTCATCAATGATTGAATCTATTGATAATTTCTCTATGACTTCTTTTATGATGTATGTCAAAAGATAACTCATAAGAAAATCATCTTCCATTTTATTTCAAAGCTTGGATTTTGTATTTTTCATGGCTGAAAATGACTTATCTTTAGTTGCAATTATAATAAGCAACGCTAACACAAGTAAAATAAATCGGTTAATAAAATGAAAAATACCGACCTTTTGTATTTCTTCTAACTTTTGATATAGTTCCATGAGATTTCAAATATTTTTTAAATAGAGAGCGTATTGAAATAAAAGCTAAAACTTGTCTAATTATTCAACCAAACTATTATATCAAGCATTTCCGTGGATTTAATTAAGAGAATCATCCCTTTAACAAAGAAATAATTACAATATTTAACAAATATAAACTTGATAAAAATGCGTAAGTACTTCAAAAAGTACAATAACATTTTAATTTAGCATGATCTTGTGTTGGTACTCGGTATTTTTAATGTATTCAATATTTTGAATGAGTTGAACTGTAATCACCGATTGAAAGGAAATGTATGACTCGTATTACATATATTGTATATATAGAGGTCCAAAAGCATCATTCCCTCGTTTTCGTGGATTTAGTTAAGAGAATCATCCCTTTAACAAAGAAATAATTACAACATTTAATAAATATAAACTTGATGAAAATGTGTAAGTACTTTTAAAAGTACAATAACATTTTAATAGCATGATCTTATATCGGTACTCGACAGTTTTTAATGTATTCAAAATCTTGACTGATTTAGACTATAATCACACATTGAAAAGAAAGGCATGACTCGTATTTAGACTATATAAATTGTAAATATGGGGGGTCCAAAGGTATCATTCCCTCATTTATCCCAACCAAATGAGAATGAATTAAAGTTTCAGATGACATAGTTTTTACTGATCCTTTAACTTGGTATCATTATTGATAAATATGAGGAAAATCGCCACGTATCTTTATATTATAATGTCATCTCTCTCTATCACTATATATGTAAACTTTTAAGATTTTAATAAGATTTCCAAGGTGCAACATTGGAAGTGTTTCAAACAATACAAGAACTCAGAATTCAACATATACCTTAGACTTGAATCTACCCCGATGTGTATTGCCAAATAATGATCAATTTTCTGCAACTCCAACACCGTGTGCACTAGTACTCCTCCGATGCGATGATGACTTTTCCTACGAGAACAAATAATTTTTTTGATATATATATATATATATATATCTCATGCACAGGGAAAGAATGGAAGGTAATAATCGAGATTAGGTTGTAATTTGTTAATGAATTTTTAAAGTTGTTGATAGTTTATAGGAGAGAATAATGGGTGATAAAATAATAAATCTTCGTTAATTAACATCCAAAATTTCAAATTTCAGTGATGATTAGAGTGATCCCCCAGAATCGAAAAGTTATTAGTGGTGATTAAAGTGATTCATTGTAATCGAAAAGTTGCATTTGTCATACACTAATATTTAAGTTGTAGAAGTATTAATTGATAATCATACTATGGAGTATTAATTTCCTAATAATATAGGAGATTTCTGAAATGGTTGGGGGGATGCACCCCTTCCGCCCTTTCCCTCCCCCCTCCCCCTCCGTCTCTGTAATTGGGGGTGTCTATTGAGTTCAAGCTCCATGAGCTCAACTTGAGTTCAGCTCATACGAGCTAGTGAACACGACTCGAAAACTTATCAAGACCAAGCTTGGGTTGGATTTGCAGCTCATTAGGGTTACAAGTCGAGCTCAAGTTCAGTCATGCTTAACTCAATAAATTGATAAGAACATGAAGTGGAAACACGTTTTAGTCCCATGTAGGTTGACAAGAGATGTGACGGGAGGCAGAGCAGCTATAAAGACAGACCGACTCTTCCCTCAATACAAAGCATACCCTTCTTAGCTTTTTGGCTAATATTTGATACGTGGGCTTGTTAGACATGCGAGCTCACGACGAGCCATTATGCAATAAATGTTATTGCTAATATCATTTCCTGCTCTGAAATGAAGAATAACTAATTTGCATAATAGGTCCCTTAGTACAATAAGGGTTATGTACCATGACAATCTTAATGATCATACAGTTATTAATTCAATTGTTGAATCATAGAGGCCGATGCTTTGATGAACATCAAAGTGTTAATTTGAGGACTCATCAAGCACCATCAAATGATTATTAAGAGAGCATCTCCAGCCTGAGAAGGAGATGACAATATTTTTTCTAAAGGTTTATATCTGACCGATCTCTTGATGCGGGTCCTTTTCATAGGAATATAGATTCGGAGGTGTCAGATTAGTTAGGTCAAAGAGTTGACTTAATGAGATCGAGATAACCAAAGTCCTATATCATATGTTGTCACGATATAGGCACACAACCTCTGACCGGAGACATATGTGTTACTATATGTCTGAGTATGTACATTTGATAGACCAATAGGTTGATGGCCTAATCAAGGTCTATACACCAACGCGCTAGTGTGCATGCAAGGACATACGAGTAATACGATCTTTCAAAGGAATCATACAGGTTCATTGTTGAACCGGAAGACATGAGATCACTTATGAGATATTGGGAATAATCAAATTCCGTGTACGGTTGTCTCTTTTTGGAAGTTGACTGAATTTGTAGGTTTGATATATGATTTTGGATATATGATCAAGACCTAAGTATGATATATTCTTTTGGAAAGAATATAATCAAAACTGAGTCCCAATGATCAAATGAGAAACTTAATGATAAAATATGAAGTAAACAATGTAAAATAGATCTAAAACTTCGGGTTTTTTCTTGGTTTTCCAATATGCAAGATGTACATGTATTAGGAATACCAGAGGGTGTTGTGATCATAAACGATTGTATAACCATGATGCTTAGATTCTTGAGGAGTGATAAAATAGGTCTGGATTTTAGTGACTCCTCTTAGTAGAGAAGTAACCTAATCTTGATCCAAATATTCGACAGTGATCTGAATGTGATTCAGATGCGATGAGAAGATTAGATTTGCGGTCTTGATTTAGTCAAGAATCTATGAGAGGTCCGCAAGATTGGATTGGAAATGTGATCTCAATATCCAAGTCACTATACGTGGAACAATACAATCGTCATGTCCTTATCTCTAAGTATCCGCAGAGAAAGTTCACTATCCTTGAAAGAGTTCATGGATAATTTCATTGTTGATATTATATATCCGAGCATTGAGAAAATTGATAATTAAATGTGATTTTTAATTCTCATGAATGATATGAATTTGATTTATATTATAAGGAGAATTATCTAAGATAATTAAATATGATTTAATTATCAAATATGTGAATAACGTGAATGTGATTCATATTATTTTAGCATATAAGAACGTAGATCTAAGATAATTTAATATGATTTATTTATCATAGATATGAGTAATGTAGATAGCACTATCCAATTATTCATATATATATATATCATGAATGTGATTTATAATATATCATAAAGAGCCTATTGTGATTTATATTTGTTAATTAATTATTGATATGAATTGGATTCACATTGGATGATTAATTGAAAATTTAGTTTACATTTTATTTTGGATTGTGAATTTGATTCACAAATTTTCAATGGCATGATTGTAACGTTATCAAGATAATTGAGAATTATCATAATGAAATAATGTTGGAAATGAGATAATGTAATCTCATTGGAAAAGAGATTACCATCCACCAAAAAATGGTGGACGACCACAAAGTCCCAATGGGATTGGGTGGTTGTTCCTCATTGATTAATGGATGCTTATCTTTTTCCAATTATCTCCAAGATAATTGATTTGATTTGAAATTAATTTATATTGAATATTTAATATATATTTAATTTAATAAAATTAATTGTTGTTATGTTTTCACAACAAGATCATGTCCATTGAAATAAATACAAATCAATCTCATCCATTGATTGTGTTGTCCATGAATTGATATCCATGGACCCCAAAATACTATATAAGAAGAGGCACCTCTTGCTCTTCAAGTTACATGATCAATAATTTCTCTCTCTCTCTCATTCTCTACATGTCAAGTCTCTCTCTATCTCTCTCATTGTTTCCGCTATCATGGAGCCCTTGAGAGAGTTGCCATTGTTGCAACATCGTCGTTATGTTGTCGGATTGCTTTCTCATGGTTCTCCGTCTCCTTCGGTGACCTTTGCTTGTGAAGAAGACATCGGATCTCATGTGACGAGATCATGAGATTCGTCACTTGGATCATCAACATGGATTGCGAGGAGCACACATCTCATCAACGCACTCGCAAGCTTCTCCTCCGTCGGATCGGATTTGAGACAGGAGGTCTCTTCGTTTAGAGACCCGATCGCAACCACGCTTTAAGAGGTAACCCTAATGTTTTGTTCGTGGTTTAGATGAAACGATTCAAGAAGTATTCTTGGATCATGTGATTTCATCATATTACAAAATTTAAATTTCATTGCCTTGAGCAACTATTGCGACTAGTTGCTCCCGATAGCATTTGATGCGATCCTCACGCTTCCATGATGTCTTTAAGGATTTTCCCATATCCTTCAGGGTCATCTCCTACATGATATTGAATTTATTTTTTAGGAGAGTCCACCAGTAAGATTGTTTCATCTTTATCAAGACATTGATTGGTTGAACTCGGCTCATCAAGAGGATAATGAGCTAGCTCGAACTCGATGAGTTCGAGTCCGAACCATCATTCCAAGGCTTGAATCTTATCGAGCTCGAGCCCATATTTTCTTATCGAGTTCAAGTCCGTATTAGGGTCAACATGACTTGCTAAGCTCGATAGACACCCCTAATAGTAACATTTTTTTATAATTCGTTACTATATCATCTATTGCTAAACATATAACGGTGATATTATTCTTATGAAACAATTTTTATACATGAAATTAGCAACGAGTGTCATATATATTCTTATATTATCAGATACAGTGTATATAGCCAAGGGCGGAATTAGTATATATCTTAGGGGGCCATGACCCCTCCTTGATTATTACATTCACTTTATAATGTTACCAAATTTTGATATGGACCCTGCTCGAATTTCAAATATAAAATTTTATAGATATTAACACTAAATACTCAATTCTCTATTGGTGAAGTAATGTTGTATGATTTTAATAAATACGGGTTCGAAACCTCTATCCATCTTTTCTTGTTAAAATATTAATTAAGAAATTGGTAAAATATTACAATCCTATAAGTATAATTTTACATAAAATAGGATTTGAGCTCATTTATGTCTCCCATTATTTCTAATTCTCTTTGTATTGAAATAAAATTTGTTATTTTCTTTTTAACTATGATTTTTTACCTAAAAAAATTTAAAAATTATCATAAAAAATAATCTATACCTTATTGATGAGCTCAAATAACATTAAACTTTAGGTTTAATAAATTTTAATAATCTCATTTGAATCTATTAACTCTATTTAAAATATCATTTGAAAAGACATCTTTTTTCATTTTGTTACCTATACATGGTAGATGTATACTTGGCACCTCCTTGATAAAAATCGTGATTGCATTCATGCATATACCAAAGCCTATCCCTTATTATTTTTCAAAAGTTTATGCTAATTATCACTATTTTTTAGTTAAAATTTAGATTAATTGAAATTTTTAACAATAACAACAAATAAACGTTTTTATATGGACCATCGCTAATTTATTGCTAATTTTCAAACAATAAAAAATAATTTCGTATAAATTATATAGCAGCTAGATATTTAACAACAAACGATATAATGATATATCTTAAAAAAAGCATCTTTAGGGGCTTACTTTGTGTGGTGATGTTATAGATCGATTTATACATATTAATTTGAGAAGCAACATGATTCTCTTCATCCTAACATCGCGTTTATGATTTCAGAATGTGCTTTTTATTGTTTCTTTAAATATCTTGAAAACATTGATCGTAACCTACACTTTCATGGACCACTCATAATGTATCTCAATATCACAACAAAATTGGCCTACAAAATCGAATAATTTGAATAGTCCTTGCCATATCTTTTGATGTGATATATAACAAGAAGTATTATTCATTGCAAAATTAGCTTTTGTTCTAATAATTAGCTACGCATATCATATTCATTGCTAAATGTTTGTATTACTTTAGAGAATGATTTAAATTCATTCATTCAAAAAGACGAGAGGATGCCAACTATTCTACTAAACAAGCAAAACAGAAAGGCCTATGATATGGATGCCCAATATTTAATAAAATGAGGGAAATACTTTCTTTAGGTAATGAACAAAATGGGACATAATAATGTTTTTTGAGAACAATATTGTGAAAGACCTCGCTGGAAGAGGTGCAAAAACCGACAAAAATGTGAAAACCTTCACGATGGTTCAATGATGAGGGTATTCTTTTTTAGAGAAGATCCTCCTCGATCAAGATCGAGCGGTTCACATGAAATCTAGGTTTTTGTGGACCCTTACTGTGTGAACCACGATCTTGATCGAGCGGCTCAGGCGTTGTCCTCATTTACAACAGTCCTCTGTTGTATAGCAGAGGATTTGCTCTTTTCTTTTTTACTTCTGCAAGGCACGCTGACGACACGTACGTGGATGAGAGCTCTAGGATCCTTAGTTTCTGGTTGCAGTGGAAGAGTCTAATAAATAAATAGGCTAATAATATAAGAAGAAACTCAATTGGGGAAGTAAGAATCTAGGAGCAAACACGATTTACTTTAGAGGATTAAAGACAAATATCACATCCTTCGTAATTTTTTAGGATGGAGGAGAAGTACATTGGAAAATCCTCGAACATCGCTCTTTCTAGGTCAACCACCAAACAGATTCCTGCTTAGTCATCTGCTATAGGAGGATCAATTTGAGCAGAAGTTCGGAATTTCAAAAAAAATCTTTAGAAGCATATTTCAAAATTATTAACATTAAGAAGGGTACAAATTGGATCACTTATCAATTTGTCTATTCAATTAAATGTATTTAATAGTTCTTAAATTTTACGTGGATTAGAAGAAAAAGTCAAGAGATAATCTTTGTTATACGATTAGCTGTTAGAAATATAGTAATGAATATAATATTTGTTGCAAGCTTATAAAATATTATTCATTGTTATATATTTAACTACATATGATATGATATGACAAAAAGGTTAAATTCATCATTGAATCGGATCAATTTCATTTTAGTGCAAGTACTTGTTTCACCCATATAAAATTTATACTTCATTACACAATGGCATGCGTTTCAAAATTGTGTGTATATTCCAGCACCCAGAACCTATATCTAAGCATTTATATACCTTTCATGTCGATCCCACAACACATGAGAATATATTAACTACATCTTGAAAGTGAGATAAAATAACCTATGTGGTTAGTGTTTTCGAAAATCAACGGGAAAAATAATAATTTCTATTTGACTAGTAAATAGTAAGTAAACGTTAGCTGTTATTATTTCTCTTTCTTTTATTTTTTCATCACATAAAAAAAATAAAGTTAGAGCCGAGCCAACGACCTTCATATGTATATATAAGCATTCGAGGGAGCTCCATATTTGGTCTCCTTGCCAAAAGGTTTTTAATATATTCATCTTAGGCGTCGAAAATGGAAATGGGAAGCGGTTTCGAGGAGATCAAGAAGGAGGCCGTCGATCTGGTGAGTGCAATGAGATCAATGAACATTTTTTGTTCTTTGCGCTCCTCGTGATCATGGAATCATGTTTTTTGTTTGCATTCCAAACTTACGAATTCTGCGCAAATTCTGACGAGTCCATGTACAATGTAACTTAATTACTGGGCATCTTTGCAAGTTCTGTGGATGGGAGTTTGAGTCTCCATGTTATTCATGAAAAAAACTTGTTATGAGTACTTGTTTACAAGAGAAGGGTTGATTCGTATTAGTTTCTAGGTTATTTCCTCTTCTTTTTATTTCTATCTGTGTTGGGTTTCTTTTTTTTTGGGCTCCATTTTGGTTAAGATATGTTAATCATGAAAAAACTCGGTGTTTTTTTAAACCTTTACAAATTCCATTTCCTCTTGGGATATTTATCTACATAATTCTCTTGAAAATCCGTGTGATTTAAAGGATGGATGAAAAGTATAATGCAACAATGGAAGAAGATTATTAATCCATGTTTAGCCACTTAATTTAGTTTATATTCAATAAGGAGGCAATTAATGTAGTCTTATTGAGCTCATACTTTTACGTTTAATAATTTCTATTCACATGCTTTATTTTTCTTTTTTTTGTTAAGTAAATTACACAAAAGCCCTGATTTATACACTCAACTTCAATGTCGCATATAAAATTTAAAAAGCATCAATGCGACGCTAGATGTTCAAGTTTTTTTCCAATATGATTTGCAACTACTGAATTTTGGGTGTTCATTTGTCTTTCTAACTTTAAATCATGTTAATTAAAATATTTGAGAGAAATGTAAAACAATGAGCATCACATTATTATTGTATGAAGTCTAATACGTCATTGAAACTGGATGTATAGTTAGAGACTTTTGTGTAATCCACTCTTTCTTTATTTTAACGTTGATAAATGTCGAGTAGAGAGCTGTTCCTCAATTATTTGTTTCATTATTTTATAATGTCCTTTTTCTAAAAAGGACTACTATGATTTTTTAAATGCTGGACCCAATTTAAATGTTGATCAAAACTTTAAAAGTAATTTCTAAGATTTGTTTACATGTAATCTGCACATAATTAAATTGGGTTGACCTTATTGATTATCGTTCTAATCTCAAACCGCATTAGCCACAAACTACACCATAACAAAGGGTAGAGATCAGATATCACGTGAATGTTTTCTATAATTAAAATATGATGGTGAGACTGGATCTATACTTCAGGAGTTTTTGTGTAATTTACTCCTTCGAATGATGTCTTTTATATCATATTGTCAAAGATGTTCTTCCTTGCGAAGGATTAAATATTATTTATGATTCCCTGGAAAATATTTGTCTTCGAAAATAAAGAATGATTCTTATGTCATTAAATTTATGAGTTCCCGAGATCGTGAGGACTATATTATTCTTTCCTTTCTTTTACTATCAAGCATGCATGATTCGTGAATAAAATATGAACAAATGCCTTTCTTAATTCCCTGATTGATTTTATAAGTCAGGCAGAATAATATTAACGCATTACATTTGGATTCATACCATCTCATTTTTGTTAACTTATATGTTTTATACATCGTAGGACTTTTTTACATAGATACTCCTCTAACGATATTCAACAACAACAAACACTACAAGAAAAGTGATCTAAGACAATAAATAATTTAACATTTGATGTCATATCTTCCGTAGTTAAATAAATAACAACCGATATTATTCGTTGCTTACTTCTTTAAATTCACCACGAATAAAGATATCGGTAGCTATATTCCGCGCAACAAATCATATAACAACAATTATTCGTTGACTTTTTCTTCTAATCGTTGCTAACTTTGGCAATGATTAGTGGATTTTAATGAATAATTCAATGGAAAAATCATCATTATATTGATCTTTAACAACAAATATAACATCCGTTGCTAATTACAAGTACAAAAGGTCATCTTTTAGAAGATGCGAGTTTTAAGATGATGAGCCAGTTAAGAAAGGGCCAGGAAGGTACAATATGTATTAGAATGGTACTATCCGAAGGGATCTTAGCTCGAGAATGACCCAAGATAAATCTAAATGGAGGTAAATAATCCATGTAACCTACCCTACTTAATGTTGGAAAAGGCTTTCATTGCAAGAAAACTGGACATATGACAACAAATAATTTAAATATTCATTGTCATATCTCCCGATGTTAAAGATATAACAATGAATATTATCTGTTGTCAAATCATCTTTTGTACTTGTAATTAGTAACTGATGTTATATTCATTGTTAAAGATCCATATAAAAATAATTTTTCCATTGAATTATTCATTAAAATTCACACTAATCGTTGTTAAATTTAACAATGTTTAGAAGAAAATTCAATGAATAGTCACCATATGATTTGTTACGGGGAATATAGTAACTAATATCATTATTTGTCGGGAATTTAAAGAAGTAAACAACGAATAATATCTATTGTTATATATTTAACTATGGAATATATGATAATAAATGTTAAATTATTCGTTGTCTTAAGTCACTTTTCTTGTAATGTTTGTTGTTGTATATTGTTAGAAGGATATCTATGTAAAAAATCCTAAGATGTATAAAACATTTTAGTTAACCAAAATGAGATGGTAAGAATCCAGACTTTAATGCGTTAATATTATTCTGCCTTACTTATACAATCAATTCAGGAAATAAAGAAAGGCATCTGTTCTTATTTTATTCACGAATCATGCATGCTTGATGGTAAAAGAAAGGAAAGAATAATATAGTCCTCACGATCTCGGGAACTCATAAATTTAATGACCTAAGACACCTCATACTTTCGCATTCATGATATTCACCTATCTAAAGGGATGATCTTCAAACTATCGAAGAAAAGAAAGTCATGGTTGGATGCCCTTACAAATCGACAGTGGGAAGCCTGATGTATGTTATGATGTGTACTAGATCAGATATCTGTCATGTAGTGGGAGTGGTAAGCCGTTACAAAATCCTACTATGGAGAGACACACTGGACTGCAGTGAAGAGCATCTTCAAGTACCTAAGAAGAACTCAAGAATACGTCTTGGTTTATAGAGAATGATCTCCAAGTCTTAGGGAACACTAATTTGGATTTCCAATTAGATATAGATGGTAGGAAGTCAAGTAAAATATTCTTATTTTTTTGGATGGTAGTACTCTGTGAGCTAAAAGTAGTAAGAAGCATGATACTATGGTTGTTTCAACAAAGTAAAGCATTGGTTGCATAAGATGCGGCAACTACATTTGGTGTAGTTGATGTTCAGTTGAGGTATGCAAGTTTGTAATAAAACTTGACATAGTCGTTAGTGACAGAGTAACTAATCAACTTACCGGCTATTTAACAAATAGTCGATGATTAGCATAATTAATATGGGGTTGAGATAGTACATGAATAGCTTCGAGGGCTAGTGGGAGACTGTTGGACTTGTAAGCCCTTGGCAACCCATTAATGCAACAAAAGTTATTATTCTATCATGTCAATCTGAAATGAAATGAATGTATATGAATGCACTTTATTATTAAGGTCTCTTTGTGCAACTAGAGTTATGTACCATGACTATATTGAATACCACGCAGGTGGGAAGATACGACTAACTTCAAACATGTGATATTAAATAAAGATATCTAGTATGAGAAAGAGATGCCAATCTTTCTAAAGGTTGATTTCCAACCATCTTCTTGATGCAGGTACTTTGCATAGGAATGGAGATTTGGAAGTATTAGAATAATCAAGTCAAGGAGTTGACTTGATGAGGTCGAGATAAAATAAGGCGTGAATCGTAACTATCACGATCATGTACACTTCCTTTGAACTGAGATAGATATGCATTTATATGCCTGAATATGCACATCTGACAGACCAATAAGTTGGTGACATCACTAAGGTCCATATACCAGCGCGTTAGTGTGCATATGAAGTCATATAAGATGTATGATCTATCAAGGGAATTATATAAGTTCCTAGCTGATGAACCAGAAGATAGAGCTCACTCATGAGATGATTTGGGGTCAAAATGAATTCTATGCATGGTCATCTTATTTATAAAATAAGACACAAATTCGAGATATTAATATATGCTTTTGAAAAGTATATGAATAATAATATCATCCAATTATTTAATAAGAAATCTACCGATATATTCTGAAGGAGACAACTAAACTAGGGTTTGAACTTTGGATTTATCAAAGTCTTACAATATGAAGGATAAATGAGTATTGAGAATGCCCAAAGTTTAATGTATCATAATAGATCATCTACCATGACACTTCCATTTTGAGGGAGGGATGAAACAAGATGGATTTTAGTGGCTCCATTTAGCTAGATGATATGAGATTTAGTTGGATTGAATTACAATTCATTTGAATCCAATTTCCAATTCAATTCCAATTTCAATGTCCACATGTTGGAGATAGAATTGTCTTGGAAATAGAAATATTTAAGCTGCCTCAGCTCATTTCTAAACTACAAATGGTTTGTACTTTGATTATAAACGGTCAAGGAAGCTGGATTCAACTCATCGACACTTTATCCAGCTCATGGAGAGTGTCATGTGTTTCGTTGAGTTCACTGAAAATGTAAAGTATTATAGCTCAAGCTCAATATTCGTAGGTGACATGCTTTTTGTAAAAATGGCATAAACCCTGAAATTGGATTCATATTCAGACTTTAAGTAATTATACATGGATAGTATGATCTCTCTGATATTATCTTCAAGTATATGCATTTGTATCTTACTATTACATTTCTCATAAGGGTATTTTTGCAAAAAATATTTACAAATATATCTCATCAATTAATGTGAATAATGATTCATAATTATGATTCATATAAATACTTGTGACATGAAATTATGTGAAGTTTTCCAGATTAATTTTGTAGATGTAAATTGGATTTATATTTATTTTTGTGCCCATGAATATGATTCATAAGCTTTAAGAATTATTCCTATAACTTATCCAATATTGATAATAGGATTGTAAAGTTAATTAATTAATAGATAATAAAGGCAACGACTTTAATTAATTATAGTTAAGATGGGACATGTATACTTGATATACACAAGACTCCATGTTGGTTTGTTTTAATTGAATTAGGACTCTAAAGTTGTTATACTTATTTTGTTGTTAATTAACTAATATTAATTGAATACAAAAAAGAGATAATTCTTATTGAATTAGGAATTGTAAGCCCTTAATTTAGAATCCAAGGTACTATAACATACATGTTGGATGTGTGGTGTCAGTATAAAAGGAGAGCAATGCTCCCTCTTTTACAATATTTTTTTGTAGAGATAAGTCCCTTCAAATTTTGTGACCCTTGAGATATAGAAAAGTCTTGAGAGTCTCCATCTCTCAAAAACACCTTCTCGTTTCCCTGATCGACATCTGCGTTCATGAGAAGTAACATGATTTATCTCCGCACCCACTAGAGAGATACCTGCAGGTTGGACTTGATTCAAGAGGTTTCTTTAGTATAAACGCATTCTTCAAAGGTAACCTTGATCTATATCTTATATTCATTGTGAATATCAGAAATTAATTGGGAAATTACTTTTTTAGAATTTATAATTTATAAATGCACAAATTGATGTGCTACGATTTCTAGTTCATGCGATAAACTTGCAATGATTTAGCAAAACGGTTGATAAATATTCCTTTTTTCGTGATATGTAGGAACAAATTTTTATTTACTTCCTTCAATTCAACACCGCTTGTTAGTCATGGATGTGCAAATAAAAAGGCCAGTAAAGAAAAGAATGATATCAAGATCATTGGAACTAGATGGCAGAACCTTCAATTGTAGCAAATAAGCTTCATGGAGAAGGTTTTAAAAAACTAATACTGGGATTATAACGGAAGTGCAAATAAGATGTGGGAGGTGGCATCATCTTGTATTCGAAGGATAGCCAAAGAGATGTTGGGCAATTCAAAGAGAGGAGTTTCAGGCCAAAAGAAGGCATGACGATGTAGAGAAAAGGTGCAAGAGAAGCTTAAAATTTTAAAAATGATGTAAACCTACGTATACAGATATAACAGAGGAAACATCACAAACTACAAATATCAAAGAAGGAAACAAAGAATACTGTAATTGATCCTAAGTCAAAAGCTTATGAAGTTTTGTAAGAAAATCATGACTATAAGGAGGGTTAGAAAGATATATTCAGATTGGCCAAAGCAAGAGAAAGAAAGATAAAAATATTCCTCAAGTGAGATGCATTAAGGATGGGGAAGGGCACATGCTTGTTACTCGGAAGGATATAGAGACTAGATGGAAGAATTATTTTGATAAGCTTTTCATTGGGGAAGAAAATAGAGAAATCACTTTGGTAGATCTGCTAGTAGTAAAAGTTATTTGAATCATGCAAGCTATAAACAAATACAAAGGAAGAAGAGGGGGATTTGAATATTATGAAACCTAGGAAAGGTATATGACATGATGACATTCCTATAGAAGTATGGAGAGTTCTCGGTGAATGTGGCGAAGTAAGAAAATGCATGAAGAATGGAACAAATAATCATATTGCCTATTTATAAGAATAAAGGAGGCATTTAAAATTGTTCGATTTACAGAGGTATTAAGCTGATGAGTTATACTGAGAAAATTTGGAAATGTTTGATTGAAAGAAGGTTGAGGCAAGTTTCCAAAGTAAAAGAAAATCAGTTCAGATTCATGTCAAGTTACTCAACTATTGAAGCTATACAATTATTAAGGAGAACAATAGAGATTTATAATGTTTAAAGGAAAAACCTCCATATTGATTTTGGAGAAGGCTTACGATTCTATCCCACCGGAGATATTGTGGAGAGTCTTGGAGAAGAGATAAGTACATGTTCTATACATTAACCTTATAAAGGATATGTATAATATGGTTTCATATTTTATAAGTACACAATCATGAAAAACTGATTATGTTAACATCAATATTAGTTTGCATCAAGGTTCTGCTTTGAGTACATTCTATTTTATTTTGATTTGGACGAGTTGACTAATCACATTTCAAATGAGATACATTAGTCTATATTATTCAATGATGATATTGTATTGATTAATGAGACTAGAGATGCATTTAATGATTTTTTATAAGTAGGGTTAAGGTTGAATATATGAAGTACACATTTGATGGAGACAGTGCGAAGGAATCAAGGTGAAGATTGGTGGCGATAACATTCTGAAGAAAGATTCTTTTAGATACTTAGGATCTATCTTGCGACATTATGGGGAAATTGATCGAGATGTTACTCATAAAAAAATGCAAGTTGAATAAAGTTTATATATGTCTCTATTGTTATATGTGATAAGAAAATTTCTTTGAAAATTAAAGGAAAATTTTACAAAGAAGACATGAAACCTGCTATGCTCTTTAGTTCTCAATGTTGTCCTATGAACCATAGACTTGTGTAAAGAATGACAATAGCATAAATGAAAATGTTAAGATGGATGTGTAGTCATACACGTAAAGATCAGATTCAAAATGATGTGAGAACAAGGAAAGTTGGCGTAGATCTAAAATGAAAGAAAACCGCTTAAGATAGTTTGCCCATTTGCAAAGCATATTGGATGATTAATCAATTAGAAGATGAGAGTTTTAGAATGATGTTCCAGCTAAGAAAGGGTGAGGGAGGCTCGAAAAGTATTGGAATGAGACTATCCAAAGGGATCTTTTTTTAATGTAAACCTGAGAATGACCCAATATATATCTAAATGGAGGAAACAAATTCACGTAGCTGATGAATCTCGATTTCATCATCTTTATTCTATCATTTTGGTCTTAAAAACCCTAGTAAATGTGTGTAAATACCCATAATTTTGACATTTTAGCATTCATGCATCATTGTGTAAATAGTGTATAAAATACAAATTTCAATGCCAAAATTATAGAATAAAGAAAATAAAAGAAAAAGAATAAAATAATGAAGATATTTTATGACCTTAAACCCCGAGACCTAGGCTTCTTGATGACTAGGTCGACAAGGAATAAAGTAGGGGTGAATGAGGGCCAAAATATAATTAAAATTCCCTTTTATTTAATTCATTTTTATTCATTTTTGAGATCTATTTTTAGTTCCAGTTTTTATACCTCAAATAAATAAACTTTGTACATGAAAGTTGCAGAAATAAAATATAGAAAAATAAAAAATTGAATTCATACAAAAATAATACACAGATAAAAAGATACAGTCTGAATAATTTTCCAAAATCCCAATGTCCCAGACCCATATCTCTCAAATAAAAACTCAAAATAGATCAAAATCAACTTTAATTATATGTAACTTTTAATAATCTATTTAATGAAAGTAGTTTTATATTTTTTATAGTTATGATGTAAAAGTTAGGTTTTGGACCCCTCTTGTAAAGATATACCAATTAAAATATTCATTTTATTTATTATTCATTATTTTTATAATTTTATATTGTTATGACTTTCTAAATATTATTTATAATATATATGTATATTAAAATAGGAATAAAATACTAAATAAATTACTAAAATAAAATAGGTAAAGAAAATACATAGCTAAAATACCTATATCTATACCTATATATATAATACAACTATTTATTTAAGAATATAAAATACATCACAAAAATATAATAAAAATATATTTATGTATATATAAATAATTTATAAATATATAAAATAATAAACTAATTAATAAAATCATAAATACAAAATAAAAATAAAATACTAAAATTCATAGATGAATATACCTATATAACCCCTAAAAAGTAATTTGTAATTCTAGACCTATAAAAAATAAATAAAAATCATATTAAAATAAATCATAAAATAATAAATATTTTCCATATTATAACCTAAAATTAGTAAAATAATTTATTATTTATAATTGAATTTCTAAATATTTTACAGGATTTTTTCTGGTTGGTCCATGTGGACCAACCAGATCCTCCTGTTCGTTGATCTCCGTCAACTCTCTAACCGAGGTCTGCCATTGTCTGACACCTCGTTTTTGCCCGTTTTCTCGGATTTTTTGAAGCCAACTTTTTCACCCTTTCATGTCGAGTCCTTCGTGACTTTTGCTCCTCGTCCATTGGTCTTACACGCCCTATGTTTACATCGGGGATTGCGTCGCTGATTCTTCGATTTTCTTCGATTTTGGAGCTCTGTCAACCACCTTGTACATATAGTACCTTCTTCTTACCTTCGATCTTTGAACCCCCTTGGACTCGTTTTGGCCCCCCGCCTCGGAGCTCAAGATAGAGGGAAGTGACAATGATCTCTCCAGCTCTTTGGAGGAGCAGTTAGGCAGGCTGAAGGGTGGCTCCACCTCCATCTCTGGCCACTGTCCTTGAGGTCTTTCGTTAGATGAGATGAGGAGAAGTTAGGCGGGCTGAAGGGCATTTTGCCCTTATGTTAGCTATAACTCTTATATTTAGTTAGCCAACCCTGAGGCTTATGATTTATATGCAAATATCAAAGAGACTTTGTTTATGATCGATGATGAGACTCACGAATTCCTCTCTAACGAGGAAGATTCGGAAAGCATAGACCTTGGAGTTTTCTCTTCCTATGATTGGCCATGCGTTAATAACATCCGCGGGATTTACATGATCAACACCATTGAGTGGAGGGCAAAAATTTATGAGACTAAGGCTGAATTTGATCTTGTTACTTTTATTCAAGAATTCGGACCTTTTGATGAACATGATAATCTGATTGAGACTCTTGAGAACGAACATGATTTGACTACTTTCACTAATGAGTTCGTTCCTTTTAGTTTTGACCTTGATGATACCTCGCAGGACGACACTGACCTTACTTCTTCCTATAATGAGTTCATCCCTTTTCCCTTTTCACTTCGATATCAGTGAGACACCCAAGGTCAGATGTAGCCATACTACTTCCACTGACCCGTCTGTGCCTTCTCACCCTAGGGCCACTGAGGATCTACACCATGTCGAACCTGATCATTTTTGTGTCATCTGAGGACCCCGATGTCAACCTGCACCATATCAGATCTATTCCTCAGCGGTCCCACAAGAAGGTTCACTTTCTACCTTCTTGATTCTCTGTATATCCAATTTGTTATACATTCTCTTTCGTTCTCCTCTGTCCTTCTACCATTTTTCTCATCCACCCCATTCTCGTGTATGCCTTGCTTAGGACGTACTTTGTCCTAAGTACGGGGGGGGGGGGGGGGGGTGGACGAGCCGATTGTTCTTCATTCCGTTTCATCACTCCTGTTGTTGCCTATACTTAGAGGTTCTTTTACCCTAAGTATAAGGGGAGTGGAGTGTACATCCTTCTCTATCTTCTTCCATCGTCATCTCTCTTTTCTTCTTTTCCTTTTATGTATTCTTTTTCTACTGAAAAGGTGTCTGATGACTGAAAAATCACCAAGACACGGGTGAATAAAAATAGATCAAGGGTCATTGCGACCCGGATCTTGGAGAAAGTTCAGTCAATCAAGAAAATAAAGTGCAGACCACCAAACAGAGATAAAAATCAAATAAAAACAATAGCGGCCATGGCTATTGGATTAGCCGAGTATAGCGACCAGGGTCGGACTCAGGGAGCACGTAATGGCCTCGCGGCCTACGAAGTAGTCAAAAATAGTGAAAAATAAAAGACAAATGTTTTTGGTGGATTTCTAACATTTTTTATATTTTTTTGGATTTTTAGATAATGAAGAAAATAAAGAAAGCAAGAAAACAAGCAACTACAAACAATTATTTAGCTACTCAAAAATCATCCAAAATTCAAACAAAAATGTTTTTATGTTTTTTATATTTTTTTACTGTTGGTCAATTTTGGTAATTTTCTGATTTTTATTGAATTTTATAAAAACCAAACAAGGCAAGAAAAGAAGGGTACTGTCCAGTCAGACTTGGAGGGCCAATTTAAAATGCAAAATGGTCCTATCAATGTCTGAAGATAATTTTACTGTAAAGAAGAAAATACAAGGAAAATTTAGGCACCAGAATTATTAATTTTTGATTTTTCAATTATTTGTTAGAATTTTTATGGGTTTTATGGGGTTTTGTAATTTTTATAAGTTTAATAAATCTAAAAATGACCAAAATTGGTCAGAAAATCAAACAAGGCGAAACAAACAATATATAATTTTTTTTGTAATTTTTAGAGGTGTTTTAATATTTTGTTTGTGATTTTTAAAGTTAGATAGCAATGAAAATGTGTGTTTTTGAATTTTTAAAAATATCAAAAAGTGTCAAAAATGTCTCCAAAAATTAGAGAAAATTTTACACCATGGCAGGAGCCATGTGTCTAATTTTCATCAAATTTGGAGTCGATTTGCTATTTTATTTAAATCAAATACAAGGGCACAGTACATAGGGACCTAAATGCAATTAAAATAAGTTCCAGGGGGTCCGGTGCAAAATTCCCAAGAGCTCACGTGCAAAGCGCGTGATCTGGGGCACTCGAGGACCTATTTGCAAGAAAACTTAAGTCCTTGGACTAAATAGTAACATGTACTAAAAGTCTAGGGGCGAAAGTGTAAAATACCCACTATATAAAGCACATACACAATTAAACCACGCACAGGGGCATATTTGCAAATATCAAAAATATAAAATCATTCATTAACACCCTGAAACATAAAGCCCATACATGCAAATAACCCTCAAAATTCACATGACGATGCACGTGGTCCACGTAGACAGGGACATAAATGCAAATACAAGAAAAGGCAAGGTCCTCTATGCAATATGTCCAAAAATAAAGCAACTATTAAACTTATTTACAAGACTAGATAATAAATGCAAAAATGACAGGGGCCTAAGATCAATTACCCCTTTATTAAATGTCGAGGGTCGGATGCACGCCACGTGTTGGATCTGACGGTCGAGGAAGCGCGACGCACAACGAAGGGACCCCTCGACGCGATCGAGCGGCTGGAAAGCTCCCACGTGGAAGATCGGACGGCTGTAACACGACGTGGGTATGCGAAGGATCCTGGCTCAGATCGGACGGAGGAGGTTCAACCACGTAGATGATCGGACGCCTCCTATGCGGTGTGGCTAAACCTCGCTGAACATATGGCCGCGATTCACCCTCGGATGATCGAACGGCTAATGTGGCTCCTCAAATGGACGTTTGAGATCTGATCTGGAGCTGGAGGGAGATCGAACGGCTGCGGAGGATGCACGAAGAACAAGCGGCCAGCGAACTTCGCCGGCCCTGTGCACGCACGGTGATCCTCCTCGCGGGCTGCTAGTGATCGGAGAAGCTTCGCCTGGGCATCCCACGTCTGATGGGCTCCTCCGATGGCGCAATGGAGCTCCTGGGAGATCAGGCGACGTCGGCGGAGGCGGAGCTGCTGCTCGAATGGACGAAGCCCTCAGATGGACTTCTCTAGACCTGCAAAGCGACGCAACACACTCCTGGGTCGAGGGCAAAGTGCCTCGACCCGGTTAGGGGTGGTGAAGGTGACTGATGTGGCGGGGCGAAGGGGCTCCGACGAAGCGACGGTGGAGGAGCCCCAATCCCAGTTCCTGTGCGAGTTGGGTTGGACGCGTGGGTGGAGAATGTTTGTGGGGGAAAGGCGATCGTGACGGGAGATTCCGATGATCGAAACGAAGGCGAGGGTGGTTGGAATCAAAGCTGAACGACGACGGGTCGATTTGGGCAAAAACGTAAATTAGAGAAATAGGGAAAGAGAAGGGGCTACCTAATGGATGTTATCGACTGTGGAGGAGTAGGGGATGCTCCAAGTCCTTACCTCGAGGACCGTCGGTGTCCGAGGCTCGAGCGTCACCTCCAGGCGGCGCACGGCGGCGCAACGTCGCCGAATCGATGGTCTACACGCTCCCTCCTCGCTGCAACACCACTGGAAGCGAGCTGTCACTCTTGCGGAGGCGATGGAGGTCCTTGGGTGGAGAATGGATGAGCCAAAGATGATTGAGGAAGGAGGCGGAGCTCGGACTTTATACGGCAAGGGGTCCGGCTAAATCAGGTCGAGTAGGGCACGGCGAGGCGCGAATCCCAATGCGAATAACCGAGCGAGGATCGCGGATGTACGAGGAGGAAATATAGCCCGGGGTTTGCGGATTTGGTAGACGGATCGAGCATGGAAAAATGGGAGAAGTCGGGTCACGGGCTCAGATCCGGACCTCTGTGGTCCAAGGGGGGAAGTTGACCGGGGTCAACGTCCCCCGTGGACCAATAAGAGCCGGCCATGTCATAATTATTTAGGAATTCAAAATAAAATAATAAATGGCCGAATTGTTAAAAACTCAAAACAAAAAATGTTTGTTTTAATTTTTCCTATTTTTTTAGTGATTTTTAATTATTTTTTGGAAATAAAAATAGGGTATGTACATTATAGTGCTATATATAGGTATATGTACAATATAGATTTTTAATTTTTGATTTTTAATTAGTTATTTTTTTGTACATTTTTATTCCCATTTTATATTTTATTTGTTTATAGCATAAAATTAGGAATAAAAGGATATTTTTATTTTATTTTTATTATTTATGTACAAGGGTTAAATAAGTAAATATATACAATTATATACATGGTATATGTACAATGTTTTTTTTATTTTTAATTTTCTTTTTATCTTGGTTTTTGTTTTTATGGTTTTAATTTTATTTATTTACAACATAAAAGATAGAATATATACAAATTTTTAGGGATTTTAATTTATTTATTTACAAGGCTAAATAAATATAAGTGTGGGTTTATATACATGGTGAATATATACAAGGAATGCTATTTTTATTTTCTTTTTAATTTTTCTATTTTTATTTGGATTTTATATTTACAAATATATACAAATATATACAAGCCCATTTTATTCTATTTTTAGAGGAAAATACTTTTATTATATTTTCAGGTATATTTACACACATGAGCTCCCTATCTCTCTCTACTTTGGCTTTTATGCGGTCAGGCCCATGCTGAGCCCTCCCTTGGGATTAGGTTGCTCAATATTTATTCTAAATATCTCCCTCTTTTTCTTTTGTCTCTTTATTCTTTATTTTTGCATAAAAACATGCTAATTATTAGCTTTTACACATTGCATTCTATTTGGTAATTATTTGTATTTACATGAATATACATGTATTTGCAAAGGTTTTTATAGCTAAAATATAAGAATAAAGAGTGATGAATGGGTATTCATCACCCCCTATACTTAACTTTGCTAGTCCCTTAGCAACCACTTATTTAAAAAAGAAGTGAAAAAGAAAAATAAAAAGAAAAAGAGGAGAATATACATGGATTAAGGTTGACTATTAAACTCGCCTTCATTAAATTGAAATATGGAGCTCGATCAGATCTTGGGATTATTAATGTGTCGGAACCTTATTTGGACTTAAGCTTAAAACTCAACAGCTTCTAAGTTCCACCAATCTATGGGCAAGACTCCTTAATAAACCACATAAGAACAAGTCTACATACACAAACTCTAATGACCATGAATCTTTCCATGCAGTGTAAGTGATATGTAGCTCCCCACCTCAGAAGTAACAAAGAAACAACCTCCCCCAACCTGGTAACTCTAATCCCTCGGTCTAGCAACTCTTTCCTTGAGAAGAAAGGTATTCCCTTCTAAGTTCAAGTGCAACCGGCTCAAGAAGAGGGGGAAGAAGAGAATGTACCATGGCCAGTGTAGCCATGTATCCTTGGGAGCTCTAACCAATGTAGCCGAGTCTCCCGCTGCAAGCTTCATGAGATGTAACATGTATACCATAAGCTTTTGCTTTATTTGACTATATACACTCCGGTGGGGTTATTAAATTTTTAGTCCGACCCACCATTTTTTTGGAGTTCTTTTCTTTTTACACATTTTTTGTCATGTGCAACTATACAACATATCTACATGGTGCAGCATATATACAAGGAGTTTTTCCTCTTGAGCCAGTAGACTATCCCTCTTTTGAAGCTTTATTGCAACCCACAACTTCTGTCTTTAGCCTTCATCACCACTAGACCAAGTTGAGGTGCACTTCCTTCACTAAAAGAAGAAGAGAGGTTCCGCCTAGAAGTACTACCCTCATATGCTACCCCAAGCCAAAGGAAACTGCCTCCTCACCACCTCATCCGTGGAGAGCTATGTGTAAAGTGCTGGTGCAAGTCAAGCCATTGTCTCTAAGAGTCATGCGTGTGTTGTTAAGTGCTCTACTTAGGCTCATCAAGATGACATATGCTCATAGCCTAGTGGGCTCAAAGAATTAAGTCCCAATGGATCTGAAAAGCCTTAACCCTAAGGCCTATAAGGTTCCTCTTAGAATTAGGTGGATTAAGATCTTAATCAAGCTCCATTTCCCAATTTAATTCCAGGCTAGTTTAAATGTCAACTATGATCCATGAAAAACTATATAAATATATATACAAAGATTCTATTTACAAAATTTTACAAACATGCAAAATTTTTGAAAAATGTTTTGAAATCATGAATGGATGAATGCATGAATGCAAGTTTTGCAAAAGTATTTACACAAATTTACACAAGATTTTTGCAAACTTTTGATTTTCAAAACATTTTGGAAAAATTTTGTACTCTATACATAATTTTGATACGAAAATATTTACACAAACTTTACACAAAAAGATTTTGAAAACATTTTTACAAAAATAATTTGTACACTAGCTATGTATGTACAAATAAAATAATTGGTTATTTACAGGGAAAATTTTTTAATTTTTGTGGTTTTTAGGGTTTTTAGCCATTTTTATTTATTAACACACTCACACAAAGTACAAGTTATGGCTAAAGTATATATGAAATATATACACACCCCCTATACTTAGCTCGAACGATGTCCTCAAAGTGATCAAGAGCGATGAAGAAGACATAACTCGTGCTTAGCATAGGGAAGTGAAAAGGAATGGCTAGATACAGAGATGAATGGAAGAATAGAATGAGGAGAACTCGGTGGTTTCCCCCTATACTTAGGATCAAGTAATCCTAAGTATAGCAAGTTGTACATGAAGGGAAATCCGAGTGAAGGATGTACAGAGTCTGCCCCCCTATACTTAGGGTGAAATATCCCTAAGTATAGGCATCAAAAGGGGTAGAAAGAATGAAAAGAATACCCGAAGGTCCTACATCCCCCCTATACTTAGGGTAAAGTACACCCTAAGTATAACATAATCAAAAGATGAGAAAAGGGACGTGGGACTAAAGAATAGAGTGATATGGACAACTGGATCTATACAGGTCGGAAGAACAGTGATAATCAAGCGTAAGATGCAATAGATGTGAGTCAAGAGACCACATCTCACGCAAAGTGAATAGGGGCAACATCAACGACCCGTGTCTCATGATCTAGAAATGGCTTGAGCCGCTGGCCGTTCACTCGAAAGGTACTCTCAGAAGACAACTCAGATATGTCAATACTTCCATTGTCATGTACCTTTCTCACAAGATAAGGTCCCTTCCATTTGCTCTGCAGCTTCCCTGGAAATAGACGAAGCCTAGCATCAAACAACCATACTCTCTGTCTAGGCTCAAAATGCTTGTGGCTGATATGAGAATCATGCCACTCCTTCACTCTCTCCTTATACTGTAGGCTGTTTGAGAAGGCGATATCACGAAGCTCCTCCAGGGCTGCTAACTCTGCCCTCCTCTGGTCTCCTACACTATCTGGATCCAAAATAATATCTGTGACTGCCCAAAGTGACCTGTGCCTCAACTCAACTGGTAAGTGGCACGGCTTGCCATACACGAGGCGAAAGGGAGATGTGCCCAAAGGTGTCTTGAAAGACGTCCTATATGCCCACAAGACCGAGTCCAAAAGCTGTGACCAATCCTTTCGGTCAGGGCGGACGACTTTCTGCAAAATAGTCTTGATCTCCCTGTTCGACACCTCGGCTAGACCATTCGTCTGTGGATGGTATGGAGTGGCAACTCGATGGTCTATGCCGAACTCGCTAGCAAGGGCCTTCACCTGGTCGTTGATGAAATGAGACCCCCATCATATATCAATACTCGAGGTACCCCGAACCGTGTAATGATGTGCTTCCTCAAAAATCTGCAAACTGTCCTGGCATCAGCGGTTCGGGTGGGGATGGCCTCAACCCAATGACTCACATAATCAACGGCTAACAGAATGTACTCAAATCCCTGACTCTTAGGGAATGGTCCCATGAAATCGATGCCCATGCGTCAAAAACCTCACAGAAATGAATGGGCTGCATCGACATCATATCGTGCTGTCCAAAAGTGCCCATCCTCTGACAGTGAGTACACCTCTTCACGAACTCATCAGAGTCCTTGAAGAGAGTAGGCCACCATAGGCCAGATTGGAGCACTTTCTGTGCCGTTCTTCTCCCTGAGTGATGTCCTCCTGCCTCCAGCTTGTGGCAGTAAGTAAGGACGCTATGATGCTCCTCCTGAGGAATGCACCTATGCCAGATACTATCCCCTCCCTCGTGGTAAAGGATGGGATCCTCCCAATGGTAAAACTTGGCCTTCACGAGGAAGGTCTCAAGTTTCAGCCTGGGCCAATCTTGTGGAACTTTCTTGGCGACAAGATAGTTCACAATATCGGCGTACCATGGGAGCGAAGCAATAGCAAGGATCGCCTCATCTGGAAAGGTCTCACAAATAGGATCAATCTGTTCAGAATCCTCAAGATACTCCAATTGGGAGAGATGATCCGCCACCACATTCTTGACTCCAGGCTTAACCTTAATCTCTATGTTAAACTCCTGGAGTAGAAGGATCCATCTAGTCAGTCTGGCCTTGGCATCCTTCTTTGCCATGAGGTACCTGATGGTGGTATGATCAGTATACAAGGTCACTCTAGATCCAATAATGTATGATCTGAACTTATCTAGGGCGAAGACTACGTCTAGCATCTCCTTCTCTATGACTGTGTAGTTCCGCTGCGCGGAATCCAATGTGCGGCTAGCATAGTGGATGGAGGGGCTCTGGCGAAGCAACGGCGGAGGAGCCCCAATCCCAGCTCCTGTGCGATCTGGGTTGAATGAGTGGGTGAAGAAGGTGCGCGGAGGGAAGGCGGATATGTGGGTCGAATCCGATGATTGAAACGAAGGCGAGGGTGGTCGGAATCAAAGCTGAACGGCGACGGGTCGATTTGGGCGAAAACGTAAATTAGATAAATAGGGAAAGAGAAGGGGCTACCTAATGGATGCTGTCGACTGTGGAGGAGCAGGGGATGCTCCAGGTCCTTGCGTCGAGGACCGTCGGTGTTCGAGGCTCGAGCGTCACCTCCAGGCGGCGCACGGCGGCGCAACGTCGCTGGATCGATGGTCTACACGCTCCCTCCTCGCTGCAACACCACTGGAAGTGAGCTATCAATCTCGCGGAGGCGATGGAGGTCCTTGGGTGGAGAATGGATGAGCCAAAGATGATTGAGGAAGGAGGCAGAGCTCGGACTTTATACGACAAGGGGTCCGGCTAAATCAGGTCGGGCAGGGCACGACGAGGCGCAGATCCCAATGCGAATAACCGGGCGAGGATCGCGGATGTACGAGGAGGAAATAGAGCCCGGGGTTTGCGGATTTGGTAGACAGATCGAGCACGGAAAAATGGGAGAAGTCGGGTCACGGGCTCGGATCCGGACCTCTGTGGTCCAAGGGGGGAAGTTGATTGGGGGTCAACGTCCCCCGTGGACCAATCAGAGCCGGCCATGTCATAATTATTTAGAAATTCAAAATAAAATAATAAAAGGCCGAATTATTAAAAACTCAAAACATAAAAAATGTTTGTTTTAATTTTTTCTATTTTTGTGATTTTTAGTTATTTTTTTGAAATAAAAATAGGGTATGTACATTATAGTGCTATATATAGGTATTTGTACAATATAGATTTTTAATTTTTGATTTTTAATTTTTGATTTTTAATTAGTTATTTTTTTTACATTTTTATTCCCATTTTATATTTTATTTATTTATAGCATAAAATTAGGAATAAAAGGATATTTTTATTTTATTTTTATTATTTATGTACAAGGGTTAAATAAATAAATATATACAATTATATACATGGTATATGTACAATGTTCTTTTTGATTTTTAATTTTGTTCTTTTTATCTTGGTTTTTGTTTTTATGGTTTTAATTTATTTATTTACAACATAAAAGATAGAATATATACAAATTTTTAGGGATTTTAATTTATTTATTTACAAGGCTAAATAAATATAAGTGTGGGTTTATATACATGGTGAATATATACAAGGAATGCTATTTTTATTTTTTTAATTTTTCTATTTTTATTTGGATTTTATATTTACAAATATATGCAAATATTTACAAGCCCATTTTATTCTATTTTTAGAGGAAAATACTTTTATTATATTTACAGGTATATTTACACACATGAGCTCCCTATCTCTCTCTACTTTGGCTTTTATGCGGTCAGGCCCATGCTGAGCCCTCCCTTGGGATTAGGTTGCTCAATATTTATTCTAAATATCTCCCTCTTTTTCTTTTGTGTCTTTATTTTTTTTTATTTTCGCACAAAAACATGCTAATTATTAGCTTTTACACATTGCATGCTATTTGGTAATTATTTGTATTTACATGAATATACATGTATTTGCAAAGGTTTTTGTAGATAAAATATAAGAATAAAGAGTGATGAATGGGTATTCATCAGTGTCGCCCCGTCTTGTCAGTCTTCTATATTTAGGACGTACTTTGTCCTAAGTATGGGGCGGGGGTGCATCTCGAGTTCTTCCATTCGTTGATCCTCTCCTTGTCTATACTTAGGGATATCTTACCCTAAGTATAGGAGGAAACAGTCTGAGTATGATCTGTTCCTTCCCACCCTTGACCCTCCCTGCTTTGTGTACAGTCTGCTATACTTAGGATTATTTGTTCCTAAGTATAGGGGGTATGGTCAACTATTCATTCGTTCATTAATTCCTTATTCATTTATTCTTTAGACATTTCTGTACTCAATATGATTTATGTCTTCTCTTTTCTCTCTGATCTATGAGGACATAACTCAACTAAGTATAGGGGGGGTCATATATACTTCGTATATGCTTTAGACATAACTCGTACTTTTGTATTTTTAATAATAAATAAGGCTAATTACACTATAAAATTAATTAAAAATACTTAATATAAAGATGTTGATCATTTCTAAAATTCTTTTTTATCTAATGATTAATAAATCAGAAAGAAATATTTTTTCCAAAAGGTTTGAAAAATAATTTGAAAATATTTTGAAAACACGACTTCAAATGGGCAAAAAGCAAATGGAAAACGCGACCTCATATGGCTAGAAAGACAGAAATTGGAACCTCACAGCCAATGGCTGGAGATGGAGGTGGAGCCTCCCTTCAGCCTGCCTAACCGCTCCTCCAAAGAGCTGGAATACACAATTTTTTGATTTTTTAAAGATTTTTATATTTTTATAATGGTTTTAAGGGTTTTTCATTTTTTTGAGTTTTCTTTTATATTTTTTTAGTGATTTTTGGTCTGAAGGATAAAAATAATAAATAAATGAAATGATTTTTTTGCAATTTTTCAAAAAGGTTTTTATATTTTTTTATGTATTTTCTTTTGCAAACATGGACAAAAATGGAAAGTTTTTTATTTTTTTATAAACAATAAAAGGCTTCAAAATGTAAAATAAGTATATGTGCATGAAAGAGCAATGCAACATGAAGCTACATCTATATTTTGAGATTTTTTTGAGTTTAATAGCTATTGAAAATAAATACAAACAACAAAGAGAAACTACACCACTTGCAAGGGTATATATGCAAATACCAAAAGTTCAAGGGGCTAAACTGCAATTTCACCAAAGATATATAATGTAATACTTAACTTCCTGGTCCAATTACAAAATTTGAGATCTGAGAGGGCCTCGCTGCAGAATTACCAAGCTCGGGTGTAGAAACACGTGAGCCACGCTCGCAAGGACTTAAACTTCATTATTGAGAATTTAGGGGTTGTTATGCAATTTTTCCAAAAAAATATATAACTTGAAATTCAAAATTCCAGACTAAACAACAATAAACCAAAACCACAAGGGTCTGGTTGCAAATAACCCACATTTTGTCGGCTCATGTAAAGCCTTGAACTCGGCATATCTCGGATCCTATATAATAAGATCCGGCTCGTCAAGAGGAAACCAACGGAATTTATTTCATGTGAATCAGACTTTGTTTCGATTTGTTATCAATTTCGAAAGAAAAAGAAGTAAGGAGGGTTAAGATGTCATTAACCCATAATGACTGTCATTAAGACTAATTAAACGTGATTAAAGAAACTAATGATGGGTTAAAAACCGCTAATGATCATTAACAAACACTAATCAATAGTTAGCAAAAGATAAGCAAAAGCCGTGAAAGTTAAATCGTGATTAGTGAAAGTTAATCACGATTAGTGTTAATGAAGCATCATTAGCAAATCTAGAATCCTCTAGAATGTTCTAACTTAAGCCCCAAGTTTGGGATAAGTTTTGGCTAAAACCATGGGCCAAAACCATGGGCTGCTAAACCATGGTTAAGGTCTAAACCATGATTTTCTGACCATGGTTAGTGGTTTTCGGGAGCCTATAAATAGACCCCCCTACCCATTCATTCTCTACGATTTCCACTACCACCACCACACCAAGTGCTAGGGTCGAGAGGTCGGGAGGAGTAGTAGGAGGCGAGGAAGGAGCGCTAGCGAAGCGCTGCTGGGAGAACGAGGAGGAGAAAGGTATGATCCTCTCTTAGTTTGCTTAGTAAGCTAGGCTTTCAATTCATCCTCTTGTTCTTCCAAGTTTTATTCTTGATTCATCTTTCTTTCCGATTCGTTTTCTGTTGTGGTTCGAGGAGAAATCTGTGTAACACCCTACTTAGGTGCGGGTGGCTATCCACGACAGAGAACCCTGTGACTCGTCACACGTTCACTCATCTAAGACACGTGGTGTCTACTGATTCTCCATTGCTTATGTTTCTATTCTTTCAGTTATACTTTTATAGTTATTTTGATGGAGAAATCCGTGTAATACCCTACTTAGGTGCGGGCGTCTATGCACGTCAGTGAACCCTGTGATTCATCACATGTTCACTCATCTAAGACGTGTGGTGTCTATCGATTCTTCATCGCTTATGTTTCTATTCTTTCAATTATGCTTTTATAGTTATTTTGATGGAGAAATCTATGTAATACCATACTTAGGTGCGGGCAGCTATTGATGAGCCGAAAAAATCCTTTCCAAAATCCGGGTAAGGTAGAAATCAATCTAGGGTCGTTACGACCCGGATCTCGGAGAATCAGACTCAACAAGAAAAAGAGACCACCAAATCATAGATAAAACAATGAAACACGAATAGCAGTCTTCGCTATTTATTTAACCTGGTATAGCGACCAGGGTCGAACTCAAGGAGCACGGGTTGGCCTTACGGCCTACGAAGTAGTTAAAAAGATAAAAAATGAGAGAAAATGTTTTTGGTGGATTTTAAATGTTTAATTTTTTTTTGTGTTTTTAATTATATAAGAAACTATAAGAAAAGGTATAAAAGAGCAAATTCAATAATTTATTTAAACACACAAAAATGCTCAGAAAATTCAACTAAAATTGTTTTTATGTTTTTTATATTTTTAAGTGTTTTTGGTAATTTTATGGGAATTTTATAATTTTTAGTTGATTTTCTAAAAATGGAGAAAAGGTAAAACAATGACCAAATGTACAGTCAAATTTGATAGGCTAATTAAAAAATTAATTAGCCTCTAAAAATCTGAGGCAATTTTTATGAAAAATATATATAAAAACTAAGCTACAGAAAAAGAGTTTGCAATGTTTTGAATTTTGTATAATTTTTAAGAATTTTTATAATATTTTTAAGATTCTGTGATTTTTAGGGGTTTTATAATTCCAAATAACACAAAAATTGGATAGAGATTTAAACACAGCAAAAAAAACAATCCCTAATTTTTTTAGAATTTTTAGAAAAGTTTTTATATTTTTAGTTCATTTTATTTTTCAAACAGTAGAAAAAATAGGTGTTTTTGAATTTTTAAAATAGTAAAAAGCAAGGAAAATGTCCCAAAAAATTAACAAATTTTTTACATAGTGGCAGAAGCCACGTATAAAAAGTTTACTCGATTTGGAGTTTATTTGATATTTTATTCAACCAATAAGAGAGCTACAACACACAGGGACCTATTTGCAAGAAAACATAGTTCGGAGGGCTAAACTGTAACATGTGCGAAAACCTTAAAGTTTAAAGTGTAAATTTCACATACAATCAGCACATGTCCAATTAAATCCACGTACAGGGGTATAAATGCAAATATTAAAACTAAAACTTCATTTCATAACATGGTATAAAACCCAATCCCATACATGCAATTTGTCCAAAAACTCATGTGTCGAAGCACGTGTCTCACACAGACAGGAACTAAAATGCAAATAAAACAAAGAACAAGGTCCAAGGTGCAAATATTCCAAAATAAAGACAACTACAAAAAATATTTGCACGACTAAACTATAAATGCCAAAAGGACATGGGCCTAAGTGAAATTACCCCTTTATTATGAAATGCGGTTGGAGACGACGCCACGTGTACGATCGGACGGTGGAGAGTAGTGGACGCCTCTTCAGCGATGGATGTCCCTGATTAGATCCTAGATGGATCGGACGTCTATGAGCCTCCCTCGAACGGATGGTGGAGATCAGCACTGGTAGAGGGGCTCGATCGGACGACGAAGGAGGGTCCTAGAAGAACATGATGTCGACGAACTTCGCCGGCCCAGTACGCGCGGTGGAGGGCTCCTCCAGTGTTGCTCGAAGCTGGGAAATGAAGGTCTCGGTCGTCCGCAGCTAATGGGTTGCTCCGATGAGGGTAAGGACGCATGAAGGTCCTCGGCGGCGATGAAGGGGCGGAGCTCCTGTGCCTCAGCTGTTGGACCCCCAGATGGGGTCCTTCTTCGATTCTATCTGCACAGGAAAAGAGCTGGGTCGAGGGCAAAGTGCCTCGACCTGGTTATGTGCGAAGGGGGTGATCGTGTGAGGTGAGGCGGTGCTCTCCGACGAGGCGACGACGGAGAAGAGCGAAGATCCTGCTCCGGGGTGATTTAAGGTGATCGAAGGTGCGGAGAATGTGGAGCGAGGTCTCGTGACGGTGAATACGGGGTCGGATGATCGAATGGGTGATCAGAGCTAAGTGAAATGGCCGACGAAGGCCAGCAGCACAAAACGTGAACTTTGGAAATGGACTAATCTAAGGACGAAAGGGCTTTGCCTCGATGGAACGACGCTTCCAGAAGTTCTGTCTCACTCGTGGCGGAGCACGACGATGGGATCACCAGACCTAAGGCTGCAGGCCTTGAATCCTCGCTGCGACACTCTCCCTCACAAGCTGTCACTCAGGGAAGAAGAATGGAGGTCCCAAGAGATGAAGGCGATGGCCAAAAGGTGGCGTGAAAGTGCGGCGGAGGTGATGTCTTATACTGGTAGGGGTCCGGCAAGATGGAGGTCAGGCGAGTGAATCGGAGCTCGAATCCCTAGGCAGATCCCCGGTCGAGGGTATTAGATCAATTGGTGATAATCAGGGTCCGGGGTTTTAGGAAATGGGAGGCGGATCAAGGTGGGAAAAATTGGAGAAGTCGGGTCAAAATCCCGATCCTCCTGGAAGAGGTCCGCGGGGGAGAGTTGACCGGGGGTCAACAATCCCTCGTGGACCAATGGAAAAATTCCATTGCTTAATTATTTGTAAATTCATTTAAAATTAGTAAATGATTTTATTTTTAAAAAGTTTTAACATGAAAAAGGTTTATTATTTTTCAAATTATTTTTTTTGTGATTTTTATTTATTTTTATGAAAAATAAATAATGTATTTACATTATATTATTATTATATATAGGTATATGTACTATGCATTTTTTATTTTTATTTTTAATTGTTTATTTTTGTATAATTATTGTTATTTTATATTTTATTTATTTACAACACAAAATGTGGAGTAAAAAGATATTTTTATTTTATTTTTATGATTTATTTATATTAGTTAAATAAATAGACCTTTATACAGTACGTGGTATATATACAATGGGTGAATTGTATTTTGTGATTTTTATTTTTCTAATTTTTATTTTATTTTATTTTTATAAATATGTACAAGGTGTTAGAAACGTATTTATATTTTTATTTTGAGGAAAATAAAAAAATATATATAGGGTTATGTACACCATGTTGAGTCACCCTATCTCTCTCTATTTATTTTATTTTGCGGTCAGGCCCTTGTGGAGCCCTCCCTTGGGTTTGGGTCACTCAATATTTATTCTAAATATTTCCCTCTTTTTCTCTATTTCTTTATTCCTTTATTTTTATGCACAAACATGCTAATTATGATTATTTACGTGATGCATGTATTTTGACAAATTATTGTATTTACAAGTATTTACATGGTATTTTACCAAGGTTTTTAGCTAGAATAAAGGAATAAAAAGTGATGAATGGGGATTCATCACCCCCATATACTTTACTTTTGCTAGTCCCGTAGAAAACACTTATTTGAAAAAGAAGTGAAGAAGAAAGAGAAAAAGAAAAAGAGGAGAAACCAAGGTTGATTATTAAACTTTCCTTCATTAAATTGAAATATGGAGTCCAGTCAGACCTTTGGATTATTAATTTGTCGGAACCTTATTTGGACTTAAGCTTAAAACTTAACAGCCTCTAAGTTCCACCAATCTATGGTCAAGACTCCTCAATAAACCAGATCAGAACAAGTCTACATACACAAACTCTAATGACCATGAATCTTTCCTTGTACTATGTAAGTGATATGTAGCTCCCCACCTCAGAAGTAATAAAGAAACAACCTCCCTCAACCTGGTAACTCTAATGCCTCGGTCTAGCAACTCTTTCCTCGAGAAGCGGGGTATTCCCTTCTAAGTTCAAGTGCAACTGGCTCAAGAAAAGGGGAAGAAGAGAATGGACCATGACCAGTGTAACCATGTATCTTTGGGAGCTCTAACCAATGTACCTGAGTCTTCTGCTGCAAGCTTCATGAGATGGTCATGTATAACATAAGCTTTGCTTTTTTTTGACTATATACACTCCGGTGGGATTATTAAATTTTCAATCCGACCCACCATTTTTTTGGAGTTCTTTTCTTTTTGCACATTTTTTTCATGTGCATATGTACAACATATCTACATGGTGCAACATATATACATAAGGAGTTTTTCTTTTTGAGCCAGTAGACTATCCCTCTTTTGAAGCTTTATTGCAACTCACAGCTTCTGTCTTTATACTTCATAACCACCAGACCAAGTTGAGACACACTTCCTTCACTATAAAAAGAAGAGAGGTTCCGCCTATAAGTACTACCCTCGTATGCTACCCCAAGAATAAGGAAACTGCCTCCTCACCACCTCATCTGTGGAGAGCTATGTGTAAAGTGCTGGTGCAAGTAAAGCCATTGTCTCTGAGAGTCATGCGTGTGTTGTTAAGTGCTCTACTTAGGCTCATCAAGATGACATATGCTCATAGCCTAGTGGACTCAAAGAATTAAGTCCCAATGGACCTGAAAAGTCTCAATCCTAAGCCCTATAAGGTTCCTCTTAGAATTATGTGGATTAAGGTCTTAACCAAGCTCCATTTGTCAATTTAATTCCAGGCCAGTTTAAATGTCAACTATGATTTGGAAAAACTGTGCAAGTATTTACGAAGATGTTTTTTTACAAAAAATTTTACACATGCGCAAAATTTTTGAAAAATGTTTGAAAACATGGATGTATGCATGAATGCAAAGTTTTGCAAAATATTTACAAAAATTTACACAAGGATTTTGCAAACTTTTTGTTTTCCAAACATTTTACAAAAATTTTGTACTATATACATAAATTTTGAAATGAAATTATTTACATACTATTTACACCAAAAGATTTTACAAACATTTGTACAAAAATATTTTTTTTTATAAATAAATAGTTATGTGCAAGAAGAATTTTATGTATAAGGGAAAAAATTTTAAATTTTTATGGATTATTAGCCATTTTATTTATTGACACACTCACACAAAGTACGAGTTATGGCTAAAGTATATATGAAATATATACGACACCCCCTATACTTAGCTCGGACGATGTCCTCAGAGTGGACAAGAACGTTGAAGAAGACATAACTCGTGCCTAGTATAGGGAAGTGAAAAGGAATGGTATATACAAAGGCGAATCAAAGAATAGAATGAAGAAGACTCGGTGTTTCCCCCTATACTTAGGATCAAGTATTCCTAAGTATAGCAAGCTGTACATGAAGGGAAATTCGAATGGAAGGATGTACAGGGTCTACCCCCCTATACTTAGGGTAAAATATCCCTAAGTATAGGCAACAAAACAGAGGTAGAAAGAATGAGTAGAATACCCGAGAGTCCTACACCCCCCGATACTTAGGGCCTGTTTGGTTGCAGGGTTGGGCAGGGTTGGCCCAACCCTGGTTACTATTCACAAGGGTACTTCCTCCTCACAGATTACTATTCACCCATCCCAACCCAACCCAACCCAACCCAGTCCAACCCAGCAACCAAACAGGCCCTTAGGGTAAAGTACATTCTAAGTATAGCATAATCATAAGATGAGAAAATGGGTGTGCGACTAAAGAATAGAGTGATATGGACAACTGGATCTATACAAGTTGGAAGAACAATGATAATCAGGCGTGAGATGCAATAGATGTGAGTCAAGAGACCACATCTCACGCAAAGTGAATCGGGGCAACATCAACGACCCGCGGCTCATGATCTAGATATGGCTTGAGTCGCTGGCCGTTAACACGAAAGATATCATCAGAAGACAACTCAGATATATCAATACTCCCATTGTCATGTACCTTTCCAACTAAATAGGGTCCCTTCCATTTGCTCTATAGCTTCCCTGGGAATAATCATAGCCTACCATCAAACAACCATACTCTCTATCCTGGCTCAAGCTGCTTGTGGATGATATGAGAATCATGCCACTCTTTCACTCTCTCCTTATAATGTAGGCTGTTTGAAAAAGGCAGTATCCCGAAGCTCCTCCAGGGCTGCTAACTCTACCCTCCTCTGATCTCCTACACTCTCTGAATCCAAAAGTATATCAGTAACAACCCAAAGTGACCTATGTCTCAGCTCAACAGGTTATTGGCAGGGCTTGCCATAAACGAGGCAAAAGGAAGATGTGCCCAAAGGCGTCTTGAAAGACGTCCTATATGCCCACAAGATCGATTCCAAAAGCTGTGACCAATCCTTTTGTTCAGGGCGGATGACTTTCTGCAATATAGCCTTGATCTCCCCATTCGACACTTCAGCAAGACCATTCGTTTGAGAGTGGTATGGAGTGGCAACTCGATGGTCTATGCTGAACTCGCTAGCAAGGGCCTTTACCTTGTCGTTGACGAAATGAGACCCCTGACGAGCCCGAAAGAGCCGCGTTAAGGAGTTGTTTTTAATGTTCGTGTGTGAAATTAATAATGTCGTTCGTTGTAGGCGGCGATCGGAAACAGTCAAGAAATAACCACAAATGTTTAATCAATTTTTTTCAAGTGGTTTTTTTGTTTATTTTACTTGGGCAAGTCCCAAGGTCGATCACAAGGAGGCAAAGGAACAACCTAGAGTTGTGTCTATCCAATTTTAGTTCGGTTTTCAAGGCAGTCTTTTTTTGAATTTTTCGTGCAATAAAGGGATGCAAAATGCAAATTCGGCCTATTTTAGGGACTAAAATGTAAAGTTCAATCAAACGATATCTGACAAAATACGAAACTTGGCCGAGATGTAAAAGATGATGAAATGAGTGCACCGTAATTTTTTTGGAATTTTTTGGATGCGATATGAATTTTTTATGAATTTTTAAATGCAAACAAATTAATTTTCAATATTTAATTTTAATAAATATTAAACCTACTTCTTTCGAGAACTAAAATTATCTAAGATCTATCACTAGGTAATGGATCTTAGAAAAATCCTAGACCTTAAAAATGTGGGATTTAATACCTATTAAAAATAAAATAGTGAAATATGCAAAATGATTTTTTAAAGAGCCAAGTATGAATGCAAATGTAATGATTTTTGGGCACAATGTTAATCAAAATAATCTCTACAATATATGATTTTTGGAGAATTTTTAGACCAACGGTTAATTAACTATGAATTTCAGAGCACAGATTGGGCAAAATATTCTAATTTCCACAAAACAATTATTTATTAATGAAACGTCAATCACAAAAATGTCCACAGTAGCTCACAAAGTAGAGAATTAAGAGATGAACAAAATGCTATTTTTTAAATGAATAAAATGATGTAATGTAGAGGTTTATAATGGATGGCGAACACAGGGGTACATATGCAATAGATAAAATTAAAAATACAGAACATGGACCTACTTGAAACTACCTATAACTCGGGGGGGGGGGGGGGGGGGGCGGAATTTGCAAATGTTCCAGAGGGGCACGTGCCTTGCACGTGCCTCTGGTTGTCTGGGCTGCGACGCAAATCAGAGGACTTCCAGGGGGCTTCTGCAAATGACCCAGGTGGTCACGTGCGTAGCACGTGACCCCTGAGCTGGCGTGCCGATGAAGTTTCCCACGTACGTACGGGGCACGTGCGGGGGACCTCGGGCCTCGAGCCCGGCGGCTGGTGGCGAGTGGGCTTGGATTTTTGGCTTCTTATTTGATGCAGAATTTAATGCTAAAATGCAATTCTTATGAAATCATGCATAAGTGCTAATTATGCGAAATAGATGCAGATATGCTATTGATTTTTAGGGAATTGAGCTTAATAAATGAGATTTAGAGTGATGAATCCGAGATTCATCATCCCCCTATACTTAAACCATGCTCGTCCCTGAGCATCAAAAAGGCATGCCATGAAGTGAAATGTGACTGGGTTCCATACCAAGACCATGAGCTGAAGGTGAGAATGAAACTAAACTTGACCTTCGGATTAGTAGTGTGGCGGAACTTCTGTGAGACTTAGAATTTTAAAATCAACAGCCCTCAAGTTCTACACATCATTGTTACAGTTTCGGCTCAGAAGTCATCTAGATCAATCCTCTTCCCAAAGTATACCCTATGAACATTGAATAACCGACTCGTGTGTGTGAAGTGTTTTAGCTCTTCCCATCCAGAATGCCAGACTACCATGCTCCTCTCCTTTCCAGTAACTCGTCCTCGGGGAGTCAGGTATTTCCTTCTAAGGTCTATCGTGCTGTGTTCACAATCGAAATGGGGGAGAAGCTAGAAGAAAGAGAAAAGAACTGGAGGGGGTGGCCAGTGTAGTCACCTCTCCTTGTGAAGATGGCCAGTGTAGCCAAGTCTCCACCAAGATCTGCAGGTTTCTTGAAGCTTGGACCTTTTTGGTCGAATTTTTATTTGGTAGACTGCTTCTTTGTATTTGGAATTTTTGGTGGTTTTGCTTGGATCTTGTTTTGCCCCTACGGATATAGCATCTTTTTATTCCGTACATTTTTTGGGGTCTTAGAAAAAATTGTGCCCAACCGTCCATCCCTTTTCCGAAGCTTTATTTCAACCCGAACTCCGGTCTTTAGATTTCCATGCTACCAGAAAAGAAACTCATATAGTCTTCCAACATCCCATCTGGGTTGAGCTAAGTGCATAGTGCGAGAGTACAAATTAATTCCCTATTCCAGAGTTGTACCCAGAATGAAGAGATCAGGCTAGACACTAAGAGTCAAACGCTGCACATTGTCATGTGGAACTTAAAGAATTAAGTCAAAAGACCTGAAGCTCTTAAAATCCTATTTCTCGGTGAAGTTCCTCTGAAAATTAGGTGGATTAAGGGCAAGTTCAGACCACTCTCGGTTTCGGCTCATAACTCGGTTCAGAACCCAGTGACTTTTCACAGATGCAAATGCATGTGATGTTGGATGAAGTGCAGGTGTGTGAAATGCAGACACATTTTTTTTTGATGATGAATTTTTATGCAAGGGACATTTTCTATGCAGAAAATGGAATAAGAAGCCTTCTTTTCTTTTTCTTTCTTTTTTTACGTGTGTGTGCAAAGATGAAATAAGAAGCCATTTTTTTTCAAAAATTTTTGGGCAAGTCAGTGTTAGTAGAAAAACTCTCTCTTCTTTTTTTTAGTACCCACCCCGTAAATACATATAGACTTACGCGAAAGTACGAGATATGGGTAAAATATATACAAAGTATATATACAGACCCCCCTATACTTAGCGAGTGCTGTGCCTCAAAGCACAAAAAGCGTAATGAAGACATAGCTCGTGCTAAGCGTAAGAGAGTGGAAAATTTATATACAATGGGTTAGGAAGTAGAGCGGAAAAGAGTGAATGAGGAGAGTAA